>CM054058.1:34218582-34552814 GCA_028641055.1 Alopecurus myosuroides | reverse complement strand
ACCTTCGTCACTAATCCTCCTACGCGCCGAGGGGTGGGGATATTCCACGAGCGGCTATCCGGATAGCAAGAAACGCCCGTGCTGGAGGAGTTTGGCTCGTCGTTGGTGGCACCAGCGTGGCCAACGGCACCAGAGCCGCCACGGTCATGGTCGTCGTCGGCCTGACGAGTAGGTGTATGCCACTGGCGGGGCAAACCATAGATTTACAAGGTTTCTATTTTCTTTATGTTTATGTTTATTTTGTTTTAGTTTTAGTTTTCCTATGTATATTAGTGTCCTTTGCATAATTATTTTAAATAATAAAATAAATAAAATGGGTTACCCCGTTGAGTGTACCGAGGTACGGGCAAGGCCCACAAATAAAACGGGTTGCCGCTAAAAACGTGCTCTAGAAGCATCCCAAAAAGGCGTTGTCCCCAAAAGGATTGTATGTTTTTCTGTGAGGAAAATCATAAGTGATTAAGTTGGTCGGAAAAATTATGATTAAACTGACACCCGAGTTCTTATCACCCCCGTCGGTTCTCTTGCAAAGATGACGGCCGAATCCACGAACTCGAGCTCCTAGCCCAACGAGTATACAAATCATACTATCTTTTCCTTGTATTTAAATGCGAGGCCCCCATTTCATTTCCGTGGAAATCTGGAGGGCGTATTTGTAAATATACCAGTACATGCAGCAGACGCACTATTGTGTTTTTGTCTTGTTGAAGCCCAGGGAAATCTTGTTCAAAAAAAAAAAAATCTTGTTCAAAAAAAAAAAGCCCAGGGAATAAACAAGACCACAGCATGAGAGTGAGAATCACGCATCGACCAAGTTCTACATATGGCCACACCTTTGCTCGGTTTCGAACACGTCACTTGCACGAGATAGATTCGTAGTGTGTTGGTCGGCGGCCCCTTTTTGTTTTTGGAGCCGACATGCATTAATCTACCACATAAATGTAGTTTCCATAAATGAAACCACTATTCAGTTATTTTTATTTTTGACAGTGATGAAACAGCTGCGGGCCCATAACGTCGACATGAATAATGCGTCAATTGGTTCATACCCATGGAAATGTAGGAGGATAAGAATTTTTTCGAAAAATGTCAAATTCATCATGCCTTGCTGTATGTACGTGCCGACATGTCTATGTGACATCGATTGGCTTTTCCTTTTCTCTAATCAGGCCCTTACCTGTGAAAGGTGTAAGACTGGTCACAATGGGGAGTATCATACACTAGTATCATGCACATGATACTAGTCTATGTTACTACTCACATAATGGGTAGTAACATGTTTGTAGTATCATATAGTGCTGCATTTATTGTGGTATAGACTCATCTTGTCTCGTAATGCGTTATGTTACGGTATCTACCTATGATACCACCATCATATCTCTCCTCATTAATTGCACCGCCACGTCAGACTTTTGCCAACATGGCATGCATGATACTACCTATGATACCCCCATTGTGGATAGTCTAAGTACATAAGTATTATGTAGCTAGATTGTCTTAATCGTGCAATTTATACGTTAATGAGGTACATAATCTAAAGAACGGCAGAGCTAGCTAGCCCACATAGTACATCAAGGAGGGGACAAGAGATCCTAGCTAACATCAAAAGGCACATGTGAACAGTAAAGAGCCCGTTAGTTAGGAGCTACTCCAAGATAGAGCACAATAATGAATTTGAATTAATCAGATTGCTGTTGAAAGACTTTCTTTTAGAACCATGCAAGAGCACTCCATGTATTAGATTAGAAAGAAAAGAAAGCCGAAGAACGGCTGAAGTCTTACATAAAACAACAACGACCACAAGATTACAGACTAGCTAGACGACCAGGATATTTTTTTTCTACCGGGAGGCCCCTTTTGGCTAAACGATCAGCCGTCCATACACTTCCTCGGATAATCAACCATGATGCTAATTTGCATCGCATAGGCGCCCAAGGTTTCCAAATTGCATCTGCCACCTCACAATTGATTTTGGGTTTCAAAAAAGCTTGGTACACTAAATTTGTAGTAAAAAACCCTTTGGCATCCCTCGACCATCTCCAATTGTCCTGAACTTGCGGCTGTAGCTGCATATCATGACAAGCTTCCCAAATTGCAAGAACTTGCATAAACACATTGATCATTATAGGCTTCTTAAAGTCGTCAATCCACAACTCGTTATTGAGAGCTTGGGCAACAGTTGTTATAGCTTTGATTTCCGTATTGATATGTTTGTAAACCTCGGGAGCGACCTCTTCGATCGACCTGCTCTCAAGCCAAGTGTCGGTCCAGAACATGGCGTGCAAGACTTGACGCGGCGTCGTCAAATAGTAATCTCTCTCAAGCACTTCATGAGCAGAATATTGTCCACCAACTGCTTCACAGATCATCTCCAACCATCCCGAGAGCTCCCCAAGACCGCCTTTTTTTTTGCCTACTCAACGATTTTAGCCTAGTCGCGCAACCAGAAACCCTAATAGTGCCGGTCTAGGCCAAAATTAGATCCAGCGTACCCAGGCCGAACCAAGTGCGTCGAGGGGCATTTGGGGGCGCCAACTTAAGGGAAAAGGCACGAAAATAAGTCCTGCACATTTTCCCGCCGTGTGGACTCTCCATGTCGGCGAGAGAGAGCTTCGCACTCCTCGGCTCCCGGCATGTTAATTATGCCGCCACGAGGACTCACCGAGTAGCCCAATCAACTATGCGGCAGCGTAGTGGCGATGCACCGGTGCAGTTTCCCCGCGAAGTTTCCCGCCACCCTCTCGCCTCCTTAAAACCCCCCATCGCCGTCCATAGAGCACCCCCCGCTCGCCGAACATCTCTTATCGCCCCCCTTCCCTTGCCGTCCACAAACCACCCTCGCGCCCATCAATTGCCCGGTGATGGCGGAGCGTTTCTCCAGCGATGGAGCCACCACGAACGGCTTTGGGCGGCGCTAGCTTCACGACGAAGAAGACCAGCTTCTCTACGTGTCGGGCTACCCGGTCCCGCCGGACATGCGCCTCCCCGGCGACTGGAGGCTGAGCGTGGGTGGCCTGCCGGTGCCCCCTGTTCCTGAGGGTGACGATCATGCGACGACGGAGGAGTAGCACGCCGAGGCGAATTTTCACCATGCCAACTACGGCGCGTTGACGGTGTTCTTCACCGAGCGACGCGCCCAAGAGCTGGAGGCGTAGGAAGACCCCTCTGCCGGCATCGTAAGGACCACATCACCGAGGAGGTGGAGAAGCATCGCCGCGCACTGGAAGAGTTCGCCGCGCGGTGCCGCGGTCGCGAGGAGGATGGCGTCATCGTGCTCGACGATGACGCTCCAGGGCCGAGCAAGCCGTGGAGCAGCGGCGACTACGACCAGGGCTGCAGCTACGCCGCCCCGAAGAAGGAGCCACCAAGCGACTCCGACTCCAACGACGATGACGGCGGCGGTGACTACTCGAGCTTCTACCGCCTCTTCGGCATGGACTAGGCATAGTTTAGGTTTTTAATTTTTGAAATGCCCCCATATGTAAATGAATCCGCCTATATTCCGCGATATTTAAGAAAATCGCATAAATTTCGTTTAAATTTGTCTTAGTGTGTCAATTTTTGTTCAAAACAGCCTTATTATCTTATGTCACGGCTGGAAACGGGAGCACCCATGCCGAAATGAGCGCCAGCAGCCCCAGAAAGCACTATTTTTAGCCGAAAAAGACCTGGGTGCGCCAACGGCTGGAGATGCTCTCAGCTACTAGGTGGAAGGTGAACTGAACCTAACATCACTTGGCCGGGCTGCCTCTCCGGTTGTCTATCTAATTGACAAACATCTTGACTCGTTTTAAGATATATTAAAAATTACTCAACTAAAAAAAATGAATTCATCGATTGCTATAACCATTTTGTTGATTAAAGATTCTTTCCTGTGGAATAATTTTTAAAACTCGCATAATTAGCTTGGGAAAATAAGGCCGGGATAAGGACAATGACGTACCTAGGTACAACATGGATTTGACCACGCTGACTAATCAAGCCGACCAAGACTTTTTTTTTTGCAAGGTAATATGATCTCATTTATAAGATAAAAATCCGGTTACAAGACACGTAAACACCAACATTACAGTACTGAAAGGATAGAAAAATCCTGAGCAAAAAACCATCGCATGTCCCTCTCCTTCGGCACCACCGAAGCAACCACCAAGAGAGAGTAGACAGATCACCTCTTCACTTGAGCTCGACGCGGCTCCATCGCTGATCTGCAGGTTTACGGACCTCCAAAGTAGTTTGTCAAAAGCAAAACTATTGTCGTTGAATGAATCAGACCGGGGAAACGTGTCCCCGGACACGCCATCGAACTCCAGACCTGGCATCCCCGCACGACTACAACGTCGGAGAAGGATACCAGAACTGGCAGCCTCCAACCACAAATCCAGCACAAGATGCACCATCTTCCAGCTATCAACTGCGCAGGCAACCGTCTGCGCGTACTCCCGGACGACCAATCCTCCCTGCTCCACCATGACGTCGGAGACAACGCCGCAGCAACGGGGACAGAGCAGAAGGAGAGACACACCTAATGGGATCGCCGCCACCGCCTCGCCGACACCATCCATGAACTCTAAAGCCACCGATCTGAAGGATCGGCAAACACACGATGCCATCAACTCTGAGACGTCGCCATAAGGGCGACGCCGGTGTGAGAGTAGAGTTGAGGCAGATTTATTCGTCGCGACGCTGCTCCCACCACCCCAACGGCGCACCACGATCTACAGAACCAAAACCTAACTACAGAACGGAGGAACGGGGTCCCCCTCCCTCCTGCCGCCGGAGCAGCAGTCGGAGGGAGAGGGGACCAGCGCGCCGGCCGGTGAAGATCGGTGGTAGGCGGTCGTGCCCCTAGTCGCTGGCGGCTAGATCACGGAAAGTACAATTAGGGTGACGCGCCCCAATAACAAGCACCAGAGGCCGACCAAGACTTGAGAAACAACTAGCACAAGTCAACCGGTCGAATACGTAAATTACCTATAAAGTTTAAAATCCATGTGTGTTTTCATTTATCCATTATTTTGTTAGACTCCACTGCTCAGCTTCAATGCAAATTATCGTCCCTTCGATAAATCTGTGTTAAGAAAAGAGGGTTTGTACAAGCCCTAGTCTATCGCGGCTTCTGTAAGTCACAATGAACTAAGAATAATGGAGCTACAATTTTTCTTTTAAAAATATAATTCTTACCGGTTGCATTTTTCTGCATAGAAAAGTGCAACTGAATAATAGAGTGAAATTACATTAATTCTCGAGCAAGCAGTACACGCTTCGTGGATGTAAAACATCATTGACTTCCCCTGTTTCGGCTGTCAGAGTTAATTTAAGGCTGTGTAGCTAGGTTGTCTTTTTTTTTTCCGGGTGTAGCTAGGTTGTCTTAATCGTGCAATGATTGTCCCACATCAAGGATGTCTTAAAATGAGAAGCACATAAATGGACAATTAATTAATAACTCATCAATGGAGCAACAGGGGACCAAATGGAATTGCCTGTTGAGAAGGCTTGACGCGACGTCATCGTCAAGATAAACTGAAACTAATCAGAGAATCTCCGTCGAGGACGACTGCTTCTCTTGGTCGTGAGTTTGAACCAGCTGACATCAGTTGGCCGGGCAGATATCTATCCAATTGACACACAACTTGACTCGTCTAAAATATATGAAATGAAATATAAAAATATATTAGTTAGTTGTTTAACCATTCATGTCGGGAAAACTATTCTCACATATATTCTTTATAAAACTAATTTAACTAACTTGATAAATACAGATAGGATAAGGGGATGACGGCTTACTTCACCAAACGTGTGTTATGATATTATAAAAGCAAGAAGTCCACATCGATCGATCATTTTTAGAAATCATTCTTATGTATTAAAAAAGAATATAGCGAGTACAACTCACCCATCAGTAATTTTTAAATTTTAGGACCCAACTACCATTTTACGTAGGCCGAAATGTCATGTGAAAATGCATATTCTATCCAGCATCTACATTGATTAATACCCCATCCGTATCAAAATATAAGATGTTTTAGCATTTACTAGATAATATGTACCTAGACATATTTTAGTGTAAGATGCATATGAATCTACACACTAAAACATGTCTAGATACATTATATCTACAAAATGCTAAAACATCTTATATTTTGATACGGAGGAAGTATCTTTTATCACAATGTTTAAAAGTTCAAATCACGATTTTCCTTTTGAGTATTTTTGGCTAGTTTTACTACTTTCTACGTTCATTTTTACAACGCATGGTACACATTTTTAGTTTAGACTACATTCAGAACAAAATGAGTCTATCAAGATATATTTAGTATGTAGATTCAGCCATTTTGATAAATTATATATATCAAACTAAGATGTGTACCATGCCAAAAGTGAACGGAGTAAGAGTACTTCTGTGCTTGTCAAAAGAGGTGCCACACACACTCTCTCGAAGAAAGGTGACACGTCACACATGCATGAACACACATGTGGTGGTCAGGTTACCTAACCCTCGCTATCCTTTCCATTTTTAATCACACTCTTTTGGCTTAATTAGGAGATCCGGCTGGGCTTGTCCTGTTGTGCACATAGTCTAACTCAAGTGTCACGTAATCTAACTGCGAGTCTTGTACGGAGCCATCACAACACAAGCAATCAGTGATTGATATTTTTTAGTCAGAGGGACAAAACGTCATACACGATCTGCGTGCGCTTACGTGAACCTCACTCCAACACATTGATCCACTATGGATCATCATCATTTGGCATCATGTACGCATGTTTAATGTGATATCCGTAATCGATTGTCTGATTCTGGAGGCCTCTGTCTCTGGATAATTGCAGAACTAATGCATGTTAATCCTATGTCTTCTTGAAGATTAAGTGATCCACCTCTATAAATTAGAGGAGCATTACTGGTGCCAGCGTGGCCAAAGGAACTGGCTTCTTAAAGGTGACATAAATACAGTCTATTTCCACGCTTTCGCCAACTATAGAAGACGTATATGTAATATCACTTCACTTATCACGGATACAAGCCCGATTCACCGAAAACCAGAAATCCAGAAACACATATACCTGTTCTATTTAGACCTTTTTGCTTCAGAATCTCCCTGCCTCCTATCCCTAGCCCCTCATTTCTGGTCCGAAAGACCGTGTGTCTTGGACGAGGAAAATTTGGCACTCTCCCTTTCTTTCCTTCCCAAAGAACTATATGATGTTCTAAAAAAAAAAACTAAAACGAACAGGGCACCAAGAACAAATGGGCTGCCGGTGGCCTTTTTGGCCCTTAGTGAGGGGCCTGCTGTTACACATTCTCAATGGCTTTGCCCGTAGAGTGTTAGATATTTCTCGTCTGAATTTTGGGATGATTTCTCTAATCCCTAAATGTCAAGGTGCGGAGACCATTAAACAATTCTGCCGAATAGCCCTAATAAATGTTTTATTTAAATTTGTGTCCAAAGCCTTTGCAATGAAAGTAGCCCCGGTAGCGCATTGGATCATCTAGTCCTCTCAAACAACTTTTCTCAAGGGAAGACTAATCCATGAAATTGTCCATGAAATCAAAGAAAGGAACCAGGATGCGGTTATCCTTAAGATTGACGTCGGAAAAGCTTATGACCGTGTGAGCTGGACCATTCTTCAAGAAGTGCTAACTAGGAAAGGATTTGCATCAGACATAATTCATCTCCTGCGGCAACTAGTCACCGGGGTCAGACTGCTATCTCCAACAATGGAGAAGAATGACCATTAGGTGATCCAAGATCCCCTCTATTATTCAATTTCATGGATGATGCCCTAGTTGGCATGCTAGAATTGAACCGACCCTGGACGTACCACTAGGGAACCTGTGGCTGGAGAGAATCTCTCGCGATGGAGAAATGTCAAATGGGAAGCTCTATGGAGGCACACATCGTGTTGTTCGTCATTGAAATGGGACTGACTTGCTCGGGGAGCAATCATCATTTCTGTTGCTCTGTAAAGAAAAGATAGGAGAAGGCTCTTGCTCCACCCAATGGAGATAAAGCATGGGGATCCGTTAAGGGCATATTGAATCGATAAGAAGCACTTGAATTCTAGTGGGCCAGGTGATACGTCTCAAACATATCTATAATTTATGATGTTCCATGTTGTTTTCATTACATTTGCTACATGTTTTCTATACACTTTATGTCATTTTTATGGATTTCCTAGGACTAACCTATTAACAAGATGGCACAGAGCCAGTTCCTGTTTTCTGCTGTTTTTGGTTTCAGAAAAGTTTTTCTCGAAATATTCTCGAAATTGGACGAAACAAAATCAAAGGGTCTTAGAAACCTGTCACGTACACCGAGTCCGGAGGAGACCCGGAGGGGGGCCCTAGAGCCACCACACCATAGGATGGCGCCGCCCCCCCTTGGCCGCGCCACCAGGTGGTGTGGCCCCCCTGGCCACCCACAGACGTTGCCCTTTCGCCTATTTAAGCTCCTCCTCAGGTTAACACTAAATACCCGAGCCTCCATCAACGAAAAGTTTTGTAGCCGCCGTCATCGTCAACCCTAGTTTGGGAGGGTTCTGAAGCTCTCCCCGGCACCTTGCCAGGAGGGGAATTCATTACCGGAGGGCTCTAAGCCACCATGCCTTCCTCCGGAGTGATGCGTGAGTAGTTCATCCTTGGACTACGGGTCCCTAGCAGTAGCTAGATGGTTGTCTTCTTCTCTTTATGCCTCATGTTTAGATCTTGTGAGCTTCCTAACATGATCAAGATCATCTGTTTGTAATGCTACATGTTGTGTTTGCTGGGGTCCGATGAATATTGAATGCTATGTCAAGTGATTATCAATCTATCATGTTTATGTTATTTATGATCTTGCATGCTCTCCATTACTAGTAGATGCTCTGTCCAATTTGATGGTTGTAACTCCAAGAGGGAGTATTTATCTCGATAGTGGGTTCATGCCTCCTTTTCATCCACGCTCGAGTGACAGAAACGTAATGGATGGGGGATGTGTTGTTGCTATTAGGGAGAAAACAACAATGTTTTCATTGTTCACATTACACACTTTACTTAAGGCAATAGTATGTTTCTTGCAACTTAATGACCGAGGTTTTATTGGATTACGCTCTAAGGGTGGATTATCAGTCATAGATGCAGTTGGATAACGTGAAGGGGTCGTTGCATATAAAACAAAAATTTTCCTACGCGAGAGACACCCGAAAGGCCAAGATCTAATCTAGGAGATGAAGTGCAACGGGCATAGAGAGAGTCTAAGAAGAACATACCCTGGAAGACACAAAGCGTTATGAGATCAAATCTCGTTGTTGGCGTAGTCGTACTCACACCGATCCCGATAGCGAGAAGATGTGCACCGCAATCCGGCGGTGCCTCCGTGATCGGTGACACGTACGGTTGATGACGACCTCCGTTCCCTCGATTCAACGGGGAGGCGGAAGTAAAGGATCCCTCGGAACTCCAGCAGCACGACAACGTGGTGGTGGTGAAGAATCCCACGGTCAGGGCTTCGCCAAGCCGGAGACCATGGAATGGAGCAGCGGGTGGAGAGGAAGTGAGGTGGGAAAGTGTGTGAGAGAGAGGGAGCTCATGCCCTCTATTTATAGGAGAGGGAGAGGCAGCCCAAGGGGGGTGCGGCCAGCCCATGGGTGTGCCCCCACCTCTGCCCTCATCATGTGAGTGGACACTCCACTCACATCCACTTATTTTCCCTTAAAACTCCACTTAGAAAATCCAAGAGTTTTTCTTTAATAAATAAATAAATAAATTTATTTCTTTATTTCAGCATTTGTTAATTCTATTAACAAACTTTTGCATATAGCACCTCGAATCATTTTTTAATTCTATTAACAACCATTCGATGAAAAAACCCCTTGAACTATTTCAATTTTCCCCAAAACAATTTTGGTGCTGCCCAAAACATTCTTCGATATTCCGTATTCTCTCAAACGCGTCATCGAACCTTAAGTGTGTCACCCTACGGTTCACGAATAAGATAGACATGATCGAGACTCCTCTTCGATCAATAATGAACATCAGGATCTGGAGATCCGTGATGACTCCTATATTATTCAACGATGACTCTCGTGATCATGTGAACCATCAACGTCGTGACTAATTCCCTTTGTCTCGCGATATTTTACTTCTCCGAGAATCGATCATTGGTATCAACCATACCTTGTTCAATCTCGTTACCGACAAGTACTCTTTTCTCGTTCCCATGATATAACATCCTTGTGATCATATCACGTGCTTGCAAGCGGTGTCGATGTGATATCACCGAGAGGGCCCAGAGTATATCTCTCCATCATATTGGATGGACAAATCCCACTCTTGATCCATGATCCTCAACTAATACTTTCCAAATACCTAACGACACCTTTATAGTCACCCTGTTACCGTGTGATGTTTGATGACATCAAAGCACCCTTCCGGTATCAGTGATTGACATGATCTCATGGTCTAAGGAATAAGTTACTTCGTATGTTTGACATAACAACGTAATCTTAATGACTTGATCGCATTGCTATATACACTTTGGGTATATGTTCATCACATCATTCTTCTAATGACATGGCCCCATTATTAACAACATCCAATGTTCATGATCAGGAAACCTTGATCATCTATTAATCAACGAGCTAGTTAAAAGAGAGGCTTCACTAGGAACGTTGGTTTGTTTATTAATCACACATGTATTAACATTTCCAGTTAATACAATTCTAGCATGAGAAATAAACATCTATCATAAACAAGGAATAAGATAATAAACACTTTATTATTGCCTCTCGGGCATATTCCCTTCAGTCTCCCACTTGCACTAGAGTCAATAATCTAGTCTGTAAGCACTTGACACATATGGCGTTCCAGTGTTATCATGCTTCGCATGTGGTAAAAATCATCAAAAAGATCTGAACTGTTCAGGTCCTATTATATTTGCATATTCTTTGCGTCTACACGCATCACTCCTTCTCTAATGAGATGACTTTGTATATATTTGGTCAATCGGTGAAACCTTAATTCCTCAGCTTAAACCAATGTCACTAACATTGTGAAAATGTAGCTTCATAGTGTTATCATTCTTGGAAATTCACCAAGATCCGGTGAGACCTTAATTCCTCAGCTTAAACCAATGTTACTAACATTGTGAAAATGTAGCTTCATAGTGTCAGCGTTCTTGGAAATTCACCAAGTTCAATAAAGAACACCTTGACACAAAATACGCTTATTATCATTTTGTTGTCAACACAACGATATACTTAGCCTTTGTTGTAGTATCCGTCACAATACTTTAATTTTGAAACACTTTCAAATCCAGCATGGAACTTTCTTCCAGCCTATTGTGCTACCATTCATCACATATTTTAATTGAGATAAAATTATTTGAATATATGACAAGACTATTAGTGTAACATATTACAACAAATAGTTTGTCATTACTATATAGGAAAACACATCCTTAGCATTTCTAAAATGACACAAGGATCTCTCCCACTGTTGTCTAATCATCATATGAATTATCCTGCTATAACATTTTATAGCACATGACTGATCTGGTTGTGTACATAGCATGGAAACATGACTTAGAAATCTCAATTTCAATGATGCTCATCATGTGTCAAAACACTTGAATCTTGCTCAATTATTTTCCATGTGATAAGAACTCTTTCTTGTCATTTCGATATTGACTTACTTTAATATTTTATCTATGTAATTTGGCTTCAATCATACCAGGCGCTTCAATCTATCTATTATATATATCGATGGCCAATATCTTCAAAGCCTTTCATCAATAAGAAAATCTTAACCGTGTTAATTTAAAATTACATATTTTTCAATCAACCATATGTCAGCTACATAAAGTATTGGAAATATGTCATAGCGCTCCCACTTAATTTCTTGTAATTCTACAAGCATCTTTATCGTTCATGATGCAATCAAAAACTATTTTGATAACTTCATCAAGGTAAAGATTTCAACTTTGTTATGCTTACTTCAACCATTGAAGTGTTCATACCTTTCTAGCAATCTTTTGAATTTTACAAAACTCTCAGACTGTGTCAAGTACACATCCTTGATCAAACTTCCTCGAGAGGAGAGTTGGTTTTGTTATTCAACTTCCATATCATAATATGTAACTTTGCTAGAACTATCCGCAAAGACTTAGCATCACTACGGAAGATCAAAATCTTGTAGTAGTCAACTCTTTGAATTTCATCGAAAACAACTTTTCGATAAGTACAACTTTCAAAGGATGTTAAAATCCAAGTCTTTGTTGCTATATAGACCCTTTTTTCTATCATTAGGCATCAATCCTATCAAAAGGACTACCAATTCACATACTTGATATTCATACAAGGATACTATGGCGGATATAATGACTCATAGTCAATTTTACGAAGTCAGGGCCTACCATTTGCTTCCTTTATAAGGTCCAGGTCCTTTTGTTATCAAAATAACAATTTACTCTTAAACCATAAGTTGGTCTAAGTACAAAGTTTTAGGACTTTTGTGGTTCATTTCGCAAACTCATTTGAAGTATCTACAACATTTGTAGTGTCTTCTACTTAGTCAAAATAGGAAACCCCGGAAAAACTTCCAGTGCTGCGCTACTCTTGACATGATAATAAAGATTCTCTAATCTCGTTGAGTTTGTACTATCCTCCCACTCACTTGTTTCGCAAGAACTACTTTCTCGAGAAATCAAACCTTTGTGACAAACGCCATTTGTCTTGTGGTTCGGTGATAGGAGAAATACCCAATGTTTTATTTGGGTTAACCTTATAAACAAATATTTATCCTATTTTGGTTTGTAAACATTTTACACATGCTGTGCATACGAAAACTTAAGAAAATGACAATTCGGGTCACTACCCAAACCATATCTTATATGTCGTCAATTTCAACGGATCATGATGGTGCTCTTTTCAGTGGAAAAGCGGTTGTCACTAATGTATAAACTACAAAATTATAATGGCATTTTTATTAATCTTACCATGTCCAACAAGGTTTGATTTTGTCTCATGAATACTCCAAACTAATGTGGGGTATTCGAGAAGTATAAGTTGTAGAACAGTTCTGCAACTTCTCAGATGTTTTGCTAAACTTGTAACTCAAACTTTATCCTTTATGATCCAATCATAAATACTTGATTATCTTGTTACATTGATTTTTTACTTCATATTAACAACTATTTGAACCGATTCAAAAGTCAAACTCCGTTCTCTTTAAATAGGTATACTCACATATCTACTCAAACCATCGACATAATTTTATGAAGGAAAAATTAATCCACCATACATGACTACACATAATGGACTATATACATCCACATGTACAATATCCATTAAATTAGTCCTCCATTCTAGGCCTATGGACGGAATTCTAGTCATCTTTTGGAAGAGGTCTCACAAGCGTCAATTTATTCAAAACAAAATGACTCCGGAAGTCCATGAATATGGAGTTCCTTCATGTTTTCCTTTCCGATATGAACTAAAATGGTGGTGTCACAATTTAAGTGAAACTCTTTTACGTCTTGCAACGTTTAGCATTTAGTCTTATAGATGTTTACTTTACCAACATGATTTATATTAACATATCCATCAATTATGGAATATGGTCATAGTTTGAACAATCTCATTTGTTCTCACAAAAGACGAGAACAAAATAACAACATATTAAGTTCTGAAAATAAATCTTGAATGTTTGGTTCGATACGACAATGAACACAATAACACTTTATTTCTGTTATTGTCATAATCGATTCCACATCTATTACTAGTTTCTTTTATGCCCTTGTATTTCTTGCAATGCGTTGCTTTGTATGACAACTCATACCAACCAATGTGGTATCAAAATACCCAAAAATACTTTGTTAACTAGCAATACATTTATATCAAGCATATACTCCTGAGCTGGACTTTTCCAGTTATCTTCTTTTTCTGCCATATATCTTTTTGTAATTCTATTTTTAATATTCCCTTTTCTTTACAGAAGAATCATTCAACATCAAACAATGCTAGTCGTACTAGCTCATTTTCCTTGGCATGTTAGTCATATACTATCACCCATTGAGTCATACTTTAAGTTTGAATGTTCTACTAATATCACCATATTAATAGTATTCTTCCAGATTCCACTCTTAGCAATCTCCAAGTAAGGTAAACGACTTTACCCATACTTTTAATCCATCCCATCATAACAATTTTATGATTAAGCTACTATGGCTCGAAGGATAGCGTCCAACTTCTTGGAATATTCAAACGCCTGGCGTCTTCAGTCATTGCATATATTCAAATAATATAAGCATACATTGTCACGCTAAATTATACTCAGTCATGTTGCCACAAATAAGTTTCTAGATATCAATATATCTTTCACTTGATTGTTTCTGAAAACAACTCTTTTCAGTTCCTAAATCACCTTGATCAACAAAACATTCTTTTGAAGATAAAGGAATACAGAAGCAACCATGACTCTGGATTCTAAGTAGGAATTATTTGCTCTCTAGATCAATCAATCATCAATCATATGGAGCTAGGTAGGAAATACCAAAAATCTACAATAGGACTCAATTTTGAATTTCACTAATACGGTACCAATCTTAAATGGTATTTACCAGATCATAACAGTTATATCTCAATTAACAATCTAAGTGTAAGGTAGTTTTGTGGATGCCAATGAATATTACAACATGTGCAAATTCACGTTGATTGGTTGTTCATGATAGATAAGTTCAAGTTAATTCAAAATTATGCCATGAATTCCCACTCAAAAATAACATCCCTCTTAGTCGTCTTTAGTGATTACACGAACCAAATTCACTACACCAAAACCGATCATCACGTGAGATTATGTAGCTTCAAAGGCTAACATCGACATGTTCATCATATCATCCATATGACTCATGCTTTACCTTTCGGTTACGTGTTCCGAGGCCATGTCTGTACATGCTAGGCTCGCCAAGTAGAATTGTAGTATTGCGTGTGTTTCAAGGCCATGTCTATACATGCTAGGCTTGAAACACCCGTTGTATGCGAACTTGGAGTCTGTCACACCCGATCATCACGTGGTGTCTCGAAACGACGAACTTTCTTAACGGTGCATACTTAAGAAGAACACATTATTATCTTGATATTAAGTGAGAGAGATGATCTTATAATGCTACTGTCGCTATCTAAGAAAAACAAGATGCATAAAAGGATTAACATCACAGACATCACATGTAAGGATAATGTGATATGATATGGTCCTCCTTGCACTTGATCTCCATCATGTGCATTATGGTATGATCTCCATCATTCCACCGGTGTGGTACCAAGTACCATGGCACCCCAATCTTGATTGTCCATCAATAGTAAGACAACCATATGGATAACTTCCGGTATATCAATAATTTACAAAATAGATAATCTCATAATCAAATTTGTAACATTGACTATATCACATCACATGCCCAGCAAAAACTAGTTAGACGCCTCTAATTTATTTTTGCATATTTTACGTGGCTTAGGGATTTCGAGGATAGAACCGTTCATACCTACGAACATCAATCACTACGTTGATAAACATATTTTTAACAACCCTTCGTAGATTAGATCTTAACTATAGTTGGAGAAACGGACACCCCCTCAGCCACAAGTGAGACAATTCTCGCCTACATAGTACACGTAAACTTAGTCTAGGGCAGCTTCATCCAACTATGCCACTAAGATCATAAAATACTCAAGGAGGCAATAAAATTATCATCAACGCCCACATAGACATATGTGTTCTACCCGTATAAAACTTCTACGCATAGATCCGGCTCTGATACCACTGAAGGGGTCGTTGCATAGAAAACAAGAAATTTCCTACGCGAGAGACACCCGAAAGGCCAAGATCTAATCTAGGAGATGAAGTGCAAAAGGCATAGAGAGAGTCTAAGAAGAACATACCCTTGAAGACACAAAGCGTTACGAGATCAAATCTCGTTGTTGGCGTAGTCGTACTCACACCGATCCCGATAGCGAGAAGATGTGCACCACAATCCGGCGGCGCCTCCGTGATCGGTCACATGTACGGTTGATGACGACCTCCATTCCCTCGATCCAGCGGGGAGGCGGAAGTAGAGGATCCCTCGGAACTCCAGCAACACAATGACATGGTGGTGGTGAAGAATCCCACGGCCAGGGATTCGCCAAGCCGGCGACCATGGAATGGAGCAACATGTGGAGAGGAAGTGAGGTGGGAAAGTGTGTGTGAGAGAGGGAGCTCATGCCCTCTATTTATAGGAGAGGGGGGAGGAAGCCCAAGGGGGGTGCGGCCAGCCCATGGGTGTGCCCCCACCTCTTCCCTCATCATGTGAGTGGACACTCCACTCACATCCACTCATTTTCCCTTAAAACTCCACTTAGAAAATCCAAGAGTTTTTCTTTAATAAATAAATAAAACATTTTTATTTCTTTATTTCAGCATTTGTTAATTCTATTAACAAACTTTTGCATATAGCACCTCGAATCATTTGTTAATTCTATTAACAACCATTCGATGAAAAAACCCCATGAACTATTTCAATTTCCCCCGAAACAATTTTGGTGCTGCCCAAAACATTCTTCGATATTCCGTATCCTCTCAAACGCGTCATCGAACCTTAAGTGTGTCACCCTACGGTTCGCAAATAAGATAGACATGACCAAGACTCCTCTCCGATCAATAATCAACAGCGTGATCTGGAGATCCGTGATGACTCCTATATTATTCAACGATGACTCTCGTGATCGTGTGAACCATCAACGTCGTGACTAATTCCCTTTGTCTCGCGATATTTTACTTGTCCGGGATTCGATCATTGGTATCAACCATACCTTGTTCAATATCGTTACCGACAAGTAATCTTTTCTCGTTCCCATGATATAACATCCTTGTGATCATATCACGTGCTTGCAAGCGGTGTCGATGTGATATCACCGAGAGGGCCCATAGTATATCTCTCCGTCATATTGTATGGACAAATCCCACTCTTGATCCATGATCCTCAACTAATACTTTCCGAATACCTAACGACACCTTTATAGTCACCCTGTTATGGTGTGACGTTTGATGACATCAAAGCACCCTTCCGGTATCAGTGATCGACATGATCTCATGGTCTAAGGAATAAGTTACTTCGTATGTTTGATATAACAACGTAAACTTAATGACTTGATAGCATTGCTATATACACTTTGGGTATATGTTCATCACATCATTCTTCTAATGACATGACCCCGTTATTAACAACATCCAATGTTCATGATCAGGAAACCTTGATCATCTATTAATCAACGAGCTAGTTAAAAGAGAGGCTTCACTAGGAACGTTGGTTTGTTTATTAATCACACATGTATTAACGTTTCCGGTTAATACAATTCTAGCATGAGAAATAAACATCTATCATAAACAAGGAATAACATAATAAACACTTTATTATTGCCTCTCGGGCATATTCCCTTCATAACGGTCTATGGATTATGTTGTAATGCCCGCCTAAATCACATAGTAATCATCATGTCATGCATATGCACTACGGTGCAGCCTTTATATATGTCAATTTCCCAACATGTTATCTATCTTTTATGGAGAGACACCACTAGTGAACTGTGGACCCCGGTCCATTCTTTTACACTATTAAAACAACCACCGCAAACACTGTTTTCTTTACTGCAATCACTGTTTTCCTTTCATCCACTGCCATTATTGTTCTCTTTTCATCTACTGCAAACAAGTATTGTTTTCCACATTATACATCTAATACTTTGTGTTAGCAAAACCGGTGAGATTGAAAACCTTACTATTTCGTTGGGGCAAAGTATCTTGGTTGTGTGGTGCAGATTTCACGTTGCTGCTGAGCCTGGTAGTGCGCCCTGCTAACATCAGTTGTCATTAACCTTCAGAAGTGATTCCTTTCTCCTAGTTGTCGATTAAACCTTTGTTTCTTTTTTAGGGAAAATTTGATGTTGTGTTCTTCATACCTTCCTCTTGCGGTCTCCCAACGAGCGTACATCTACGCGCATCACCCGGCTACCTTCACTAGCCCCGAATCATTTATGTATTATCAGTTGATAGTAGGGCCATGCAGGGGAACCTCTTCCTCTAGAAAGTACAATAGTAGTATCCTAATGTGCAAATGTTGTGGTAGGAGCAGGGTCGGTCAGATTGTCTACGGGGACATAAATAGCTTGAATCGAAGTTATAGATCCCTTTTTAGTAGAAGCAATTCTTTCTTGCAAAGAACCCATTTCTGAAAGCAAGAGCTGCTGGCCATATATACGGAGTTGTCCCCCACCTAATGTAAGGGAGGGGGGAGGAACCCATCTTCAATATGCAGATGACACAATAATCCTTATAAAAACATAGATTCAAACATAATAAACTTAAAGTTCCTTCTCTTGTGTTTTGAGGTACTTTCAGGCTTAACTTCCTCAAGAGTGAGGTGATCATTATGGGTTTAACCCCTCAAGAGCAGCAAAGGATAACCAACATAATCAACTCCATAGTAGGACCTTTCCCTTTTATCTACTTAGGTTTCCAAATAGTTGTCTGCCGCTTGACCATGACTGACTAGAAACCCTTGGTTGGGGTAGTCGGTCAAAGAACTGACTCGTAGCAAGGGGGACCGATGTCCTCTGCCGCTTGGTTTACTCTCACACATGTCTCCTTGGCCAACCTCCCTACCTATGTTATGGGCCTCTTTATCCTAGCGCGGATGGCACTCATGAGGGCTTTACTAGGCATATGGCCAGATTTTCTGGGGAGAATCAGGAGACAAGCAAAACTTCCACATGGTTAAATGGCCAGATACCCGTCGCCCAAAAGATCAGGGCGGTCTGGGCATCACCAACACAAAGATGATTAACATATCTCTTCTGGTTAAATGGATTTGGCGTATGTTCTCGAAAGAGGAACCTCATTCTTTGTGGCATAAACTCTTAGTGGAAAAATACCCTAGTACCAAGAACCTTTCCACCTAAAATGCTAGGGGGGGGGGGTGTCAAAATTCTAGCGCAATCTTCACAAAATAAAAAGATTATTTTAAGTTGAGAGGTAAATTGGATGTTGGTAATGGCTATATTCTATGGTCTTCTTTTGGAAAGAACGGTGGACAGGGAAGCACCCTCTTGACACTAGGTTCCCTAGGTTGTTCGCTACTTCGTCAAACCAAGAAATTTTGGTCTCCCAAGCCTATGGGGTTGGAGATTGGCAATTTCAGTTTAGACGCACCTTTGGTACCGAAGAACTTGCCCAACGACATCTTCTTCAGGATGAAATTAGACAACAACCTATCTCTACTACCAAATACAAAGTTCTTTGGGTGTTAGAACCATCAGACATCTTCTCAATTTGACCCCTCTATCATAAATCTTAACTGTTTCGAATCATCTGTCCCCAAACTTTTCTGGACTGCTAAGATTCCTTTAAAGATAAAAATCTTCCTTTGGCAAATGGCCCGTGGCCCTTTGCCATTTTTGGCGACCAAAATTTGTTAAGAGAAGGTCCCTCGGATGGACCACGTGCCATTTGTGGCCTTCTAGAAGACTCAAACCACCTATTTTCTGCTTTTGCTCTAACTTCCTCTGTTTGGAGTGTTTTCCGGCAAAAAATGGGTGTTCAGTAGAGCCCCCAAAATTCTGTTCACTTTAGGCTTTCAATGAATCTATGGCTTATTTTTGCTACCCAAAGCTAGGATTTGTCGAGTATTCACAACACGTTTTCAATTGAAAAAAATCTTCCCTAACCAACCAACTGATTGTGTTTTCAAATCTTGCTTACTCTTGCGGCAATGGAGGCCCCTCTCAAAGGCTAAAGATCTCCTGGACTTCGATCACATGGTGATGGAGCGGCGACACATCTACCACGAAACCTATTCCCCGCATGCTTTGAACACCCACTGATCTAGGTCCCTCAAGTCTTCCTACGTCCAGTCGGTCTACATAGTCTCTACAAGTTAGTCAAACTTTCATCCTTGCAGTGTGCTACGATGTCTGATGTAATGTCGCTGGACTGTTTTTATCTTTTGCTGCACGTTTGATGCATGCTGGAACTTGCGTACTAGTCAGAACTTATTAACTCAAAGTAGGGAAAAAAATGAATTCTATCTATAAAACTAATCAATCCGTGTCTGTGAACTTGTTTTCGAAACTATAAATCAGGTACACATGATTTCGGGTCTTTGTGTAGAAAATTATGCCACGAGACTTGTCCTACGGTGTTCTTCTTAATAAAAGAGCTCATGTATGACGTCCAGATGCTCGAAAGATATTTTACATTCCTCGTATTTTGCATATGTCTTCTAACATATCGTTAATTATCGGCAGTAAACACATGGTCGTTTGAGGAAGATTAATGGTCAATAGAAATAATACATGCTATATTTGTGGTCAGAGGTAGTGTCATGCATGTTGAATTGTTAGTGTCATGTTCATAAAGTTGTGAGTTTGTGATCATCATATTTAAACATTAAGTGTGATATGTGCCCCAACATGGAATCTGCGCACAACACAAACAAGATACTTTGCCCCAACGAGACAGTGAGGTTTTCAATCTTACCGGTTTTGCCGGAAACAAAGGATTAGACGTATAGTGTGGGAAACGGTGCTTGTTTGCAGTGAATGAAAAGAGAACAATGATTGCAGTGAATGAAAGGAAAACAATGTTTGCAGTGGTTGTATTATCAGTGTAAAAGAATGGACCAGGGTCCACAGTTCACTGGTGGTGTCTCTCCATAAAAGATAGATAACATGTTGGGTAAAAAAATTACAGCTAGACAATTGACAGAATAAAGGCTGCACCGTAGTGCATATGCAAGACATGATGAATACTATGAGATTCATGCGGGAATTACAACATAATTCATATTCCATTATCCAACTGCATCTATGCGTAATAATCCACCCTCAGAACGTAATCCAATCAGACTTCGGGTATTAAGTTGCAAGCAACAGGTTATTGCCTTAAGTAAAGTGCGTAATGTAAACAATGAAAACATTGTTATTTTCTCCCTAATGGAAACAACACAGCCCCCATCCAACACGTTTCCGTCACTCGAGCACAGATGAAAAGGAGGCATTAACCCACTATCGAGCATAAATACTCCCTCTTGGAGTTACAAGCATCAACTTGGCCAGAGCATCTACCAGTAACGGAGAACATGCAAGATCATAAATAACATAAACATGATAGCTTGATAATCAACTTGACATAACATTCAATATTCATCGGATCCCAGCAAACACAACATGTAGAATTACAGATAGATGATCTTGATCATGTTAGACAGCTCACAAGATCTAAACATTGTGGCATAACGAGGAGAAGACAACAATCTAGCTACTGCTATGGACCCGTAGTCCAAGGATGAACTACTCACGCATCACTCCGAAGGCAGGCATGGTGATGTAGAGCCCTCTGGTGATAATTTTCTCTCCCGGTACGGTGCCGGGGAGAGCTTCAGAACCCTCTCAAACTAGAGTTGACGATGACGGCTGCTGTGGAACTTTTCGTGAATGGAGGCTCCATTCTTTAAGGTTAAGCTGAGAAAGAGCTCATATAGGCGAAAGGGCGATGTTGGTGGGCGCCCGAGGGGCCCACACCACCTGGTGCACGGCCAAGGGGGGGGGGCACCCTATGGTGTGGTGGCTCTAGGCCCCCCTCCGGGTCTCCTCTAGTCTTCGTGTGCGCAACAGAAAAATAAGACCCTGGGTTTTCATTTCGTCCAATTCCGAGAATATTTTAGAACAAGTTTTCTGAAACCAAAAACAGCAGAAAACATGAACTGGCGCTATGGCATCTTGTTAATAGGTTAGTCCGAGGAAATCCATAAAAATTATGTAAAGTGTATAGGAAACATGTAGCAATTGACATGAAAACAAGCATAAAAAATTATAGATACGTTTGAGATGTATCAAGCATCCCCAAGCTTAGTTCTACTCGTCCTCGAGTAGGTAAAACGATAAAAACAAAATAATTTATGAGGTGACATGCTACCAACATAATCTTGATCATCATATTTGTAAAAGAATTTGTAAGCTGAGATCATAGTACTCTAAACATAGGCATGATAGATATAATTCTAACAATGAAACTTAGCAACCATGTTGCAAGATGAAAAGTAACACAAACAAAAGATCATGAATAATAATGCACTTTAAAGTTATACGTTTTTTTCGAGCATAAAGACAACATAGCAAAGTGTTATTCCGCTTGTCCTTAAAAGTGAGAGCAGAACATAAATGCCAGAACACCTTCAAAGTTGAAGTGGTGACTAGAAACAAATAATTTGAGAATAAGTAATAGCATAATCATAAATCAATCAATAATAATCTTTGGGAATGATGCACATTATACTCAGAATGACAACTATTCTCTCTTAATTGTGCATAAAGTTAGAAGATGAAGACTCAACATAAAATTAAAAGAAAGGGCCTTCGCAGAGGGAAGCAGGGATTAAATCATGTGCTAGAGATTTTTATTTTATTAAAACAGAGGTACTGAAAGCAGTTTTTTAGAGAGGTGTATGTTTATGTCAACGAATGACAAACATACAATACAGTACGTCACAGGCCAACTAGACTCTACAAGAGAGGCTCCCATTGAAGGACGTCCTTTCTACTGGGATCAGTAGATCATCCCTCTTCTCTTTTGTTTACATAATTATGCTTTAACTGATAAATCAGGGGCAAAAGAGTGAAGATAATTTATAGTAACGAAGTTTGGGGCTGGGCACCCCGTTGCCAGCTCTTCTATCAATTTGGATAAGCGGATGTGCCACTAGTCCAGGTGTGTAAAGTACAATCAACAAGTGAGATAAAGATCGTCTACATGAGTCCTCATAAGCTAAAACAGGGGCACAAAACAAGTATAATTTTGAAGGTTTTAAAGGTAGCACATGAGAAATTTACTTTGGAGTGGCAGTTAAATAATACATTTAGGTAGGTATGGTGGACACATTTGGCAAAATTTGGTTTTTGGGAGTTGGATGCACGAGTAGTGATCATACTCAGTACAGGTGGAGGCTAGCAAAAGACTGGGAGTGACAAATTAAGAGAGCAATAATGGACACAATCATGCATAGCGACAAAAACAGTATTGATCAAAACATAAATGGTATTACAAGCCAAAACTAAATAATCATGGAGGCTAGAGGTGATTGTTTTGTAGTCATTACATGGTGTAAGTATGCGCCAAGTCAACCAAAGAAAGCATTCGAAGGAGAATACCACAATATTATGCTTCGATATGATAAAAACAACTTAGGATTCTTTCAATGGCACATTAAGCAATCTCATATATTTGAGACAAGTCATGGCACATTGATGCTACGTGTTGGGAACCCCAAGAGGAGGGTGTGATGAGTGTAGCGGTAAGAATTTCCCTCAGTTAAGAAACAAGGTTATCAATACAGTAGGACAAAGATGATCTTTAGAAGGTTGACGGTAGTGATGGCGCCTCACCGGTGTCAGCAACAACATGGAACCTGCACACAACACAAACAAAATACTTTGTCCCAACGGTATAGTGAGGTTGTCAATCTCACCGGTCTTGCTGAAAACAAAGATTAGACGTATAGCATGGAAAGTATTGTATGCTTGCAATAAGTAAAGAAAGCAGAAAATTGTAGTGGTTTGTTTAACAGTGTAAGAAAATGGACCGGGGTTCATAGGTTCACTAGTGGTGTCTCTGCATAAAAGATAACATGCTGGGTGAACAAATCACAGCTAGGCAATTGACAAATAAAGGTTGCACCGTAGTGCACATCCATGACATGATGACTACTATGATATTTAGTGCGGGCATTACAAAAATATACATAGACCGTAATCCAACTGCATCTATGACTAATAATCCACCCTCAGGTTATCATACAAACCCCTTAGGTATTAAGTTGCAAGCAACAGTTGCATTAAACAATGTGTGTAATGTAAGCAATGATTGTGCACGCGGGCACTCACACCGCAGTTTTCCCCCTAGTGGCAACAGCACATCCTCCCCCGTCACATTTCTGTCACTCAAGCACAGGCGAAAAGGAGGCATGAACCCACTATCAAGCATAAATACTCCCTCTTGGAGTCACTAGAAACTACTTGGCCATAGAAACACTAGCAACAGAAAGCATGCAATATCGCAAATTAGATATGCAATAAAAGACTATAATCAACTTGGCATAAGTTCAATATTCACCGGATCCCAGCAAACACAGCACATAGATTTACATAAGATCAATCTCGATCATGTTAGGTAGCTCACAAGATCTAAACATGGAGGCATAGAAGGAGAAGACAACCATCTAGCTAATGCTATGGACCCGTAGTCCAAGGATGAACTACTCACGCATCACTCCGGAGGCAGGCATGGTGATGAAGAGGCCTCCGGTGATGATCTCCTCTCCAGCAGGGTGCCGGGAGACAGCTTCAGAACCCCCCTGGTCTAGGGTTGACGATGACGGCGGTTGTGGAACTTTTCGGGGATTTTTGATCAGTTAACTAGGGTTTTCCATCTGGGGGGAATAAATAGGCGAAAGGGCAGAGGCGGTGGAGCCCTAGGGTCCCCACACCACCCCCTGGCGCGGCCAAGGGGGGGGCACCACCCCGTGGTCTGGGCCCCCTGGTGCCCCTCTTCGACTCCTCTTCGGTCTTCTAGATGCTCCTGGGGAAAATAGGACTTCCGGGCTTCGGATTTTCCAACTCCGAGAATATGTCTAGAACAACTAATCTGAAACTAAAAACAGCAGAAAACAGGGAACTGGCTCTATGGCATCTTGTCAATAGGTTAGTCTGAAAAATCGATAAAAATGACATAAAGAAGTGAGAAAACATGTAGCAATTTGCATAATATTATGATGGAGCATCAGAAATTATAGATACGTTGGAGACATATCAAGCAACCCCAATATTAGTTCCTACTCGTCCTCGAGTAGGTAAACGATAAAACAATAATTTCTGAGGTGACATGCTACTAGCATAAACTTGATCATAAAAATGTAAAAGCATATGTAATCTGAGATCATAGAACTTTTAACACAAACATGATAA
Organism: Alopecurus myosuroides; assembly: GCA_028641055.1. Lineage (NCBI taxonomy): Eukaryota > Viridiplantae > Streptophyta > Magnoliopsida > Poales > Poaceae > Alopecurus > Alopecurus myosuroides. The sequence continues at coordinate 34,527,791 of CM054058.1, read as the reverse complement.
ATAGAACTTTAATAATAAAGCATAGCAATCACTTTTCATCATGAGAATTATCTCAAATAAAAGGTCATGAATAACAATGCAAAGAAAGATATATGTTTGTTTCAGCTATAGAGAAAGCATGGCAAAGTGATATTTCGCTAGTCCTTAAGAGTGGGGCAAAACATAAATGCTAGGACACCTTCAAAGTGCATGAGGAAGACTGGAGCAAATAGTTTGAGAACAAACAATAACACATCATGAAAAATTAATAATGTTTGTGGGACAAATGCACATAAAACTCAGAATGACAAAAATGCTCTCTCAAATATGCATAAAGTTAGAAGATGGAGACTCAACATAAAAGTAAAAGAAAAGCCCTTCGCAGAGGGAAGCAGGGATCACTCATGTGCTAGAGCTTTTTATTTTAATAAACAGAGGTATTAAAAGTTTGACATTCCCCCAATCCATCTTTCACAAACCATGGCTAACTGAATCCTCGGGTGCCTGCCAACAATCACATACCATGGAGGAGTGTCTATATTTTGGGAGATGTATGCCAATGTCAACGAATGATAAACAGAAAATACAATACGTCACAAGCCAACTGGATTCACAAGAGCGGCTCCCATATGAAGGACGCATCTGGGTAGAAGGTCATCCCTCTTTCTCTTTTGTTTACACAATTATGCTATGATTGATAAATCAGGGGCAAAAACAGTGAAGAGATTTTGTGTGTATTAATCTGGGGCTGGGCACCCCGCTGCCAGCTCTTCTATCATTTGGATAAGCGGATGAAGCCACTAGTCGAGGGTGTGAAATCCAATCAACAAGTGAGATAAAGATTCTCTATTTACGTCGTCGTGAGCAAAAACAGGAACATAAAACATGAGTAATTTTGAAGGTTTTAAAGGTAACACATGATCAACTTACTTGGAGTGGCAGTTAAATACCACATGTAGGTAGGTATGGTGTACACAATGGGAAAACTTGGTTTTAGGGAGTTGGATGCACGAGTAGAACTCATACTCAGTACAGGTATAGGCTAGCAAAAGACTGGGAGCGAAAATCAAGAGAGCATAAGAGCCATAATCATGCATAGCGACATAAACATCATTAATTAAAGCATAAGCGGTATCTCAAGTTCAAAAACTAAACGATCATAGAGGCTATTAGTGACTGGTTCATAGTCATAAACATGGTGTGAGCATGCGCCAAGTCAACCAAATAAAACATTCAAAAGAGAATACCATAAATTTATGCTTTAACATGACAAGAACAACTCATGAATCTTTCAATGGCAGATTAAACACTCTCAGCTATTTGAGGCTAATCATTCTACTCAATAACCACAAGGCTTTAAAACTAAAATAAAATCTAGCATGATACAAAAAAGTTCTAGCCACAGTCTATACAAGCTTCTACTTGCACCATTAAAAATTCTACTTTAACCAATAGTTTCTTCTCCCAACAAGCACCATACAAGATATGTTTTAACAAAAACTCTCCAAATGCTACAGCAAGAAAACATGATAGTACTCACATAACACTACTAAAACTAACAGCTCTGATAAGCGATGCATGCAAAACAAGAGCTAAATAAATGCAGCAGCCAGACAAAAATTAAGAATACAAAGTATTCCCATGAAAAAGCGAAGCGTGCACTCTCCAATAAAATAATGGTGGGATCCATCCAAGCTTATTGCAAAAATAAAAACAAACTGAAAGCAAAAAATAAAAGACGCTCCACCTAAAGCACATAAGATGTGACCGAATAAAAATATAGTTTCACTACAAGTGACCTGATAATTTGTTGATGAAGAAGGGGATGCCTTGGGCATCCCCAAGCTTAGACGCTTTAGTATTCTTGGAATTTGCTAGGATGTACCACCGGGGCATCCCCAAGCTTAGGCTCTTCATTCTTCTTGATCACGTCATATCATCCTCTTCTCTTGACCCTTGAAAACTTCCTTCACACCAAACTTCTCACAATTTTCATTAGCAACGTTAGTGCAATCGAAATAATAAATTCACATGGTTTATTTTCAAAACAAGCCTAACACTCAAAAACACATTAGCTACTGTCACAACTTATTTTTAAAATATTTTTCTCAAAAGAACACAAAAAGAAGGAGATTAAGATGCAAATGCAATTATTGGCAGAAATCTGTCAAAACAGGACAACAGGTAAAGATGATTTTTTTCGAAAATCTTCTGTTGCTCAAATCAAAAAGTGGTTAACTAAGAAACGTTGCGTATACAGACCAGGATTACGCACAAAAAAATTCAGGTCATTTTGAATTCTCTGTGATTTTATACGGAATAAACAGTGGACAGCAGAAATCTGTTTCCTGCGTAGAAATCTGTTTCCTGCACAGAAATCCAAAATATAGCCTCAACTTTCCATTAGAAGCTTTACTTGGCTCAACAAAAACACAAAAGAAAACATACAACGGGGCTTCTAAGGAAATATACAACACCCAGGAGGCAAAAAAAAAACAAAAGGAAACGAAGGAAAACGGGTTAAAAACGGAGAAATAAAATGGGTTGTCTCCCGGTAGCGCTTTTCTTTAATGCCTTTCAGCTAGGCAAACAAAGCAACTCAAGTATTTTCAAGTGAAGAAGCATAAACATTGTTATGAAGCTTACATTTACCTTTCTTACCCTTATTCTTTTTAGGGAACTGATGGTCCAAGCATGATTTGGGGGTGAAAGTCATGGTACCTTTTCCCATATAAATAGTTTCTCCTAAAAGATTCAGCAGAGATCTTCCAAGGGTAATTTGTCCTCCTTCTGCACATTCAAAGATAATCAGTGGAGACTGTTTTCCTAGGAGTTTTTTAAACACTCCCTCAGCTATCCCAATGGGAAATATAGTGGTGTTATTAATGAGAGGAATTTCTTCTCCTCCTTCAGCTAGCCCCCAAAGGTTCAAAGATTCATAAATTTCCTTAGGCATAAGACAAGATTCAGACATGATATCACAACGAGCATGAAATGCTTCACCATTTATAACAATTTCACCAAAGGAATCATACTTGAGGATTCAAAATTTATTGGGACATGATCAAGATGTTCACGAATTTGGCTATATCCCTCTATTAAGGTAGAAATATGTGACTCGAGAGTGTTTAATCTAGCATAAATATTTGCAAAGGCTTTATGAGAACTACTGAGTAAACTGTAGGTTGCAATTAATTTTCTTATAACATTGAAATCTTGATCTCTATCATAATGAAGGAAACCACCTCCTACCATAGTATCCAAATCATATCTATATCAAAGAACAAGAACGAAGTAAAAGCTACGAAGAAACATGCTTAGAGTCATTTTAGGTTCAATTTTGCAATAGGAATAAAGAACTCTAGACCAAGCTTCTTTGAAATTATCATCATTCCCTTGTTTGAAAGTACAGATTGTTTCTTCTGGTGACATAGTGACAGGAGCAAAACTAGACATAAAAGGAAGAAAGTAAATAATAGCTATAAAGTAAACTAAATGTTTTGTGTGTTTTTGATATAAAGAAGCAAAACAAGACAAAAATAAAAACAAGAAAATAAACAAAATAAAGAGGTTGACAGTGAGAGACTCCCCTTGCCAGAAGACTTCTTCCTTCCCGGCAACGGTGCCAGAAATTTCCTTGATGCTACGTGTTGGGAACCCCAAGGGGAGGGTGTGATGAGTGTTGCGGTAGGAATTTCCCTCAGTTAAGAACCAAGGTTACCAATCCAGTAGGAGAAAGAGGATCTTTGGAAGGTTGATGCCACTAACGGTAGTGACGGCGCCTCACCGGTGTCAGCAACAACGTGGAACCTGCACACAACACAACCAAAATACTTTGTCCCAACGGTACAGTGAGGTTGTCAATCACACCGGTCTTGCTGAAAACAAAGATTAGACGTATAGTGTGGAAAATAATGTATGCTTACTGTCGGATATATACCGATTAGGGGTATATCGGATGGTAGTCTAAAGTGCCGGATTACCCGAGTGGCCCAAATGGTAGTGGGCTACGGTCCATTGGGCGGCCCAGTAAGCTGACGCACAGAAGCCGGATTCTAGAAGAACCCGGATCACGACCCACGTGATCTGGCTTGGAGTAGAAGGCGGATTCCTTACTTTCCAAGTTAATAGTTGCCGTAGTCTTCTAGGTTTACTACTCTGTATGCCCTAACCCGGCTATTATATAAAGCCGGGCGGGAGATATGATAGACAAGAAGCTACTAGCTAACTCGCCGAGAGGTTGATCCTCGACGAATAGCCAACAGAACCTCACGCTGTATTTTGTATACGCAGGCTTTAGACCTGAATAGTGAGTTTGCAGGAGTAGGAACGCCGTATTATTACGACGTACCGAACCTGGGTAAAACCTGTGTTTTCGTCCTTAGCGCAACCACGTTTCCCCACGTCTCTACCCGTAGTCTCATGGCACCCCCGTCTATGAATTCTACTACGATGTCTCGACAGTTGGCGCCCACCGTGGGGCGAACGGCGTGAGGCGTTAAATTTCGATCTGGGATACTTGGCGGAATCGGCAGTTCCATAACCGTCGGAAGCCTAGAGTTCGACGACGATGTTGGACGCTTCCTCGACAATGGATCTTACATACCGGCGCAAAATCATCTGGTAAGTGCCTGCGTGTTACCGATTGGATCTACAAATATCTTTATCGAACTAACTGCAGAGGCCATGGGGTTTTGCGGTGGAAGCAAATTTTTCCCATCCGCCCTATGCCCAGTCGAAGATGACTACGATACAGGGTTTTGCTCAGATCGCCGACAAAAAAGTGATTCACACTTTATTGGCTTGGTGAAATCCGAGGTCGCCGAAAACACGGATGAAAGTAATCCCGTGCAAGAGGCAGAAAACAGAAAACCCGCTACAGAGGTGGAAGATCCGACATCCGCCAATCCAGCAATGAACTCGGAAGCTAACTCTGTGCTAGCCGCCATTGAGGCGAGATTAGAGTCAGAAACCGGATCAGATGACTTTGATTCCGAAGACGAAGACGTGGACGCCTTCGAAAGAAAGGTTAAATCTTTTCAGGAGGGATTATACGAAGTACTAATGGCGAAACCGGCTGAAAACACGGACGCCGGCAGTCAGGGAAGCCCTAGAACTCCTCCGCCAGAGGAAGAGAGAGAAGACGGAGAAACCTCTCCAATATTTCCCAATGTCAAAGAACTGACAGAGGAAGAACCTGTCAAAAAACCTCCCTCTTCGAAGAAAAAGCACAAAGCCACTAAAAAACTCCAATACAAACTCCGGAAGAAGAAATCGGCTGATCCAGCTGATGAAAGCCCAGAAGTAGGAGATGCAAGCGGAACAAAACTTACGGAGAAGAAAACAAAAGAAGTCATTGTTCCGCCAATGACAGAACAAGAAGAACATGAGTTGCTACAAACACCAGTGGGATTGCATGAACCCCCTGAAGTGCTAGAAGCCAGGAGACAAGCTCTCCAAAGGCAACAAAAACATCTATTCAGAACTCGTGAACACCTCCAAAAAACCCAGGATGACATCAAGCTCATGAAGGAAGAAATCGAGGAGTACGAGAAAAAGAATAGATCTGCCTTAAAACCTACAAGGTTACCCGGAATCGTAAGACCGGAAGTACTGCTGCCAAAAGAAAGGTTTCACAACCCATCTTGGCAAAAGCAGGTAAACGGCAAAGATGCCAGAGGCGAACCAATATACAAAACCGCAGCAGAAAACGCGGAAGCAGCGTTCGCCATCCTCAACAATGATATGTACTCCAACGGTGAAAAACTTCAAGGGGTGTATGCTTTCCTCGGAAAAGCATTGCGACAACAACAGCGGGGGCAAGAGCGATCAGGGAGGCTGCATGATGACTCCTCCCTATGCAAAACAGCTACTTGCACCGCTGGAGCACCTGGACCGGAGGAGCCGAGAGATTCAAACAACTCAAAAGAGAGGAAAACGGATCCGAGAAAAGACAAGAAAAATCCCGATAACAAGGATGAAGCGTCTAGAACCGGACCCCATCTCCCGAAAGGTGGACTTAACCCCCACGACCGGGAAGAAAAACACCAGAATGACGGCAAAGCAATGCCACCTCCGAGAAACCCAGCTGAAAAAGCCGGAAGACAGGGTATACCTCATAGGAGTGAGAGATCTCGGACACCTCCCAAGGACAAGGAAACATACAGGAGTAGAACTCCACCTCATCCGAAGGGGCGTGATACCGGAAGAAATAGAGATGACCCCGGAAAAGCGCGTGGACGCAACAATGGAAAAGAAAGGAGTAGATCCCCTTCTGTCCATTCAGCCGGAAGGTACTCCGCACACATGGATAGGGCGGAAAGAGACGACTTATACTTTGGACCTAAGTGCTTCACAGATAGGATCCGAAGGATAACCCTGCATTCTGGTTTTGCCAAAGTTGGTCCAACGTACCAAAATACACCGGTAGTACAAACCCGGATACCTGGCTCTCAGACTATTATACAGCCGTCCAGATTAACAATGGGACAGACCTGGAAGATGTAAAGTTTCTTCCCCTAATGTTACTGGATGGAGCCAGAGATTGGATTAACGGATTACCTTCCAGAACTGTCGACAGCTGGGATGATATGGCTCGAGTATTCACTCAGCATTTCCGGGGAACCTACAAACGCCCGAATAGCATCAACCAGCTGAACCGTTGCACCCAATTTGAGGACGAACCATACATGGATTTCATCTCAAGATGGACTGCAATGAAGAATAGCTGCTCTGGAGTAACTGACGTACAAGCAATGCATGCTTTCGTCAATGGCCTAAAACCCGGACTTGTACCGTTCATGGTTGGTTCAAAACAGCACAAAGATCTCGGATCTATGCTTACAACCGCCAATGAACACGCTGCAGCCGAAGACGACATTAGAGCTTGAGGAGGCAATATCGATACACTGATACAGGCCAAAAAGAACCCTCGCCCTGAGAAAAAAGGAACTCCAGACGCAACACAAAAACCCAAAGAAGTTAATATAGCCTTTGGAAGTGAAAAAGGGAATAGATGGAAAGGACGCAGTTCAGAACCAATCAATTACACGAAGGAAGAATGGGAAAAGATTAAGTCGGAACCCTGCGTCCACCATTCGCAATTTGGGAAACCCACCCATACCAACGCACAATGTCGGCTGAACAAGCATATGAAAGGCAGTGCAGGATCCGGAAATAAGGGGGAGAATTCCAAAAGGAAGTTTTCCAAGCAAAAGCCAGAAGCTGAGAAACAAGACAGTGAATCGGACACTGACGAAAAAAATCCAGGAACAACAGCGAAAAGGCGAGCCCAAGTTTCCGAGAGTTGATGGAGAGTGTGCCCTAACTTTCCTGGCAACTCCATCAGCAAAGGTGGCAAAAAGAACGCTTCGAGAAATAAACGCGGTTGTTCCGGCAACCCCGAAATTCGGAAGTATTCAAACACACCAATCACCTGGGATCTGTCTGATCATCCTGGGAATATCCCTGAACCCGGCACGCAAGCTCTTGTTGTAAGCCCTATTGTCCAGAACACTAGGCTAAGAAGAGTGCTGATGGATGGAGGATCCAACATTAACATAATGTACCTGGATACACTGAGGCATCTGAAAATCTTCGATACCCAGCTCAACCACAGCAACATACGTTTTCACGGCATTGTTCCTGGCAGGCAAGCACGATCCCTAGGAGAAATTTCCCTAGATGTCACTTTCGGAGAAAAAGATCACTTCCGTCAAGAAAAAGTATCCTTCGAAGTGGTGCCGTTCGAAAGCGTGTATCACGCGATACTCGGACGTCCAGCTTTCGCCAAATTCATGACAAGATCATGTTATATCTATAACAAGCTGAAGATGCCAGGGCCAAAAGGAGGAGTAATCACCATATCGGGAGACTTCAAGTTGGCAAACAAGCTGGAAAAAGAAAACGCCCTTTGCGCTGAGAAAATCATAGCAAAGGAAGAGTTGAAGGAGCTGGCCAAAGAGATATCGCCAACAGAAATGCCGGCAGGAAAACAAACCCGAAAGCCAGCAGATAGCTTCAAGGCCTCCGAGAACACCAGACAAGTAACCCTAGATCCCAACGATCCGACAAAATTTTTCGTGGTGGGAACTGGGATGACCGACAAATAGGAAGACGAGCTCATCAAGTTCCTCTGTGAGAACTGGGATATTTTCGCCTGGTGTCCAGCTGACATGCCAGGCGTACCCAGGGAACTTGCTGAGCATCAACTTAAGGTGATTCCAGGCTCCAAACCCGTCAAACAAGGTCTCCGTTGATTTGAGGGAAGAAGACGGAAGGCTATCGACAAGGAAATTATCCGGCTTTTAGCAGCAGACTTTATCGAGGAAGTTATACACACCGAATGGTCTGCAAATCCGGTATTAGTACCGAAGAAAGATACTACTGTCCTTAGAATGTGTATAGATTACACCGGCTTAAACAAACTGTGTCCAAAAGATAGGTTCGCGTTACCGCGAATTGATCAAATAATAGGTGCCACTGCAGGCTCTGAGCTCTTATGCTTTTTGGACGCATATTCCGGGTACCATCAAATACGCATGAAAAAGTAAGATCAAATTAAGACTTCTTTTATAACCCCTTATGGGACGTACTATTACATAACCATGCCATTTGGCCTGAAGAACGCAGGTGCCACCTACCAGCGTTGCATGCAACGTTGTTTGCATAGTCAGATTGGCAAAAATGTCCACGTTTATGTGGACGACATTGCTGTCGTAACCAAGGAAAAAGATACTCTCCTTGAGGATTTACGAGAAACCTTCGAAAATTTGCGCACTTACAAGATGAAGTTAAATCCATCAAAGTGCGTATTCGGGGTTCCCTCAGGAAAACTTCTGAGTTTCATCGTTTCTCATAGAGGAATAGAAGTTAACCCAGAAAAGATCAAAGCAATCTTAAACATCTCCAAACCTACGTGTGTAAAAGATGTCCAAAGATTGACGGGTTCCGCTGCTGCCGTCAGCAGATTTATTAGTCGGCTGGGGGATAAAGCCTTACCACTCTACAAGTTGCTGAAAAAATCCGACAAATTCGAGTGGACAGAAGAGGCGGATGCAGCGTTAACCCAGTTAAAGGAAACTTTGATGAAAGCTCTGATTTTGGCATCCCCAAAAGACGAAGAACCCATGTTATTATACCTTACGGCTACAAACCGGGTTATCAGTGCAGTAATCGTTGTGGAACGGAAGAAAGACGAACAGAGCATACCAGACCAGCATCCGGTATATTATATAAGCAAAGTTTTCTCCGAGTCCAAACAAAGGTATCCACACTATCAAAAGCTGGCATATGGCGTATTTTTCGCATCCAGAAAACTTCGCCATTACTTCCAAGGACATTCCGTAACAGTGGTATGTAAAGCACCACTAGGGGATATAATAAACAATGCGGAGGCGACTGGCCGAGTAGCCAAATGGGGGCATCGAGCTAGCAGCCTTCGACATTAAGTATCAGCCCAAGACGGCAATAAAATCCCAGGTTTTGGCAGATTTTGTCGCCGACTGGACGGAAGCAATGGAGAAAACACCAATGCCGGAGTCCGAGTACTGGATCATGCATTTTGACGGATCCAAGATGAAGGAGGGCGCTGGAGCTGGTGTAGTTTTAAAATCCCCTAAAGGAGATACAATGGAGTATGTATTACAAATACACTTCAATGCCAGCAACAACGTGGCAGAATACGAAGCTCTGATTCATGGCTTGCATATTGCAAAAGAAATAGGGGTCAAGCACATTTTGTGCTACGGTGACTCAGATTTGGTACAGCATCAGCTCAACCAAACTTGGGACGCAAAAAGCCCTATAATGGCCGAATATCGGAGAACGGTGGACGAGTTCGCCATTTGTTTCTTCGGATTCGAAGTACTCCATGTTAAAAGGGAAGAAAATTGGAACGCGGATGCGTTAGCCCGCATGGGATCGGAAAGGGTAAAAATCCTACCACCAGGTGTATTCGTCCAACACTTGTACGAACCATCGATAAAAGGTGGAGATGTTGATTACCCTCTAGCTTCCGAGTCAATTGAAGTTATGCTCGTTAACCCGGATGATAATCCCATATATAAACTTCTTAGTTAATCAGAAGTACCCGGAAGGAGCAGATGAAGTCTTGCAAAGGCAGATCCAGCGTCGATGCAAAGGATACACAATAATTAACAATTTCCTGTATAAACGCAGTACTTCCGGAATTTTTCTGCGGTGTATTTCACCAGAAGAAGGACGAGAAATCCTGCAAGAAATCCATGCCGGAGATTGCGGACATCATGCTCAATCAAAAAGCATAGTCAAAAAAGCATTCCGTGCCGGGTTTTTCTGGCTAAACAGCCAAGACAGATGCTGAGCACATAGTAAATACATGTGCAGGATGCCAGTATTACGCCAAGCAGACTAATATGCCAGCCCAAGCACTCGAAACTATCCCCATTACATGGCCTTTTGCGGTCTGGGGGCTAGATATGATGGGACCATTCAAAACTGCACGAGGCGGACTTACACATCTACTTGTAGCTGTGGACAAATATACCAAGTGGGTGGAGGCTAAACCCATCAAAAAGCTTGACGGTGTAACTGCCAGAAATTTCATCATTGACGTAGTCATGAGATACGACGTTCCACACAGCATAATAACCGACAACGGGACAAATTTCTCCATTGGAGAGTTGGCAAAATATTGCCGACAAAAGGGAATTTGCCTCGATCTCGCATTTGTGGCACACCCGCAATCCAATGGACAGGTTGAAAGAATGAATAGCTCAATCCTACAAGGAACACGTCCAAGACCCGAATCTCCTCTTCATAGAGCAGCTGGAGCATGGGTAGAAGAGTTACCTTCCGTGCTTTGGAGTATTCGAACGACACCAAACAGGTCAACTGGGCAAACCCCGTTTTTCCTAGTTTACGGTGCGGAAGCAATCCTTCCAACGGATATGATCCATGATAGCCCAAGGGTGCAGGATTTCGACGACTCGGATGCCGAAAAAGCACGACAGGATGCCGTCGATCTCTTAGAAGAGGAACGAGAACTTGTGCTTCAAAGATCCGCCATCTACCAGCAAGGTTTACGACGATATCATAGTCGGAAAATCAGGCATCATTCTTTTAAAGAAGGTGACCTAGTGCTGAGATTGGTGCAGCAAAGAAAGCACAAACTAGCCCCAGTATGGGAAGGACCATTTGTCATCAGTAAAGCCATGAAGAATGGATCATATTATCTTGTCGACATTCGTGATACGGAAGATGACCCCGAGAAGCCGAATCGCAAAAGAAAGAGAAACATAGATGATGAGCTAGGAGAGACAAAAAGGCCCTGGAGTATCCAGCAGTTACGTCCCTTCTATACTTAGTTCAATTCTATGTAAACATCTTTGAGATCATGAAATAAAGTTGTCGGAATTCTTATATCCATGTTTTTTACAAGTTTATTATAGTTCAAAACATGATTCCACCTTATCTATTTCCCAATGATCTTACAAAATACTCAATGTTAACCCGAGTTGTGCCTGCGTGCTCGGTGTTTAAAAACTGAATGATTTTCAGCCCATTAAAGGCTAAAGGAAACTCGGATTGTGCCTGCGAGCCCGAGTTTCATTCAAAAAATTCCTTACTATTCTCTAAGCATTATTTGATTGTTTATGTGTTGGGTCACTGGATCTAGTTAGTAAAAATGCCCTTAGTATGATCCTTGTTTTCGAGTTCAAACTGATTGGTTTTACCCAGTAAACTCGGCATGAAGATTCATAGTACTATTGAGCCATTTCAAACACTAAGGACAGTTAAAGCACATAAGCCAGAGAACTTAGAAGATAAAGGAATATCAAACCCGGAAAACTTGCAAAGAATTTCATAATTAACTGCAAAAGGCGGAGTACTTGTTTATACAAAAGAATAGAAGCATTACAATATAAGGTTACATTGTAAAGTGCAGTAATGCTCCTATTTCCTACTTCCACCATCCAGGTTAAGAAGAATCCTTCAGGCATCCGAGTCTTCATCGCTGCTGTCGTTCTCGGGGGCTTCAGGAATCGCTTCTTCCGGATAGGTGAGGGAGATGTTCACCATGGAGGCGATCTTGGTGGCATGACCCTTGATCTCGTCGAAGATGTTGGTCCGCTGGGTTTCCGAGTATCCAAGGGGGATACCGGACGCCACGCGCCAAGATTTGGCACTGGGGTAATGCATACGCATAAGGCCTAAGGCCATGCGTGCACCACCCCGTGCTGCGGAGCGCAAGGTGGACTCCTTGGATTCCGCCACCTCCAGGATAGCTTTCGAAAGTTTTTCAACTTCCGAGAATTCCCCAGTTCTTGAGGGAAGGAACTTGTTGACCAGCTGCATGCCTGCAGCCCTGATCGCAGTCCATGCCTTCCCAAAAGCTCGGATTTTCTCAATCCGAGTAAGTTCTGGGTTATCTCCTGTTTTTTCAGACAAACAACCAAAAGGTTAGCGAAAAACAGAGAAGGAAGTCAAGACATGGAAAAAACGGTAAATGATAGCAACTTACCGAGAATCTTGTCCATCTCGGAGCCTTCCTCAAGGCGCAGGGTTAAGGCATTCTCCAAGTCTTGGAGAGTAGCCTTGTCCTTGTCCGCCTGCTGGGAGGCCTTGAATTGAGCAATCCCAAGAGCCATGTTGCTGGCCTTCAGATCCTTTTGATCCTTCGTAAGATCCTTATGAAGGTCCAAATTCTCCTGTCGGAGAATCGCGGCATTGCCGTCATCTTCAGCTATTTCCTTGGCCTTAGCCAAAGCAGCTGGAAAGCAAGGAACAAAATTCCGAGTTTAGAAAAACTCGGGAAAGTACTTAGACAAAAAATTAGATAAGGAACTTCAGAGTATCGAAATATACCTGTTGTTTCCGACAGCTGTAGCTGAGATGATGCCAGCTCTGCTTCTTTCACGTCAAGAATAGAAAGAAGGTTTCTAACCTCCTTATTCTTGACGGAAAGTTTGTTGAAAACTTCCATGTTAATGGTTTCAGCGGTTTGCTGGAACACGGAAATGAAAAAATCATGATATTGAAAAGCATCAAGTGAAAAGTAGACATTTTACTTAATGCTTGGGGGCTGAGGATAATACCTGGCTCATCCGCTGTAACCCTGTTAAGTTCTCAGTGAACTCTTTTGCATACTCAGCAAAAAGAGTTCCGACCGCGCTAAGGCCATCGCTGATGTTCTTGAAGTCCTTGTCAAAGGTGGGGATCTCCTCCTCAGTTATCCGAGAAGGGCCTCCCACCTCAGGAGCCGCCCTTTCCCTCGTGTCCATTTCCGGCACAATGGGCTGGCTGGTCTCCAGAGACTCGGTGGTGGGGGCTGCGGCATACTCCTCTGTTACTGTGATCGGCGTGGTCGGAGCGGTGGCAGGGGAAGGATGAGGGCCTCTGCTGGACACAACCTTATGCCTCTTCAGCTTTTTTGGCTTTAGGGTAGAAGGAGGTAGGCTAAAAATCAAAGCAAAATGCCGGAAAAGTTAAAACTCTGAAGACGAAAGAAAAACTCCTACAAAGGAAAATAACCCAGATGTTCAAACCTGGAAGTGGCGACGGGAATTCCGTCAAGGTCGATGATCTCCTGGGAAGAGGAGATCTTCTTGCGCTTTCGCCCACCGGCAAAGGTGGCACGCAGCGTTTCCAGCTCAGCGTCGGAAGCAAGATCCGACTCAGGAAGATCAGCAATTTGTTGAAAAGAAAAAGTTAAGTCAAAATCACAAAAACCGGGTAAACGAGAAATAATGTAAACCCCAAAAGTCGAAGAATTGTACCTTGGGAGCCTGATTCTCGGCCGTGTACATTGGCCGGCTTTCTTCATATTGGTCGCGTGATGCGACCAACTGATTCACACGCCGCCGCAAATCTTTTGCGGACCAGTCCTTGCTGGTTGTCCGCATTTCGTCATCGGCTCCCTTGTACTCACAGAGAAGGCGAGCACCATGGTTGGCCAAGGGCTGGATCCGCCTATTCAACCAGCAAAGGACTGTGTCCATGCCGGTTAAAGGAGGATCAGAAATGACGAGTTTGGCAATGTGCCGCTTGATCCTTAGAAGATCCGGCGGCAGGGTTTGAACTGCCTCAGTTCCCCAATTTTCTTGGGGAACAGCGGCGGTGTTCGAAAAAGGTGGAACCCCGAACGTTTTTCCAGGAAAGGAAATGTCGGGATGATAAAAGAAGGAACCCGTCCAAAACTTGACGGATTCCGATGTTTTAATCTTGGGGAACCAATCCTCTCGGAATCTCCGAAGAGTGAAAGAGATGGTTCCGCAAGTTGGGAGTGCGCCCTCCGAAGAGTTCCGCTTAACCCCGAAACAGTAAAGCCAGAAATCTAGTCTAGGCGCTATACCTAGATAACCCTCGAAAAGGGCCTGAAATCCGGCTAAGTAAAGGATGGAATTTGGTGGAAGGTTGTGTGGCTGGATGTTATAGTGGGACAGGATCTGGAGGAAGAAGGCGGAAGGTGGAATACCCATACCTCTAAGAAGGTGGGAGGAGAGAAGAACCCGTTCTCCGTCGTTCGGCGTGGGTTCAGTCTCGTCCTCCGGAAGTCGCCACTTTCCCTTTAGCACCAACCCCTCCTTCTCCATTGTCGGAAGGAGGGACGACGGAATACTGCAGGCACTCCAATTGCCGGCAGTCTCCGTCTCTTCCTCGGCTCCGGCGGCGGCGGAAGCTGCGGCCTCCGCGGCCGCGAGCTCGTCGCCGACGAGTTCAATCTTCTCCTCCACCGTCTCGGGAGCGAACGGTGGAGTGAGCGCGGATGAGGATCCCGCAAGGTTCGCGGAGGCGAGAGAACTTTCCTCGCCCTCTGCGCCGCCCGCGGCCTTCGTCAGCTCGTCGCCGGAGACCCGCACCGGAGAATCCAGTTGCGGGTCCATTGTGTCGATGATTTCGTCGATTTCTTTGGCGACGGCGCGGGCTGGGGAAGACGGCGGTGATGCCATCGGGTGGCGGCGATTCGGTCGATTCCGGTGAGGTCCTGGACGTGGTGGTGCGCTCGGGAGCTGCTTGCTGTGAGCTTGGGTGCTGGGAATGGCGTGCGAAGTGAAGAGCGGAAGATTTTCACGGTGGACGAAGACGGCTATTTATAGCTGGAATTCCGTCACGATGCGTGCTAACGGCTCTTTTGACCGTTGGATGGCCAACGCGTGTCACTCGCCGAAAAATCCGGGAAATGAAACGACAGGATGATTATGGCTATCTCCTTGTTTCCCGCGAGAATCTGTCAGAGAGATGTTTCTGGGTTTCTCACCTGTAACCCAAACGTCCCTTACGTCAGCAAGTTTTAATCGCTGACGTAGGAAGTTCCTTCTCCGCGAAGGATCGTGCGACAAAAGCCGGATTTTCTGGATTTCGAGTTTTACGTTACCACCTCCTTTAAGTGGAGAAAAGAAGAATCAAGACTGCAGGCCGATATTTCTCGGAAAAGATGCATTTGGCGAAAAACGGCGAAAACGGAGTCTCGATCCTTCTTGGGGGCTACTGTCGGATATATACCGATTAGGGGTATATCGGATGGTAGTCTAAAGTGCCGGATTACCCGGGTGGCCCAAATGGTAGTGGGCTACGGACCATTGGGCGGCCCAGTAAGCTGACGCACAGAAGCCGGATTCTAGAAGAACCCGGATCACGGCCCACGTGATCTGGCTTGGAGTAGAAGGCGGATTCCTTACTTTCCAAGTTAATAGTTGCCGTGGTCTTCTAGGTTTCCTACTCTGTATGCCCTAACCCGGCTATTATATAAAGCCGGGCGGGAGATATGATAGACAAGAAGCTACTAGCTAACTCGCTGAGAGGTTGATCCTCGACGAATAGCCAACAGAACCTCACGCTGTATTTTGTATACGCAGGCTTTAGACCTGAATAGTGAGTTTGTAGGAGTAGGAACGCCGTATTATTACGACGTACCGAACCTGGGTAAAACCTGTGTTTTCGTCCTTAGCGCAACCACGTTTCCCCACGTCTCTACCCGTAGTCTCATGGCACCCCCGTCTATGAATTCTACTACGATGTCTCGACACTTACAGTAAGTAAAGAAAGAAGGAAATTGTAGTGGTTTGCTTAACAGTGTAAGAAAATGGACCGGGGTTCATAGGTTCACTAGTGGTGTCTCTCCATAAAAGATAGCATGTTGGGTGAACAAATTACAGCTAGGCAATTGACAAATAAAGGTTGCACCGTAGTGCACATCCATGACATGATGACTACTATGATATTTAGTGCGGGCATTACAACAATATACATAGACCATAATCCAACTTCATCTATGACTAATAATCCACCCTCAGGTTATCATCCGAACCCCCTTAGGTATTAAGTTGCAAGCAACAGATAATTGCATTAAACAATGTGTGTAATGTAAGCAATGATTGTGCACGCGGGCACTCACACCGCTGTTTTCTCCCTAGTGGAAACAACACATCCTCCCCCGTCATGTTTCTGTCACTCGAGCACAGGCGAAAAGGAGGCATGAACCCACTATCAAGCATAAATACTCCCTCTTGGAGTCACTAGCAACTACTTGGCCAGAGCAACACTAGCAACGGAAAGCATGCAAGATCAGAAATAAAATATGCAATAAAAGACTATAATCAACTTGGCATAAGTTCAGTATTCATCGGATCCCAGCAAACACAACACATAGAGTTGCATAAGATCAATCTCAATCATGTTAGGCATCTCACGAGATCTAAACATGGAGGCATAGGAGGAGAAGACAACCATCTAGCTACTGCTATGGACCCGTAGTCCAAGGATGAACTACTCACACATCACTCCGGAGGCAGGCATGGTGATGAAGAGGCCTCCGGTGATGATCTCCTCTCCGGCAGGGTGCCGAGAGACAGATTTAGAACCCCTGATCTAGGGTTGACGATGACAGTGGATGTGGAACTTTTCGGGGATTTTGACCAGGTATCTAGTGTTTTCCATCCGGGGGGAATAAATAGGCGAAAGGGCAGAGCCGGTGGAGCCCTGGGGGCCCGACACCACCCCTTGGCACAACCAAGGGGGGGGGGGGGCACCCCGTGGTGTGGGCCCCCTGGTGCCCCTCTTTGACTCCTCTTCGGTCTTATGGATGCTTTCGGGGAAAATAGGGCTTCCGGGCTTCGAATTTTCCAATTCCGAGAATATGTCCAGAATAACTTTTCTGAAACTAGAAACATCAGAAAACAGGGAACTGGCTCTGTGGCATCTTGTCAATAGGTTAGTCCGGAAAATCGATAAAAATGACATAAAGAAGGGAGAAAACATGTAGAAATTTGCATAATATTATCATGGAGCATCAGAAATTGTAGATACGTTGGAGACGTATCATACATCAATAACTACTACACACATAAGTAAAATAGTATCCAACATGACATGATAAAGTCTTGCCACAGTCTAAACAAGCTTCTTTTTTGCACCGTTATAAGCATGAATATTTTATTGATTTCCAACACCAATCATTTTATTTAAACAAAAACTATCCAAATGATTTATCAATGAAACAAGAGAGTACTACTACTCTACAAGAACTAATAGCTCTGAATAAGAGATGCATGCAAAACATGAGCTAAAAAGGATTT
Source organism: Alopecurus myosuroides (assembly GCA_028641055.1). NCBI lineage: Eukaryota > Viridiplantae > Streptophyta > Magnoliopsida > Poales > Poaceae > Alopecurus > Alopecurus myosuroides. Next base: position 34,510,257 of record CM054058.1, on the reverse strand, counting down.
GCAGCATCTAGAAGAAAATCAAAGAATATGAGTATGATAATGAGGAATACGAGTATTCATACGGAGCGTGTCTCTCCCATACAAGAATTCTAGGTTCCAACTAAGTTTATTGCAGCAAGGAAAATAAAATAAAACAAAATAAAAACAAACAGACGCTCCAACTAAAGTGCATATGATGTGACTGAATAAAAATATAGTTTCACTAGAAGTGACCTGATAAGTTGCTGATGAAGAAGGGGATGCCTTGGGCATCACAAAGCTTAGACGCTTGAGTATTCTATAATTTTCTTGGATGAACCATGGGGGCATCCTCAAGCTTAGGCTTTTCACTCTTCTTGATCACATCATATCATCCTCTTCTCTTGACCCTTGAAAACTTCCTTCACAACAAACTCAAAGTGATTCTCATTAGAGGGTTAGTGCATACTAAAAAAACTCACATGTTCTCCCTTGACACAAGAACTATCAATACTTTTTAAATATTAGCTATAGCCACTGATATTTTGTGGAGCAAAGAAATCCACTCAACATAGTAAAAGAGAGAATGCAAAGTAAAAAAGGCAGAATCTTTCAACAACAGAACAGTCTGTAAACAAGAAATTTTCTGAGGCACTTATGTTGCTTAGGTCAGAAAACTCAGAACTAGAAAAGTTTCATAAATAGCTGAGGATCAAGCACAAAATTTTCCAGGTAGTTTCGATTTTTTTGTTTATTTATACGAACTAAATAGTGGACCGAAAAAATCTGTTCACGCGCAGAAATCCAAATCTAGTACTAACTTTTCACTAAAATCTTTACTTGGCTCAACAATATGAAAAAATAAAGATACAAAGAAGTTGCTACAGAAGTAAGCAACACCTTGACTCAAAGAAAACATAAGAAAACATTGCAAAAATAAAAATATGGGTTATCTCCCAAGAAGTGCTTTTCTTTAACGCCTTTCTGCTAGGCACAGAAAGCAAGAAGATGCCGACATAAGAAATATGAATTAAGCAAAAGAGAGCATCAAGAAGAAAGTATAAAACAAATTTTAGTCTAGCCCACTTCCTATGCATAGGAATCTTGTAAAGAAATAAATTAAATAAGCTCAAACTAGAAATCATGGGAAGGTAGAACAAGAGCAATTTCAAAACTTTCAGCAAAAAGAGAGGTGTTTTAGTAGCATGAAAATTCCTACAACCATATTTTCCTATATCATAATAATTTTCAGTAGCATCATGAACAAACTCATCAACATAATTATCACATAAAAAAGCACACAATTCATATCAAGCTCAAAAATAGTGGGATCAAAATTAAAAATAAAAGATCTTTTCTTTCTCACTTTTAGCAATTGCAAAACAAGATGATTGGTCATTGTTAAAAGGTATGGGACACATTATAGCAATCTTATTTTCAGTAGGATTATAATTTATAAGATCAAGTAACATAGGACCATCATCTAGAGCATTATCATATAAATTTTCTAAACAAACTTCCTCATTATCATGCATATCAATAGATGGAATAAATAGAGGATTATCATAGATAACAGTAGCAATATCATTCTCACAAGTTTCATTCATAGTAGTATCAAGGTCACAAGTATAGCAAGTATCAATTTCATCATAAAAGAATAATTCAAAAGAATCAACAGGATCATCACAATTATCAATATAACAGTCATCCTCCTTTAGTGGAGAGCATCTATAAAGATATTTAAGAATATAGCCATTTTCTTCCTTGTAATTATCAAAGAAAAATTCAAGTATATCATAAATCTCATATTTATAAGGCGCATCATCAATATTTTCAAGCAAATAAACAATTTTCTGAAGTGGACGTTACATAGAAAACAATAATTTTCCTACGCGAGAGACACCCGAAAGGCCAATATCTAATCTAGGAGACGAAGTGCAACGGGCAACGAGAGGGTTAACAAGAACACATACCCTCGAAGACACAAAGCATTACGAGATCAAATCTCATTGTTGGCGTAGTCGTACTCACACCGATCCCGATAGCGAGAAGAAGTGCACCGCATCCAGCGGTGCCTCCGTGATCGGTCACACGTATGGTTGATGACGACCTCCGTTCCCTTGATCCAGCGGGGCGCGGAAGTAGAGGATCCCTTGGAACACCAGTAGCACGACGGCGTGGTGGTGGTGAAGAATCCCATGGTCAGGGCTTCACCAAGCCGGAAACCATGGAATGGAGCAGTGGGTGGAGGGAAAAGGAAGTGGACAAGTGTGTGGAGGAGGGAGAGCTCTCACCCTCCTTTTATAGGAGAGGGGGAAGGCAGCCCAAGGGGGGTGCGTCAAGCCCCATGGTGTTCCCCCACCTCTTCCCTCATGATGTGAGTGGACACTCCACTCACACCCACTCATTTGCCCTTAAAACTCCACTTAGAAAATCCAAGAGTTTTACTTTAATAAATAAATAAAACATTTTTATTTCTTTATTGAAGCATTTGTTAATTCTATTAACAAACATTTGCATATAGCACCTCGAATCATTTGTTAATTCTATTAAGAACCATTCGACGAAAAACTCCTTGAACTATTTCAATTTTCCCCAAAACAATTTCGGTGCTGCCTAAAATATTCTTCGATATTCCGTATCTTCTCAAACGCGTCATCGAACCTTAAGTGTGTCACCCTACGGTTCGTGAATAAGATAGACATGATCGAGAATCCTCTCCGATCAATAATCAACAGCGGGATCTGGATATCCGTGATGACTCCTATATATTCAACGATAACTCTCGTGATCGTGTGAAGCAACAACGTCATGAACTATTCCCTTTGTCTCGCGATATTTTACTTGTCCGAGATTCGATCATTGGTATCAACCATGCCTTGTTCAATCTCGTTACCAACAAGTACTCTTTTCTCGTTCCCGTGATATAACATCCTTGTGATCATATCACGTGCTTCCAAGCGGTTTCAATGTGATATCACCGAGAGGGCCCAGAGTATATCTCTCCGTCATTTTGGATGGACAAATCCCACTCTTGATCCATGAGCCTCAACTAATACTTTCCGAATACCTAACGGCACCTTTATAGTCACCCTGTTACGGTGTGACGTTTGATGACATCAAAGCACCCTTCCGGTATCAGTGATTGACATGATCTCATGGTCTAAGGAATAAGTTACTTCGTACGCAAGATATAACAATATAAACTAAATGACTTGATCGTATTGTTATCTTGATATTGGGTATGTGTTCATCACATCATTCTTCTAATGACATGACCTCGTTATTAACAACATCCAATGTTCATGATCAGGAAACCTTGACCATCTATTAATCAACGAGCTAGTTAAAAGAGAGGCTTTACTAGGAACCATTTTTTTGTTTATTAAACACACATGTATCAACGTTTCCGGTTAATACAATTCTAGCATGTGAAATAAAAATTTATCATAAACAAGGAATAATATAATAACCACTTTATTATTGCCGCTCGGGCATATTCCCTTCAGTCTCCCACTTGCACTAGAGTCAATAATCTAGTCTGTAAGCACTTAACACATATGGCGTTCCAGTGTTATTACCATGCTTTGCATGTGGTAAAAATCATCAAAAAAAAAACTAAACGGTTCAGGTCCTATTGTATTTGCATTTTCTTTTGCGTTTACACGCATCACTCATTCTCTAATGAGATGGCTTTGTATATATATGGTCAACCGGTGAAACCTTGATTCCTCAGCTTAAATTAATGTCGCTAACATTGTGAAAATGTAGCTTCATAGTGTTAACATTCCTGGAATTCACCAAGTTCCGGTGAGATCTTAATTCCCCAGCTTAAACTGATGTTACTAACATTGTGAAAATGTACCTTCATAGTGTCAGCATTATTGGAAATTCACCAAGTTCAATAAAGAACTCCTTGACACAAAATACGCTTATTATCAGTTGTCAACACAACGATATACTTTAGCCTTTGTTGTAGTATCTGTCACAATATTTTAATTTTGAAACTGTTTCAAATCCAGCATGGAACTTTCTTCTAGCCTATTGTGCTACCCTTCATCACATATTTTAATTGAGATAAAATTACTTGAATAAATTACAAGACTATTAGTGTAACAAACTACAACTAATATTTTGTCATTACTACATAGGAAAACATATCCTTAGCATTTCGAAAATGACACAAGGATCTCTCCCACTGTTGTCTAATCATCATATGAATTAGCCTGCTATAACATTTTATAGCTTAGGACTCATCTAGTGGTGTACATAGCATGGAAACATGACTTAGAAATCTCGATTTCAGTGATGCTCATCATGTGTCAAAACACTTGAATCTTGCTTAATTATTTTCCATGTGAAAAAAACTCCTTCTTGGCATTTCGATATTGACTTACTTCAATATTTCATATATGCAATTTGGCTTCAATCATATCAGGCGCTTCAATCCATCTTTTATAGATATCAATGCCCAATATCGTCTAAGCCTTTCATTAATAAGAAAATCTTAACCATGTTAATTTAAAATACATATTTTCCAATCAACCATATGTCATCTACATAATGTATTGGAAATATGTCATAGCGCTCCCACTTAATATCTTGTAACTCTACAAGCATCTTTATCGTTCATGATGGAATCAAACTCTTTTGATAACTTATTAAGGTAAAGATTTCAACTTCGTTATGCTCAATTCAACCATTGAAGTGTGCATACCTTTCTAGCAACATTTTGAATTTTACAAAACTCTCAGACTGTGTCAAGTACACATCCTTGATCAAACTTCCTCGAGAGGAGAGTTGGTTTTGTTATTCAACATCCATATCATAATATGTAAATTTGATAGAACTATCCGCAAAGACTAAGCATCACTACGGAAGATCAAAATCTTGTAGTAGTCAACTCTTTGGACTTCGTTGAAAACAACTTTTCGATAAGTACAACTTTCAAAGGATGTAAAAATCCATGTCTTTGTCGCTTTATAGACCCTTTTGCTATCGTTAGGCATAAAGACTATCGAAAGGACTACCAAGTCATATACTTGATATACATATAAGGATACTATGGCGGATATAATGACTCATAGTCAATTTTACGAAGTCAGGGCCCATCATTTGCTTCCTTTATAAGGTCGGGGTCCTTTTGTTGTCAAAACAACACTTTACTCTTAAACCACAAGTTGGTCTAAGTACAAAGTTTTAGGACTTCTGTGGTACAGTTCGCAAACTCATTTGAAGTATCTACAACATTTGTACTGTCTTCTACTTAGTCAAAATAGCAAACCCCGGAACAACTTCCAGTGCTGCGCTACTCTTGACATGATAACGAAGATTCTCTAATCTAGTTGAGTTTGTACTGTGCTCCCACTCACTTGTTTCGCAAGAACTACTTTCTCGAGAAATCAACACTTTTGGACAAACAACATTTGTCTTTGGTCGGTAATAGGAGAAATACCCAATGGATTCGTTGGGATAACCTTATAAACGTATATTTATCCTATTTTGGTTGTAAACATTTTACAGATGCTATGCATACCAAAACTTAATAAAATGACAATTCGTGTCACTACCCAAACCATATCTTATATGTTGTCAATTTCAACGGATCATGATGGTGCTCTTTTCAGTGGAAAAAACGGTTGTCACTAATGTATAAACTACAAAATTATAATGGCATTTTTATTAATCTTACCATGTCCAACAAGGTTTGATTTTGTCTTTTGAATACTCCAAACTAATGTGGGGTATTCGAGAAGTATAAGTTGTAGAACAATTATGCAACTCCTCAGATGTTTTGCTAAACTTGTAACTCAAACTTTATCTTTTATGATCCAATCATAAATACTTGATTATCTTGTTACAATGATTTTTTACTTCATATTAACAACCATTTGAACCAATTCAAAATGTTAAACTCCGTTCTCTTTAAATAGATATACTCACATATCTACTCAAATCATCGACATAATTTTATGAAGGAAAAATTAATCCACCATATATGACTACACATAATGGACTATGTACATCAATATGTATAATCTCCACTAAATTAGTCGTCCATTCTACTTTGCCAAAGAATGGAATTCTTAGTCATCTTTTGGAAGAGGTCTCACAAGCGTCAATTTATTCAAAACAAAATGACTCCGGAAGTCCATCAATATGGAGTTCCTTCATGTTTTCCTTTCCGATATGAACTAAAATGGTGGTGTCAAAATTTAAGTGAAACTCTTTTACGTCTTGCAACATTTAGCATTTAGTCTTATAGATCTTTACTTTACCAACATGATTTATATTAACATATCTATCAATTATGGAATATGGTCATCGTTTGAACAATCTCATTTGTTCTCACAAAAGACTAGAACAAAATAACAACTTATTAAGTTCTTAAAATAAATCTTGAATGTTTGTTTTGATACGAAAATGAACACAATAACACTTTATTTCTGTTCTTGTCATAATCGATTTCACATATATTACTAGTTCCTTTTAGGCCCTTGTATTTCTTGCATTGCGTTGCTTTGTATGACAACTCATACGAACCAATGTGGTATCAAAAATACCCAAAAAATACTTTGTTAACTAGTAATACATCTATAACTTGTATATCAAGCATATACACCCGAGCTGGACTTTTCCAGTTATCTTCTTTTCCTGCCATATATTTTTTGTAATTCTATTTTCAATATTTCCTTTCCTTTATAGAAGAATCATTCAACATCAAACAATGCTAGTCGTACTAGCTCATTTTCTTTGGCGTGTTAGTCATATACTATCACCCATTGAGTCATACTTTGAGTTTGATTGTTCTACTAATATCACCATATTAATAGTATTCTTCTAGATTCCACTCTTAGCAATCTCCAAGTAAGGTAAACGACTTTACCCATACTTTTAATCCATCCCATCATAACAATTTTATGATTAAGCTACTATAGCTCGAAGGAAGGAATTTAGAGGATAATTTTTAGCGCCCAACTTCTTGGAATATTCAAACGCCTAGCGTCTTCAATCATTGCATATATTCAGATAATATAAACAAACATTGTCACGCTAAATTATACTCAGTCATGTTGCCACAAATAATTTTCTAGATATCAATATATCTTTCACTTGATTGTTTCTGAAAACAACTCTTTTCAGTTCCAAAATCACCTTGATCAACAAAACATTCTTTTGAAGATAAAGTAATATGGAAGCAACCATGACTCTAGATTCTAAGTAGGAATTGGTTGTTCTTTAGATCAATCAATCATTAACCATATGGAGCTAGGTAGGAAATACCAAAAATCTACAAGATGACTCAATTTTAAATTTCACTAATACGGTACCAATCTAAAATGATTTTTGCCAGATCATAACAGTTAAATCTCAATCAACAATCTAAGTGTAAGGTAGTTATTTAGATGCCAATGAATACTACAATTTGTGCAAATTCACTTTGATTGGTTGTTCATGATAAATAAGTTCAAGTTAATTCAAAATTAAACCATGAACTCCCACTCAAAAACAACATCCATCTTAGTCGTCTTTAGTGATTACATGAGCCAAAACCGATCATCACGTGAGATGATGTAGCTTCAAAGGCGAACATCGACATGTTCATCATATCATCCATATGACTCATGCTTTACCTTTCGGTTACGTGTTCCGAGGCCATGTTTGTACATGCTAGGCTCGCCAAGTAGAACCGTAGTGTTGCGTGTGTTTCAAGGCCATGTCTGTACATGCTAGGCTTGAAAACACCCGTTGTATGCGAACGTTGAGTCTGTCACACCCGATCATCGCGTGGTGTCTCGAAACGACGAACTTTCTTAACGGTGCATACTTAAGGAAGAACACATTATTATCTTGATATTAAGTGAGAGGGATCATCTTATAATGCTACCGTCTCTATCTAAGCAAAACAAGATGCATAAAAGGATTAACATCACAGCCATCACATGTAAGGATAACGTGATATGATATGGTCCTCCTTGCACTTGATCTCCATCATGTGCATTATGGTATGATCTCCATCATTCCACCGACGTGGTACCAAGTACCTTGGCACCCTAATCTTGATTGTCCATCAATAATAAGACAATCATATGGATACCTTCCGGTATATCAATAATTTAAAAAATAGATCATCTCATAATCAAATTTGTAACATTAACCATATCACATCACATGTCCAGCAAAAACTAGTTAGACGCTTCTAATTTATTTTTGCATATTTTACGTGGCTTAGGGCTTTCGAGGATAGAACCGTTCATACCTACAAACATCAACCACAACGTTGATAAACACATTTTTAACAACCCTTCGTAGATTAGATCTTAAATATATTACGAGAAACAGACACCCGCAAGCCACTTATGCAATACAAGTTGCATTTCAGTTGTGGAACAAGTCTCATGTACGTGGACATGTAAGGTTAGTCCGGGCCGCTTCATCCCACTATGCCACTAAGATCATAAAATAATCAAGGAGGTAATAACATGATCATCAACGCCCACATACACCTATATGTTCTACCCGTACACACATCTACGCATAGAACCTGGCTCTGATACCACTGAAGGGGTCGTTACATAGAAAACAAAATTTTTCCTACGCGAGAGACACCCGAAAGGCCAAGATCTAATCTAGGAGACGAAGTGCAATGGGCAGCGAGAGGGTTAACAAGAACACATACCCTCGAAGACACAAAGCGTTACGAGATCAAATTTCGTTGTTGGCGTAGTCGTACTCACACCGATCCCGATAGCGAGAAGAAGTGCACCGCATCCGGCGGTGCCTCCGTGATCGGTCACACATACGGTTGATGACGACCTCCGATCCCTCGATCCAGCGGGGCGCGGAAGTAGAGGATCCCTCGGAACTCCAGCAGCACGACGGCGTGGTGTTGGTGAAGAATCCCACGGTCAGGGCTTCGCCAAGCCGGAAACCATGGAATGGAGCAGCGGGTGGAGGGAAAAGGAAGTGGACAAGTGTGTGGAGGAGGGAGAGCTGTCACCCTCCTTTTATAGGAGAGGGGGGAGGCAGCCCAAGGGGGTGCGGCCAGGCCCATGGTGTGCCCCCACCTCTTCCCTCATGATGTGAGTGGACACTCCACTCACACCCACTCATTTTCCCTTAAAACTCCACTTAGAAAATCCAAGTGTTTTTTCTTTAATAAATAAATAAAACATTTTTATTTCTTTATTTCAGCATCTGTTAATTCTATTAACAAACATTTGCATATAGCACCTCGAATCATTTGTTAATTCTATTAAAAACCATTCGACGAAAATCCCTTAAACTATTTCAATTTTCCCCGAAACAATTTCGGTGCTGCCCAAAATATTCTTCGATATTCCATATCCTCTCAAACGCGTCATCGAACCTTAAGTGTGTCACCCTATGGTTCGTGAATAAGATAGACATGATCGAGACTCCTCTCCGATCAATAATCAATAGCGGGATCTGGATATCCGTGATGACTCCTATATATTCAGCGATGACTCTCGTGATCGTGTGAACCAACAACGTCGTGAACTATTCCCTATGTCTCGCAATATTTTACTTGTCCGATATTCGATCATTGGTATCAACCATACCTTGTTCAATCTCGTTACCAACAAGTACTCTTTTCTCATTCCCGTGATATAACATCCTTGTGATCATATCACGTGCTTGCAAGCGGTTTCGATGTGATATCACCGAGAGGGCCCAGAGTATATCTCTCCGTCATTTTGGATGGACAAATCCCACTCTTGATCCATGAGCCTCAACTAATACTTTCCGAATACCTAACGGCACCTTTATAGTCACCCTGTTATGGTGTGACGTTTGATGACATCAAAGCACCCTTCCGATATCAGTGATTGACATGATCTCATGGTCTAAGGAATAAGTTACTTCGTACGCAAGATATAACAATATAAACTAAATGACTTGATCGTATTGTTATCTTGATATTGGGTATGTGTTCATCACATCATTCTTCTAATGACATGACCTCGTTATTAACAACATCCAATGTTCATGATCAGGAAACCTTGACCATCTATTAATCAACGAGCTAGTTAAAAGAGAGGCTTTACTAGGAACCATTGTTTGTTTATTAAACACGCATGTATCAATGTTTCCGGTTAATACAATTCTAGCATGAGAAATAAACATTTATCATAAACAAGGAATAATATAATAACCCCTTTATTATTGCCTCTCGGGCATATTCCCTTCATTTTGAATGGACCCTTCCAAGTAATAAATTCTTCAATTTGTTCCACATCATAAAAGTCACAATTTGCCTTAACATAAGAATATATGGTGACATTATCATTATACTCATATTGAAAAGAGAGGTGTTTATACCTCCTATAGCAACAAGATTTATCAAAGTAATAAGTAACATTATAAGTATAGCACACGTTTTTAGCATAATTATTCAATTTATTAATTTGTTCCCATAAGTGTATCCCTTTTTGTGACAAACGGTGTTCCTTATAATATTTTTGTTGTTCTTCAGTGAACCCACCTTGCCAAGAAATCAATCATTTATAGCAAGCATGATGAAGCAAATAAAAAAGAAAAACAATAACAAAGTAAAGAGATTGGAAGTGAGAGACTCCCCTTGCAGAAATCCTCTTCCTCCCCCGCAATGGCGCTAGAAAAGTGCTTGATGTGTGTGGACACACGTTCTTTGGGAGACCCCAAGAGGAAGGTATGAAGAGTGCAGCAACAAGTTTCCGTCAGAAAGAAACCAAGGTTGAATCGATCAGTAGGAGAAAGAAATCACTTCCGAAGGTTGTTGATAGCTGATGTTGGCAGGGCGCACTACCAGGCTCAGCATCAACGTAGAATCTGCACACACCACAACCATGCTACTTTGCCCCAACGAGACAGTGAGGTTGTCAATCTCACCGGTTTTGCTGAAAATAAAGGATTAGACGTATAGTGTGGAAAACAGTGCTTGTTTGCAGTGAATGAAAAGAGAACAATGATTGCATTGAATGAAAGGAAAACAATGTTTGAAGTGGTTGTATTATCAGTGTAAAAGAATGGATCGGGGTCCATAGTTCATTAGTGGTGTCTGAAAGAACAAGGATGCCGCCTAGAGGGGGAGGGGGTGAATAGGTGCTTTAGAATAATTACGGTTTAGGCTTGTATAAAGGCGGAATAAAACTAGAGTTTAATTTATCACGCGCAAAACCTATACAAGCTAGGTTTACCTATGTGCACCAACAACTTATGCTAAGCAAAGAATACAACAAAGTGATAGAAAGATGGATGACTTCAAGCACGATGGCTATCACAAAGGTAAATGGATAATTAACGAGCTAGAGTATAGAAATAACCGAAGCACAAGGAGACACTAATGTGATTACCGAAGTTCCTTCCCAAGGGAAGTACGTCTTCGTTGGAGAGGTAGGGAGCCACCTAGGCACTCCTCAATAGCATGGGTGTGCACACCTTATTCTCCTTGAGCTTCTCCGGTAAGGGAAGGTGAGCTCTCTCCCCACTAGTATGAGTTGGTATGAAGAGAGAGGAGTTATGTAGGTGTTCCACACGAGCTCTCCTCCTCATCCGTCGCCCGCCTCGCCTCGTCACGACGCGTGATACGTCGAAAACGTATCTCCTTTTCCGAGCACTTTTCTTATTGTTTTCCTCTAAAATTGTGTGTTTTGAATACAACTAACACGGACTAACACTGTTTTCAGCAGAATTACTTTGGTGTCTTGTTTTTATGCAGAAAAATAAACTTTTGGGATATTAGCTAGAAAAGTCCCCATTGATGTTTTCACACCGGAAGACCCCGGGAGCCAGAAGGGGGCCAGGAGAGGGGCCACAGGGTGGCCACACCCCCCGGCACGGGTCCCCCCTCGGCCGCGCCACCTAGGGGTGTGGGCCCAGGACCCCCCTCGGACTCCCCTTTCAACTACAAGTAGCCTCCAACCCTAAAACCCGATGGGGTACGTCATATTCCACAGAAACACAATAGAGCGCTGCCGCCATCAGGAACCTCGGTTCGGGGATCAAAAGTTCCTGTTCTGGCACCCTGCCGGGACGTGGAACTGGAGGAGATCATCGCCATCGTCATCACCAACGCCTCTCCATCGACCATCCATGTTTCCCCATCCATGTGTGAGTAATTCCCCGCTGTAGGGTGAAGGGGATGGTAGGGATTGGATGAGATCGTTCATGTAATAATGTCGTGATTGTTAAGGCATAGTGCTAGTGTCCTCTTTTAGTGCTATTGACATTGTTGCAACTTGTTATGCTTGATCCTTGCCACTTTGGGCCAGAGTGCCATGATCTCAGATCTGAAAATGTTATTGAATCATGATGATAATCATTGTTTCTTGATCATACATGCAAGTTGTTTACACATATCATTGTCCGGAACCTGAGGCCCCGAAGTAACAGAAATTGGGACAACCGGAGGGGATGGCTGCGATGTGAGGATCACATGTGTTCACGGAGTGTTAATTCTTTGCTCCGGTATTCTATTAAAAGGAACACCTTAATTACCAGTAGTTCCCTTGAGGCCCCGCTGACACGGGCTGGTAGGACAAAAGATGTTGTGCAAGTTCTCATTGCGAGCACGTACGACTATTTACGTAACACATGCCTATGGTTAGTTAGTGCTTGGATGCTTTATCTTATTTATCTGCAATTCCCCTGACATGATCATTATTAGAACTTTCTTATCCATGCAACGCCCGTTCATCCATCCCTATGCCTACAATATTTAATCCGCTGTTTACTTCAAACAATATTGCTGCTGCTGTTTTCATTCTACTGCTGCTATTATTTCACTACTGTTGTTACTATAAAACTGTTACTACTGATAAACCACTACGAACAAAAGTACTTTCAGGTGCAGGTGAATTGACAACTCGCTTGTTAAGTCTCACAAATATTCTTTGACTCCCCTTGTGTCGAATCAATAAATTTGGGTTTTACTTCCCTCGAAGACTATTGCGATCCCCTATACTTGTGGGTCATCAACGCTTTGCGGGTTGCGGGAATGATCCGAGCCGATGCCTTTATTTTGGAAGTCGGAAACAAAGAGTCAGGAGACACGCCAATAATATGAGACGTCATATTGATTGCTGTCGGTAATTGCGTCACATTTATTTTGGTAACAGCCGCAGTAAACGCCGCATTGATTACGTCGTAGCGGCCATAGTAAACGCCAATTTATTCTATGAGCTGACCGTTCTCCTACCCGGTCGTGCCAATATATTGGAGGCTCAGGAGGACACAGAAACATACCTCATACACTATGCCTTTTTGTGCCCATTATCGTTCCACTTCTTGTTGCTGCCGCCGGTGATCCCATCCCGTCTACCGCGTACACGGCCGACGGGAGAGCATGCCTCAGAAACCCAGCCTCTTCAGATCCTATACGGGAGAGGGGCGATTAGGTTTTTAGGGAGTGTCTCCTACGCGACTATTCGTTGTTGTTCATCTACTTCGACTACTACCGCGTCTCCCTCGTCGTCAACATGTCCATCGAAGCCGACCATGCTGCTGCTGAGACGACTGCTGCCACCGAGGCCGACACTGCTGCTGCAACCGATTCCGCCTCTGCTACGGCTACTACCAACTGGCCGACTGCAGTGTATAACACGTTTACCCCTGTCCTTATTATTTCCATGTGTGCAATACTAGTAGCTTGTGTAGATGTATCTACTATCAATCTAGTATGTATGAATATGTTTAATTATCAGTATGTTTACGTCATGCTCATGATTTATACTTGGATTATTTTAATCTCTAAATTACCTAAATTCTTAACAACAAAAAAACCTAACATGTGTAGGCAATTTTTGATTCATGGTTTTGCTACTGCACTGAAATCGGACCCGTTTACGTGGACATACTTTAAGCGTTGGTAGACCAAAACAATCTTATGGCTGATAGGTATCCAACGTATCTATAATTTCTGATGCTCCATGATCATATTATGCTAATTGCTACATGTTTTCTCTCTTATTTATAGCATTTTTATACATTTTCCGGGACTAACCTATTAACAAGATGCCAAGTGCCAGTTCCCTGTTTTCTGCTGTTTTTGGTTTCAGAAAAGTTGTTCTGGAAACATTCTCGGAATTGGACCCCACAAAGCCCGAAGTGCCAATTTTCCCCGGAAGCATCCAGAACACCAAAGGAGTCGAAGACGGGCATCAGGGGGCCATACCATAGGGTGGTGCGCCCCCCGTTCGCGCCAACTATGGGTGTGGGGCCCCTGGAGCTCCACCGCCTTTTCCCTTTCGCCTATTTAATCCCCCGGATGGAAAACCCTAAATACCTGATAAAAAATCCCCGAAAAGTTCCGCAGCCGTCGTCACCGTCAACCCTAGGTCAGGGGGGGTTCTGAAGCTGTCTTCGGCACCCTGCTAGAGAGGAAATCATCATCGGAGGCTCCTACATCACCATGACTTCCTATGGAGTGATGCCTGAGTAGTTCATCCCTGGACTACGGGTTCATAGATATAGCTACATGGTTGTCTTCTCCTCATATGCCTCCATGTTTAGATCTCATGAGCTGCCTATCATGATCGAGATTGATCTTATGTAATTCTATATGCTGTGTTTACTGGGATCCGATGAATATTGAACTTATGCCAAGTTGATTACAGTCTTTATTGCATATGTTATTTTGTGATCTTGCATGCTTTCCGTTGCTAGTGGTTGCTCTGGCCAAGTAGTTGCTAGTGACTCCAAGAGGGAGTATTTATACTTGATAGTGGGTTCATGCCTCTTCATCGCCTTGCTCGAGTGACAGAAACGTGAAGGGGGGGGGATGTGCTGTTTCCACTAGGGAGAAAACAGGGTGTGAGTGCCTGCATGCACAAGCATTGCTTACATTACACACATTGTTTAATGCAGTTAACTGTTGCTTGCAACTTAATACCTAAGGGGGTTCGGATGATAACCCGAGGGTGGATTATTAGTCATAGATGCATATGGATTTTGGTCTATGTATTTTGTTGTAGTGCTCGGACTAAATATCGTAGTATTCATCATGTTATAATGTGCACTACGGTGCAGCCTCTATTTATCAATTGCGCAGGTGTAATTTGTTCACCCAGCATGATATCTTTATGGAGAGACACCACTAGTGAACCTATGAACCCCGGTCCATTTTTCCACACTGTTAAACAAACCACAACAATTTCCTGCTCTCTTTAATTACTGCAAGCATACATCATTTTCCATACTATACGTCTAATCTTTGTTTTCAGCAAGACCGGTGAGATTGACAACCTCACTGTACCGTTGGGACAAAGTATTTTGGTTGTGTTGTGTGCAGGTTCCACGTTGTTGCTGATACCGGTGAGGCGCCATCACCACCATCAGTGGCATCAACCTTCCCGAGATCCTCTTCCTCCTACTGGATTGATAACCTTGGTTCTTAACTGAGGGAAATTCATGCCGCTTGCTCATCACACCCTCCTCTTGGGGTTTCCAACACACCATCAAAGCAGTCAAGGAATTTCTGGCGCCGTTGCCGGGGAGGAAGAAGTCTTCTGGCAAGGGGAGTCTCTCACTCTCAACCTCTTTATTTTGTTTATTGTCTTGTTTTTCTTTTTTTCTTTTTTTTCTTCTCTATATTAAAAACACACAAAAAATTAGTTCCTATTCTAGTTGTTATTTTTGTCACTACGTTGTTATTTTTCATCATGTTGTTCCCTAAGTTTACCTTGAAAGATTTGCCGGTAGGAAGTGGTTCTATACTTGGAAACGACACTATCAAAGAATTCTTTGATCATGTTAGTAAGAATGATAACTTTGAGGAAAAATCCATAGTAGAACTTGCTCCCAATTAC
Source organism: Alopecurus myosuroides (assembly GCA_028641055.1). Classification (NCBI taxonomy): domain Eukaryota; kingdom Viridiplantae; phylum Streptophyta; class Magnoliopsida; order Poales; family Poaceae; genus Alopecurus; species Alopecurus myosuroides. The sequence continues at coordinate 34,494,490 of CM054058.1, read as the reverse complement.
GAGACTGCTGCAACTTCTTTAGTTCACATGTTAGAAGGTAGGTTTGTTAACCTTCATCCCATAATAAGACATATGTTCCTCAACTTGAATAACATGGAAGATGTTGAGAAAAGAAACTTCATCTTAGAAACTATGCTTAAAGAATATGGAGATGGTGCTATAGAAGCTAGAAAAGTCTTTGATCGTTTCAATATGCTTGGATCATGTGTGGGCAGTGTTGGTGCTCTAGAAAAAACTGAATCGAATAATGAAAACAATGATAAAATACCAATCCCAAATTAGTGGCACTGCACGAAGCCCAAGAAAAGAATTTTGATAGGATTGTTCCTGAGAATTTATTTGATGAATATAGTAAGCCTAAAAGTACTAAGAGAGGAGCCTCTGAAACTCACTTAGATAAAATACAATGCCTTATTAAAGAATTGCCAAATCTTTATTTGAATTATTCTTCACTTGAAAATACTTGAGTTGATTTTCTATGCCTAGCTGAAAGGCGTTAAAGAAAAGAGCTACCCGGAGACAACTCGTTTTATTTCTCTATTTTCTTTCAGTTTTGCTTCATTTTATTTTGTGTGCGTTGCACCTGGGTGTTGTCTATTTCCTTAGCAACCCCTCTGTATCTTTTATTTTGAGTTTTTGTTGAGCCAAGTAAAGCCTCTAGTGGAAAGTTGAGGCTATATTTCGGATTTCTGCGCAGGAAACAAATTTCTCCTGTTCACTGTTAATTCCGTATAAAATCACAGAAAATTCAAAATGACCTGAATATTTTTGTGCTTAATACTGGGCTATATACGCAACTTTTCTTAGTTGACCACTTTTTATTTGAGCAACATAAGATTTTTGAAAAAAATGATCTTTACCTGCTGTTCTGTTTTGACAGATTTCTGTCAATAATTGCATTTGCATCTTAATCTCTTTCTTTTGGTGTTCTTTTGTGAAAAAGAGTTTTAAAATAAGTTGTGACAATAGATAATGTGTTTATGAGTGTTAGGATTGTGTTGAAACTGAAGCATGTGAATTTATTATTTCGATTGCACTAACGTTGCTAATGAAGATTGTGAGAAGTTTGGTGTGAAGGAAGTTTTCAAGGGTCAAGAGAAGAGGATGATATGATGTGATCAAGAAGAGTGAAAAACTTAAGATTGGGGATGTTCCGGTGGTACATACCAGAAAATTCCAAGAATACTCAAGCGTCTAAGCTTGGGGATGCCCAAGGCATCCCCTTCTTCATCAACAAATTATCAAGTCACTTGTAGTGAAACTATATTTTTATTCGGTCACATCTTATGTGCTTTACTTGGAGCGTCTTTTATTTTTTGCTTTCAGTTTGTTTTTACTTTTTCAATAAACTTGGTTGGACCCCAGCATTCTTTTATTGGAGAGTGACACGCTCCGCTTTTTCATGAGAATACTTTGTATTCTTAATCTCTGTCTGGCTACTGCATTTATTTAGCTCCTGTTTTGCATGCATCTCTTATCAGAGCTGTTAGTTTTAGTAGTGTTATGTGAGTACTCTCATGTTTGCTTTCTGTATCATAAATAGTATTTTTTAAAGCATGTATTGTATGGTTCTTGTTGGGAGAAATGAAAGAAAACTGCTGCTTGAAGTAGAATTTTTAACAATACTAGTAGAAGCTTGTATAGACTGTGGCTAGCACTTTTTCATGCTATGCTAAATGTTATTTTAGTTTTAAATCCTTGTGGTTATTGAGTAGCATGAATAGCCTTAAATAGATGAGAGCGTTTAATATGTCTTGAAATATTCATGAGTTGTTCTTGTCATAGTAAAGCATCAATATATGGTATTCTCTTTCGAATGTTTTATTTGGTTGACTTGGCGCATGTGAAAGTGCATGGTGCCCCGATATGTGGTTTTGGTAATTAATGACAATCCTTGTGTACTAATGTTTTCATTGAGTTATCCTTGTAGATCTTGTCCATGGGAAATAATGGAGTTCATGTGTTGAACTCTATTAGCTTCCGTGATGGCCATTGTTATATTCAAGGATTTATATGATGAATGGTCAGGATTTGAGTTGTGCATATTGCTAGTGTGTCTTGAAGGAAAGGATTAGGTGATATTTCATGATTATCTTCAAGACATCATCATTTGAAGTGAGAAGAAAAGATACAAGGTTGATCAAGCAAGTGATCAACACACAAAGCTACAAGATGTACCAAGTGGGATTGTGTATCTCGTGGTATGGTAATAATTTGACCATATAGCTTTGTGAAATAACCCATAATATGTTTGTGTGGCATCTCTATGTGTGGTTAGGTATCTATCAAGGGGCATGCATCAAAAGGAAGATTTCATATAACCCATGGTCTATGTTGTCGTCAAGCGGTGTTCCTTGTCAAGCTTGACGTCGAAGCTCAAGTGAAGAACCTCGAAGAAATACTACTTGATGCTTGTCGCCCATTTGGAGTTTGTGGCCTTGCGAAGATTTTCCGAGAAGGGTCTCTCCTATAATGGTGTATGGGGGAGCTAGTCTCTCCCATACTGGTGTATGGGGGAGAAACTTGCAAGTCTTCATCAAGCGGAGAATGTGCTAGCAAGCATGATCAAGAAAGAAGATTCAACTTGAGAGAGTCAAGATCTTAATCATCTAGCTCAAGTGGAATGCTCAAGGAAAAGGTATGATCTTGATAGGTTTTCTATTTTACTGGTCTCATGCTTTTATGGAGACCGGGTTATAGGATAAATAGTCGTACTATCAAGAGGGGCTCTCAAGTGAGTAACTTGATCGAATCATTGTGGAGAGCTCAAAACTTTGCACTATTGCATATCATCTTTCTTGGTTCTTATTTGACTTTTATCTCGTTGGGGTTTTGGTGCTTGTCGTGATCTTCATGACAAGCCAAGGTTTATCAGAAACGGTTTTTGTAAGAAAAATTAGTTGCGTTTTTGGTGGTGAAAATATCCGGTTCAGCTTTGAGAATGTTTCCACACCTTCCATGTGTGGTAATTTCTCCATTCATTTTTTTTATATTCCTTGCTTTTATCTTTCCAACCCAATTGGATTCAGCTCTTTCAGAGGTCATTCGCAAAAGTTATGTTTGTTTCGGCTATGGAGGTTTTACCGGTTGTTCCTTTTAGAGAGGTTAAACCTTTCTACATTTGGTTTTAATTTCCATTGGTTGGCGGTGATTTTTCTCTGCATTATCTTGTAGATTTTTTCGTTGCGAACTCAACGAGCCAAAGATCATTGAAAATGGAGTCCGTACGCAAAATTTATGAACGTTTTAGTATTGGTGTTTTTGCTGTTTTCGTCAGTCCGGAATCTCCGGACTTAGGGCCGGAATCTCCGGCTGACCGGAGTCTCCAGTATTCAGTCCGGAGTCTCCGGACCAGAGACACCCCCAGGGGTTGCTCCAATGGTGTCACCCATTGTATAGGGTCCGGAGAGTGTCCGGAGTCTCCGGTTCAGGCCGGAGTCTCCGGTCTTCAGGCCGGAGTCTCCGGTGTGGATCTTTTTCTGTGTAGGAACCTGTGTTTGCGAGTCTGGTGTCACCCACTAGATTCACACCGGAGACTTGCCAGAGATACATCAAAGTCTCCGGTGTGAGTTTTCCTGCAAAGGCTCTTTTTCGTGGGGACCTATAAAAGGCCCCCTTTCTTCCCCAAAGAGCTAGGTCTTCTAAGCACAGATTTTTCCCATCTCTCTCCTTCATTGTTGACCTTGGAAACCTTGACCTTCTCTCAATTCATCCCATGATTCTTGCATATATTTGAGGGAAAAGACAAAGGGGATCTAGATCTACATTTCCACCAATCCATCTTCCTTCTTAGTGAGGGAAACCTAGTAGATCTTGATCTTGGAGTTCTTGGTGTTTCTCCTCCATTGTTTTTCCTCTCTTATTCCCCCATAAGCATTTGTTGCTTTGTTGGAATTTGATAGTGAAGGATTTGAGCACTTGTTCTCTTGCCATTTGCATTGGTTGCATCGGGTTTCTCTCTCCACGAGGATTCGTGGAAGTGAAAGTGTGTGAGCTTGTTACTCTTGGGTCTTGGACCCTAGACGACTTGTGGTGTTCTTGGGAGCCTCCAATTGAGTTGTGGATGTGTGCCCCAAGATTGTGGTGACACTAAGAGCCTCCAATTAAGTTGTGGATGCATGCCTCGGGTTTGAAGGTTGTCAATAGTGGAAGGTGAACTAGGACTTTGTGGCGGGGTTCATCGGAGAATAGGGTGATGCCTTTGTGGCGTTAAGTAGGCCTTTGTGGCGAGCTCACACCCCTCCAATGATACATACTCCCCTTGTAGGGGGAACTCGGCAATACATCATCGTCTCTGTGTGCCTCGGATATTTCTATACCCGAGCTCTTTACTTCTGCAATTTACATTGTTATAACCTTCGCGCTTGAAGTTATATATCTTGCTATCACCTTGTTACTTGTCTTTCTTACATAAGTTGTTGGTGCACTTAGTTGAGCCTTTATATGCTTGTTAATTTAAACACCTAGTTTATTTCCGCTTTTAGCAAGCCTTAACCGGAAAAGTTTTAATCGCCTATTCACCCCCCTCTAGGCGACATCGTTGCACGTTCAATTGGTATCAGAGCCTGGGCTCTCTTATGAGGCTTTACATCCTAGAGAGTACGATGTCATTTAGGGAAATAGAGCACAATCCCTCTTTTATATTGTATGGTAGAAATTATGATGTTTGGAAAATTCGCATTCTTAATTTTCTTACGGACATGGGTCCAAAGTATGTAAGGAGAATTGTATATATGGATCTTCCTCCTCCAAATGATTCTCAAGATTTATGTTTAGAGGATGAGGAAAACTCTTATCTCGATACTCTTGTATCTAATAGTATCTTGTGTGTTTTGCTCAATGTAGTCATTGAATCAATCAAGCCTTTTCGGAATGCTTGTGAGTTATGGACAAAACTTCAAGATATATATGATGTGTTCAACATTATTGAGGATGTTTGTTCTCCATCCACTTCCGGCCGTGATAAGTTCACATCTTTATCCACTCCACCAACATGTGATTTGTCATAAGGTAATGATATGGTGAGTGGTGATATAAATTGCATTGTAGATAGTGAAATTACTATTGAGTATACTTCATCTCTGTCTCATTGAAATATTCTATCTTTGGACTTGTCGAATATGCATCTCGACAAGTCCCTCGGGCGAACCCATAGGGTTTCGATTAGGAGAACGCGTAGGCGCTGGTGACAATCGTTGGCTAGACAGGGGGCACGTTTTACCCAGGTTCGGGGCCCTCGTAGAGGTAAAACCTTTACTCCTACCTCTGTCGATCTGTATTACGGGTTGACCGGTTACAATGGGGGATGCTCAAGTAGGGAATACGATCTCGATCTCAAGGCTTTGATGGTGCGGTATTCCTTGGTCTTCCCCCCTGGTGGTTCTCCTGGCTTTATCTAGATAGCCAGGTCTCAAACCGTGCCCGGGGGGGGGGGGATACAAACCCTAAACCTAAGTCGGTTACAGATTTCCTTTCTTAACCCGCAAGGCTTTGCGGGTGGGCTTCGATTGGGCCTTCTAGAACAGTTCATGGCTACTCCTTTGGAGCTTGGGCCTTGGGCCTGAGACCGGGTAGGCTCACCCGACAGGCCTAGGATCCATCCCCTCATCAGGACTTAATCTCTTCTAGCACTCAAAATTCCTTACATGCTAGTATTGATAGTCCTTGTATATCATGTAATAGTTGTTCAACTAAATCTCATGATGATATTCTTCCTATGTCATGTTTTCATGAAGACAATGCTTCCGTTTCCTCTAGTACTTGTGTGGCTAACAATGTAGAGGAATCCCACTTTTTGGTGGAACAATACATGGACCTTAATGGTGCTTCAAGTATATCTTCATCATCGTTGTCCATTTCTCATATGTGCCTTATGGCTAAGGATTCAAAGGTATCTCCACCTTTGGAACCCTCTACATCTTGTGATGATGAGGATGAGGATTTGTTTTATAGTGAGGAGGATGAGGTCTCTTTAATGGAGAAGGGTGAGTTGGTTCTTCTTGATCTCCCTAAAGGTAGTAAAGCTATCACTCCTTTGGGTGAAATTTTGGCTTTTGCTATTAATAGCGCTAATATCATTGAGAAGAAAGGTGAGATTGAAAGAAGTGATGCCGATGAGAAGGCGTCCCTCACTATGTCTCTTGAGGAAGAGTATGAGCTTCGAGTTACTCTTGAGGAGAAAATTGAATGTTTTGAGGAGCTCCCTCACTATGTCACTAAAGCACGTGACCTTACTATTTCTAAATATAAAGTGCTTAAAAAGGAAAAGGTTGAATTTTTAGTTGGCAATGCTAATCTAATTGAGGAAAACTCTAGGTTGAATAATGAGCTTGCCAAGTTGTCTTCTTCTATTTCTTATGATGCTTGTGCTACTAACTCCGCATCTTGTGAAGCATCTATTTTTAAGGAGAATGTTGAGATAAGGGCTCAACTTGAGTTGATGACTAGCAAGTGTGGGAAATTGGAAGAAAGTCATGAAAAGTTATCTAGCTCTCATGAGTATCTTCTAGCATCCCATACTAAGCTAAAGTTATCTCTTGAGGCTATCACTACAAAGGTGACATCTTGTGAGCCTCATGTGGTTACTAGCACAATATATTCTAGTAATTTTATATTGCCTTGTGCTAGTATTAGTAATTCATCCTCTCATAATGTTTCAACATCTTGTGATGAATTGAATTCCTTGCCTTTTTGCTCTAACAATGAAGCATCTACTTCCTCTAGCTCTTGTGTTGATTCTAACCATCTAGAGGAAATCAAAGAGCTCAAGGCCCAAGTCACTTATTTGAAGAAAGACTTGGAAAATTTTCATGAAGGGAGTTCCACACTTGACAAGATGTTGAGAGTGCGAATACTTCCCAATGACAAGAGTGGACTTGGATTCAACTCCAATATCAAGAACAAGTCCAAGGTTGACAAGAAGAATGGCCAAGAACAAGAAAAAGACCCGGCCAAGATCATTTGCTTCAAGTGCAAGATTGAAGGGTACCATGTTAGATCTTGACCTTTGAAGAAGAAGACTATTAGTGAGAAGCAACTAGGAAAGCGACCTCTTGTTAAATCTCATGCTCAACCATGAGTTGAACAACAACCACCTCCTAAGAAGACTCAAGCCAATGCTCCTCAAGTTGAGGAGCCTATTAAGAATAAATAGAAGAGTCGATGTTTCTACCTTTGTCATGAGAAGGGACACCTTGTTTCTTCATGCACTAATGGTACATTATCCAATACTATCCTTGTTGATGATGTGTATTCCATTCAGAAGGATAATGTGGGCAACGTGTTTGCCAAGTTTGTTGGTACTCAAAGTGGTGTCAAGAAAAGAACCATTTGGGTTGCCAAACCTATTGTGACTAACCTCTTAGGACCGAACTTGGTTGGGGACTAACAAGATCAAACTTGATCAGTAGGTGGTGGTGGAGGGCATTGGAGACTTGGCTATCTCATGAAGAATTAAGGGATCTTCATAAATTATATTTCCTCAAGCCAAGTTACTTGGATTATATATATTTCTTATACAATGTTCCTCCTTGCGGTAACTTGTATCTAAATTATATATTCATTGAAAGTTGCTTGCTCCCTTGCATATGTTAGTTTTGTCTCTAACATGTGTTTGTGCTTACTACTTACCCATCTTGGTTAATCTAGTATGAGTTTGTTGGTTTTCTATCCATGTACTTATGTGTTTTGTGTTGAGCCTTCATTGCTATCGTTGCTTATTTTAGTTGGCTCTTTGGGAGATTAATGAACTACCCCATTTTGGGGGAGTAATATGCTTTGCACTTTACTATCCTAAAATGTGTGTACATGAGGAATACCACTTAGTGTTGATATATCAATATTATCTAGTCTCTATGTGGTGTGTCATTCTCATGAGAAATTCAATTTCTAAATGTCCATTAACTTTCTCTAGTTGGATTTATTTTCCCTCTTGTTGATTTCAATGGATTATCACATTATGGGGGAGTAATAAGCTATGTGCATATTACAAGCCTAGAAAATGTGAATATGTGAGATATTTCCACATATAGTTGATATTGTTAGTTATCGTGTTCCTATCTGGCATGTTGCTCAAACAAGTTCCATATTTGCTTCAAATATCTTTTGTCTCTCTTCTTTGGTATCTTGTTTGTAAGAGAGTTTCTTGTTGCCTTGCATTTTCGGGTTTTATTTGAAGCCTTCAAGAATATCTATCTAAGCATGTTTTTTGTTATTCCTATCTTTTACCACATGCTTATGTTTTGTGAATATGATTGTGAAAAAATCTACCACCGAGAAATATCTCCATACATCTCTTGCCTTTGACAAGTTATAATAATTTGTGGTAAGTTTATTTATCATATTTACTTTGGCCGTTGCTCTAAAATTGCCTTGTTTCTTGCCAAGGATTTGTTTGGTTCAAACTCCTTTGTGTCTTCCTTGCTCTACTCAAAATTTGTTTTATGCTTTCTTGAGTTAGGAAAAGCAATGATCCCATTCGTGTGCACTTTCATCCAAAGTCATACTTCTTTGTGTTGCATTTCTTGGGGAAGCTGTCCTACATTGAGTAGTACACAATTCTATAATTGGTATTGCATCTTATTGATTTTATTTTAACATGACTAGTGTTTGAATAATATATATTGAGATTAATGATTCCATTGTGTGCATTTTGTATTCAAATAAAAGATCATAAATAAATGCACTATTTTTGGAAGAGCTCTCCTATATGCGTTTGGACTCTTGTTGTCTTAAAATTGTTTTTTTATCCCAATTACTTGTCTCTTTGGAAGACGAACATTTTTTGTCTTGGTACTTTGTGTGCCATCATGAAAAGTGTAGAGGGTTTGTTTATTCTTTGATGTTTTTTTGTATCTTCTCTATTTTGTTTTCTCAATCATGTGTTGATTTGGGGTTTGATATAATTTGGACAATTCTCGTGCTTTTCACTCGTGTGAGTGCCTTCTTGGTTTAATTGGTGTTTTGTCCAATTTATATCTTGTTTGGTTCTTGAAAGTTTGTGCATGTGTATTTACTATGTATATATTTTGGCATGCTTACTTTCATTGATCCAATATATAGGATAAACTCCATCAAATCCTAAATGGCTAAGATGTGCATAAAATTCAAATTCATATTAATATGCACATATTTATGTGGAGTTTGTCCTATGTATTGTAGTTGTTCTAACTACTTTGGACCCAATAAGTTTGGGAACCATTTTGTACTTGAATTTTGTTTTTAGGTACAATGGAGATACATTGGTTGCTTGCCTCATTTACAAGGAAGGTGTTCTCACCATGGGATTATAGGAATCAAGCTACGATGATTAATGAATTCGCATCCTCTTCATCACCAATGTCTATCTCGGTAACAAGTATCTATTTCATGCATACATTTCTAGCTTTCAACATTGTGTAGGTTGCATCTTGGCATGAATTCCATTTGTTGCATTTCATTTAGTTCTTGCAAATGTCTTATAAAAAGCATGTTTGTTGCAAATATGAGTAAGCCGGGATGATTACTTATCTAAGGGATATTTATAATCATTTTCATTATTCACCAATCCCAAGTATATTAATCTAGCAACTTCTACTCGAAGTCACTCATATGCAATAATTATGAATTCTCAAAAAAAACATTTGACTCTTTTTTTGATACATGTTACCTTTCTCGAAGCATTTCAACTATCACTTTTCCCTTGTGATATTTGTGATGCTTTGATGAGTTTGTTGACTTGTTCATATATATCCCTTTAAGATAAAACTAAGCTTAGTGATTTGCTTTCAAGCAAAAATCTTATTGTTATATTTATGAACCTCTCTTGGATATCATGTTCTTCACCTTTGTACCTATTTTGTTTGTGCATGCTTCTTTGTGGATATATATCTTTGTGATTGGTGTCCACTTAGAAACTTATACACACGAGAATAGTTACATATTTAATTGATATTCTATTTCTTTAGTGACCACGTTTTATTGATTTATATTCCTTGGTGGTTCCTAAAAGGCACAAGCTTTGCTTTTCATTTGGTATTACTTTTGCATCTTAATAAGCATGTGGACCTATGTGTTTTATCCTTGTTGGTTTGTGTGTATGGGAAATACATGAGATGCACTATGTGCCTCATATATTGAAAGACTATGTTGATGATTTTAGCATCCTATTAGTCTCCTAAATTTTTTTCCTTGTCACACCCATCTATTTCGGTTGAGTAAGTCTTTATTTGTCACTTCTTGATCTTAATTGCTCAACTTTTGTTTGTTTGCAAGTTGCTTTGCTTCATTTCTAGTCTATTCTCTTGCTCTTGTTTTGTTCAAAATTATCTAGAAGGGAGTGATGATTCCATGTTGTGCACATTATATAGAAATTCAAATCTAACATTGTGCGTGTACCTTGGGGAGCTCCTTATTGGTTTTCTAGAACACTTGGTTGATATTTTCATAATATTTTTGGTCAACCGGTTTTTTGGATCCTTTGGTTGGTCTCTTCTTTGTGAAAGTTTCCTTCAACTTGAGTTTCTTTGTAAATCTTTGGATCCTCAATATAGTTTGATCTCCCTCCACCTATTCATAGTTGGATATATTCACTTGACTTCACTCATATCATGAGGAATGCATACACTAAGGGGGAGTTCTTACTATATTGGCCTTCTAATTTTTTTCTCATTTCGGCAATGGATGCCAATTGGGGAGAAGTTTAGAGGGTTTAAGGGAATCGGTTTTATGCTTTAGTTTTGTTCTTAAGCATTTTCCTTCCATGCTATTGCATCCTTGCTCTTTGTTTTGCATGTTTGCTTAATTCATCATATAAAACCTCGTAAAAAGGGATTGTCATCAATTACCAAAATGGGGGAGATTTAAAGTGCCTGGTGCCCCGATATGTGGTTTTGGTAATTAATGACAATCATTGTGGACTGATGTTTTCATTGAGTTATCCTTGTAGATCTTGTCCATGGGAAATAATGGAGTTCATGTGTTGAACTCTATTAGCTTCCGTGATGGCCATTGTTATATTCAAGGATTTATATGAAGAATGGTCATGATTTGAGTTGTGGATATTTCTAGTGTGTCTTGAAGGAAAATTTCATGATTATCTTCAAGACATCATCATTTGAAGTGAGAAGAAAAGATACAAGGTTGATCAAGCAAGTGATCAGCACACAAAGCTGCAAGATGTACCAAGTGGGATTGTGTATCTCGTGGTATGGTAATAATTTGATCATATAGCTTTGTGAACTAACCCATAATATGTGTGTGTGGCATCTCTATGTGTGGTTAGGTATCTTTCCATGGGCATGCATCAAAAGGAAGATTTCATATAGCCCATGGTGTATGTTGTCGTCAAGCGGTGTCCTTTGTCAAGCTTGACGTGGAAGCTCAAGTGAAGCACCTCGAAGAAATCCTACTTGATGCTTGCCGTCCATTTGGAGTTTGTGTCCTTGTGAAGATTTTACGAGAAGGGTCTCTCCTATAATGGTGTATGGGGGAGCTAGTCTCTCCCATACTGGTGTATGGTGGAGAAACTTGCAAGTCTTCATCAAGTGGAGAATGTGCTAGCAAACACTATGAAGAAAGAAGATCCAACTTGAGAGAGTCAAGATCTTAATCATCTAGCTCAAGTGTAATGCTAACGGAAAAGGTATGATCTTGATAGGTTTTCTATTTTACCGGTCTCATGCTTTTATGAAGACCGGGTTATAGGATAAATAGTCGTACTATCAAGAGGGGCTCTCAAGTGAGTAACTTGATTGAATCATTGTGGAGAGCTCAAACCTTTGCATTCTTTCATACCATATTTCTTGGTTCTTATTTTTCTTTTATCTCCTTGGGGTTTTGGTGCTTGTCGTGATCTTCATGACAAGACAAGATTTATCGAAAACGGTTTTTGTAAGAAAAACTAGTTGCGTTTTCGGTGGTGAAAAATATCCGGTTCATCTTTGAGAATGTTTCCACACCTTCCATGTGTCTTAACTTCTCCATTAATTTTTTTTCGGATACTTCTTGCTTTTATCATTCCAACCCAATTGGATTCACCTCTTTCAGAGTTCATTCGCAAAACTTATGTTCGTTTCGGTGATGGATGTTTTACCGGTTGTTCCTTTTAGAGAGGTTAAACATTTCTACATTTGGTTTTAATTTCCATTTTTGGGCAGTGATTTTTCTCTGCATGATCTTGTAGAGTTTTTTGTTGCGAACTTAACAAGCCAAAGATCATTGAAAACGGAGTCCGGACGCAAAAGTTATGAACGTTTTAGTATTGGTGTTTCTATTGTTTTCGTCAGTCCGGAATCTCCGGACTTAGGGCCGGAATCTCCGGCTATCCGGAGTCTCCGGTGTTCAGTCTGGATTCTCCGAACCAAAAACACCCCCAGGGGTTTCTCCAATGGTGTCACCCACTGTATAGGGTCCGGAGTCTCCGGTTCAGGCCGGAGTCTCCGGTGTGGATCTTTTTCTGTGTAGGAACCTGTGTTTGCGAGTCTGGTGTCACCCACTAGATTCATACCGGAGACTTGCCAGAGATACATCAAAGTCTCCGGTGTGAGTTTTCCTGCAACGGCTCTTTTTCGTGGGGACCTATAAAAGGCCCCCTTTCTTCCCCAAAGATCTAGGTCTTCTAATCACGAATTTTCCTCTCTCTCTCTCCTCCTCTATTGACCTTGGAAATCTTTCCCTTCTCTCAATTCCTCCCATGATTCTTTCATATCTTTGAGGGAAAAGAGAGAGGAGATCTAGATCTACATTTCCACCAATCCATCTTCCTTCTTAGTGAGGGAAACCTAGTAGATCTCGATCTTGGAGTTCTTGGTGTTTCTCCTCCATTGTTCTTCCTCTCTTATTCCCCCATAAGAATTTGTTGCTTTGTTGTAATTTGAGAGTGAAGGATTTGAGCACTTGTGCTCTTGCCATTTGCATCGGTTTTATCGGTTTGCTCTCTCCACGAGGATTCATGGAAGTGAAAGTGTGTGAGCTTGTTACTCTTGGGTCTTGGACCCTAGACGACTTGTGGTGTTCTTCGGAGCCTCCAATTGAGTTGTGGATGTGTGCCCCAAGATTGTGGTGACACCGAGAGCCTCCAATTAAGTTGTGGATGTGTGCCTCGGGTTTGAAGGTTGCCAATAGTGGAAGTTGAACTAGGCCTTTGTGACGGGGTTCATCGGAGAATAGGGTGAGGCCTTTGTGGCGTTGATTAGGCCTTTGTGGCGAGCTCACACCCCTCCAATAAGATGTACTCCCCTTGTGGGAGGAACTCCGGAATACATCATCGTCTCCGTGTGCCTTGGTTATTTCTATACCCGAGCTCTTTACTTATGCAATTTACATTGTGATAGCCTTCGTGCTTGAAGTTATATATCTTGCTATCACCTTGTTACTTGTCTTGCTTAGCATAAGTTTTTGGTGCACTTAGTTGAGCCTAGAATATTTAGGTTATATTCTTGTTAATTTAAACACCTAGTTTATTTCCGCTTTTAGCAAGCCTTAACCAGAAAAGTTTTAATCACCTATTCACCCCCCTCTAGGTGCCATCGTTGCTCGTTCAGCATTCTCACACCATGTTTATGACTACAAACCAGTCACGAATAGCCTCCATGACCACTTAGTTTTTGAACTATGATACTGCTTATGTTTTAATTAATGATTCTTATGTTGCTAGGCATGATTATGCTCTCTTGATTTGTCGCTCCCAGTCTTTTGCTAGCCTCCACCTGTACTGAGTATGAGCTCTAATCGTGCATCCAAACTCCTTAAACAAAAGTTTTTCCCATTGTGTACACCATACCTACCTACATGTGGTATTTAACTGCCACTCCAAGTAAATTTCTCATGTGTTACCTTTAAAACCTTCAAAATTATTCCTATTTTGTGTTCTTGTTTTTGCTCATGAGGACGTCAATAGAGGATCTTTATCTCACTTGTTGATTGGATTTCACACCCCGGACTAGTGGCTTCATCAGCTTATCCAAATGATAGAAGAGCTGGCAGCGGGATGCCCAGCCCCAAATTAATACAAACAAATTCTCTTCACTATTTTTGCCCCTGATTTATCAGTCAAAGCATAATTGTGTAAACAAAAGAGAAAGTGGGATGACCTTCTACACTAGTTGCGTCCTTCACCATTGGAGACGCTCTTGTGAATCCAGTTGGCTTGTGACGTACTGTATTTTCAGTTTACAATTCGTTGACATTGACATAGACCTCTCCTAAAATGTAGACACTGCTCCACGGTATGTGATTGTTCGCAGGCACCCGAGGATTCGGTTAGCCATGGTTTGTGAAAGATGGATGGGAGGAGTGTCAAACTTTTAGTAACTCTGTTTAATAAAATAAAAAGCTCTAGAACATGAGTGATCCCTGCTTCCCTCTACGAAGGGCCTTTCTTTTACTTTTATGTTGAGTCTCCATCTTCTAGCTTTATGCATAGTTGAGAGAGCATTTTTGCCATTCTGAGTTCTATGTGCATTTGTCCCATAAACATCAATAATTACTTCATGATGTGATATCATTTGTTCTTAAATTATTTGTTCTAGTCTTCCTCATGAACTTTGAAAGTGTCCTGGCATTTATGTTTTGTCCCACTCTGAAGGGCTAGCAAAATACCACTTTGCCATGCTTTCTCGATAGCTGAAACAAACGTTTATCTTTCTTTACATTATTTTTCATGATCCTTTATTTGAGATACTTTTCGTGATGCAAAGTAATTTCTATGATTTAATATTAAAGTTCTATTATCATGTTTGTGTTTGAAATTCTGTGATCTCAGCGTGCATATGCTTTTACATTAGATTGATCAAGTTTATGATAGTAGCATGTCACCTCAGAAATTATTGTTTTATCGTTTACCTACTCGAGGACGATTAGGAACTAAGCTTGGGATGCTTGATACGTCTCCAACGTATCTATAATTTCTGATGCTCCATGATCATATTAAGCCAATTGCTACATGTTTTCTCCCTTATTTATAGCATTTTTATACATTTCTGGGACTAACCTATTAACAAGATGCCAAGTGTCAGTTCCTTGTTTTCTACTGTTTTTGGTATCAGAAAAGTTGTTCTGGAAACATTCTCGAAATTGGACCCCACAAAGCCCGAAGTGCCTATTTTTCCCGGAAGCATCCAGAACACCGAAGGAGAGTCGAAGACGGGCATCAGGGGGGCCACACCATATGGGTGTAGGGCCCCTGGAGCTCCACCGCCTTTGCCCTTTCGCCTATTTAATCGCGGGGATGGAAAACGCTAAATACCTGACAAAAAAAGTCCGAAAATTTCCGCAGCCGCCGTCACCTTCAACTCTAGATCAGGGGGGTGCTAAAGCTGTCTCCGGCACCCTGCCGGAGAGGAAATCATCACCGGAGGCTCCCACATCACCATGCCTGCCTCCGGAGTGATGCGTGAGTAGTTCATCCCTGGACTACGGGTTCGTTGCTGTAGCTAGATGGTTGTCTTCTCCTCATATGCTTCCATGTTTAGATCCCGTGAGCTGCCTATCATGATCGAGATTGATCTTGTGTAATTCTATATTCTGTGTTTGCTGGGATCCGATGAATATTGAAATTATGCCAAGTTGATTATAGTCTTTATTGCATATGTTATTTGTGATCTTGCATGCTTTCCGTTGCTAGTGGTTGCTCTGGCGAAGAGGGAGTATTTATGCTTGATAGTGGGTTCATGCCTCCTCATCGCCTTGCTCGAGTGACAGAAACGTGAAGGGGGAGGATGTGCTGTCGCCACTAGGGAGAAAGCAGCGGTGTTAGTGCCCGCGTGCACAAGCAGTGCTTACATTACACACATTGTTTATTGCAGTTATCTGCTGCATGCAACTTAATACCTAAGGGGGTTCGGATAATAACCTAAGGGTGGATTATTAGTCATAGATGCAGATGGATTTCGGTCTATGTATTTTTTTGTAATGCCCGCACTAAATATCGTAGTAGTCATCATGTTATAATGTGCACTACGGTGCAACCTCTATTTGTCAATTGCCCAGCTGTAATCTGTTCACCCAGCATGTTATCTTTATGGAGAGACACCACTAGTGAACCTATGAACCCCGATCCATTTTTCCACACTGTTAAACAAACCACAACAATATCCTGCTCTCTTTACTTACTGCAAGCATACATCATTTTCCACACTATACGTCTAATCTTTGTTTTCAGCAAGACCGGTGAGATTGACAACCTCACTATACCGTTTGGACAAAGTATTTTGGTTATGTTGTGTGCAGATTCCACGTTGTTGCTGACACCGGTGAGGCGCCATCACCACCGTCAGTGGCATTAACCTTCCGGAGATCCTCTTCCTCCTACTGGATTGATAACCCTGGTTCTTAACTGAGGGAAATTCTTGCCGCTTGATCATCACACCCTCCTCTTGGGGTTTCCAACACACCATCAAAGCAGTCAATGGCTCACGGCTATGAACGTGTTCTAGATCGCTGGTGTCACTCCCACGGGAACAATTACTCCTGAACAGGAGAAGGAGTTTACGGATGCCACTGTCTTATTTGTTGGAACGATTGCTCCTCAACAGATAAGTTTATTGACGCATATTTACATATGCGGGTTGCCAAGGACTTGTGGGAGGCGCTCGGATCCAAATTCGGCGCAAACGATGCTAGCAGCGAGATGTACAGTATAGAGCAGTTCCATGATTACAAAATGGTCGAAAACCGTTCTGTATTGGAGCAGGCTCATGAGATACAGTGCATCGCTAAGGAGCTTGAAATTCTCAAGTGCGTTCTACCCGGAAAGTTTGTCGCGCGATGCATAATCGCCAAGCTGCCTAATTCCTGGAGGAGTTTTGCCACTACTCTGAAACATCACAGGCGTGAATTCATAGTACAGGATGTCATCGGCCATCTGAGTGTTGAGAGGAATTCGAGGGCAAATGACTCGCACGGAAAAGGGAACGAAGGGACCTTTGCAGCCAATATGGTACAGAAGAACAAAACCTCCCACAAGTACAAGGCGAGGACTGGTGTCCAATAGAATACCGACTTCAAGAAGAAGGTTCAGAAGACCTTCAAGAAAGATAAGAAGAAAGATGGTTGCTTCACTTGTGGTTCACTGGAACACTGGGTTGTGAAGTTCCCAAACAAGTACAAGAAGTCAGGACAAGATTCCAAGGCTGTCAACATGATCGTGAGCAACAATGAGAATGGGGCATCTGGGTACGGTAATTTGTTTACTATATTTTCAGTTTGTCCGTCTACAGATTTGTCGATTGACACCGGTGCAAATATTCATATGTGTGCTGACATCTCATTGTTTCCTTCTTATCAGGTCACAAGGAACGGGTCCGTATTGATGGTGAATGGCGCAAGTGCTTCTGTACTTGGTGTTGGCACGGTCGATCTGAAGTTTACTTCGGGAAGGATCGTGCAGCTCAGGAACGGGCAACATGTCCCGGCCATCAAGAAGAATCTCGCTAGTTGCTCGCTTCTATGTAGAGAAGGGTTTAAGTTGGTCTTTGATTTTAATAAAGTAGTTGTAACGAAATATGGACTGTTTGTTGGAAAAGGGTTTGAGTGTGGAGGTCTGTTCCGCTTTTCTCTCGCTGATTTCTGTAATAAAGTCGTGAACAATATTCATTCGAGTGTTGATGAAACAAAAGTTTGGCATTCACGTCTTTGTCACGTTGATTTCAGTTGCATGACACGGTTAGCAAAATTAAATTTGATTCCAAGTTTCACTTTAGCCAAAGGTTCTAAGCGTCATTCGCATGTGCAAGCAAAGCAGCCTCGTAAGCCCCATAAGGCGCGGAGGAGAGACACTTGGCGCCATTAGAACTCATACATTCTGATCTCTGTGAGACGAATGGTGTGTTGACTAAAGGTGGAAAGAGATACTTCATGACTTTAATATACGATTCCACTAGGTTTTGCTATGTATATCTGTTAAACACTAAAGACGAGGCTCTACACTACTTTAAAATCTATAAGGCAGAAGTTGAGAATCAACTTGAAAAGAAAATTAAATGAATTCAGTCAAATCGTGGTGGAGAGTATTTCTCTAATGAGTTTGAATCTTTTTGTGCAGAACATAGTATTCTTCATGAGAGGACGCCTCCCTATTCACCTTAGTCAAATAGAGTCGCGGAACGAAAAAACCGTACTCTAACAGATTTGGTTAAGTCCATGTTAGATACGTCGGGTTTATCCAAGGCATGGTGGGGGCTATATTGACATCATGTCATGTCCTGAGTAAAGTTCTGACGAAAGATAGTGAGGTCACTCCCTACGAGCAATGGGAGAAGAGAAAAACAACACTCTTGTACTTATGTACTTGGGGCTGTTTGGCGAATGTCAATGTGCCGATCCGCAAAAAGCGTAAACTTGGACCAAATACCATGGATTGCGTTAATTTGGGATACGCTAAGCATAGCGTTGTCTATAGATTTCTAGTATTGAAATCCGAGGTACCTGACGTGAAGGTCGGTACGAGTATGGAGTATAAAGATGCTACATTCTTTGAGGATATTTTTCCTATGAGAGATATGCAAAGCATTTCTAGACATGAATCAGAGGAGACTCCTGAGTCTGCCATTCCTATGGAATATTATGAACAAACACATGATGAAAATACTGAGAAGGATGACAAGGAAACCCTTGGTAGGGGCAAGAGACAGAGGACTACAAAGTCTTTTGGTGATGACTTCCTTGTGTATCTCGTGGATGATACTCCCACTTCTATTTCGTAAGAGAGATGCTGACTACTGGAGAGAAGAGGTTCGTAGCGACATGGATTCCATCATGTCTAATGGAACGTGGGAGATCACTGAACGTCCTTATGGCTGTAAACCATTATGATGTAAGTTGGTGTTCAAAAAGAAGCTTTGGCCTGATGGTACGACTGAAAAGTACCAGGCTAGACTTGTTGCCAAGGGTTATTCCCAGAAAGAAGATTAAGATTTCTTTGATACTTATTCACTTGTGGCCAGACTGACCACCATTCGAGTATTACTCTGGTTGTCGGTCTCGCACAGTCTTCTCGTCCATCAGATGGATGTTAAGACGACTTTCCTGATTGGAGAGCTAGATGATGAAATATATAGCAACAACCATATGGCTTTGTGATAGATGGTCTGGAAGGAAAAGTGTGCAAGTTACTGAAATCTTTATATGGGCTGAAACAAGCACCTAAGCAATGGCATGAGAAGTTCAATACAACTTTAACATATGTTGACTTTGTTGTTAATGAAGCTGACAAATGTGTATACTATTGCCATGGTGGGGGCGAAGGAGTTATACGTTGTTTGTATGTTAATGACATACTGATATTTGGGACCAACCTTAAAGTAATCGATGAGGTTAAGTCGTTTCTATCCCAGAACTTTGAGATGAAAGATTTTGGTGTGACTGATGTTATTTTGAACATCAAGCTATTCAGATACAATGAGAGTGGTATTACACTTCTGTAATCCCATTATGTTGAGAAGGTTTTAAGTCGTTTTGGATATTCAGACTGCAAAATTTCTCCAAAACCATATGATCCTAGTGTGTGGATTCAAAAGTTAGAAGGCACAACTAAGGATTAGCTGAGGTACTCTCAAGTAATTGGTTCACTCATGTACCTAGCGAGCGCTACGAGGCCTGACATCATGTTTGTTGTGTGCAAACTAAGCCGGTTTGTTTCCAATCCAGGTGATGTGCATTGGCATGCTGTAGAAAGAATTATGCGCTATCTGAAAGGTATCGTGAACCATGGACTTCACTATAGTGGATACCCTTCAGTACTTGAAGGGTATTGTGATGCGAATTGGATCTCTGATGCTGATGAGATGAAAGCCACAACGAGGTATGTGTTTACCCTTGGAGGTGGTGTTGTTTCCTGGAAGTCTTGCAAGCAAACGATCTCAACGAGATCGACAATGGAAGCATAATTAACAACATTAGACACGTCTACTGTTGAAGCAGGATGACTTCGAGATCTTTTGATGGACTTGCCTGTGGTTGAAAAGCCAGTGTCCGGCTATCCTTATGAACTGTGACAATCAAAAAGTAATTGTTACGGTGAAGAGTTCAAAGGACAATGCACAGTTCACAAAGCATATAAAAATGAGATTATAAGTTGGTAGACATTTAAGAAACTCCGAAGTATAGCGATGGATTATATCGAGCCGGCTAAAAATCTGGCAGATCCCTTTACTAAAGGGCTATCACGAGTTGTGATAGAAAGTGCATCGAGAGAGATGGGTATGAGACCCACATGAGTTGCCATGGCAGTAACCCAACCTATGTGATCGGAGATCCCGTGAAGTAGGACCTGGAAAAACAAGATAGTGGTTAACTGAGGAGAGTAATATTTACTAACCCACTCCGCTGGAGATGTAGTACTCTCAAAAACTGTATGGCAAGTTGACTTTTGTCTTAATGTGTTCAAACGCTTGTATAAGCAAGATGCTATCCTACAGAGCAATCTTTGGAGGAACACACCTATATGAGCCTGACTGCTGGTCACAATCTATGAGATTGGGTGATCTCTAATACGTTCAGGAATAGGCCAGGATTGTGACTAATATGCTCCACCCGAGGGGTCAACCTTTGGCAGCCTAGTACTGGCAAGATATTTAGTGAAACTATTTTATGCCAAACTGACAATTCAAGACATAGTCCATTGTTCAGTTGTGATGTAGTGTAGCTATTTGTTCTAGGTGGATGTTAAACCTTAACGGGCTTCCACTGAAAATGCTGGTACATAAAAACAAGGGATTGGAATAGATGACAACATCATGGGTCTTTGGGATCTGGTGGGGGATTACTGAAATTTAGGGTGGGCCTTAGGCCCACTAGGCAATTTGCATTTAATCCCTAAGGCCCATGATGCCATAGCAAATGGTGGGAGTGTAGTCCCATGTTGCTAGTTGAGAGAGTTTTCCACCAGTTTATAAGGTGAGCTCTCTCCCCACTAGTATGAGTTGGTATGAAGAGAGAGGAGTTGTGGAGGTGTTCCACACGCGCGCTCCTCCTCCTCAGCCGCCCGCCACGCCACGCCTCGTCATGACGCGCCGCGGGTAACGGCAATGATCCGAGCCGATGCCTTTATTTTGGCAGTCGGAAATGGAGAGTCAACAGACACACTAATAATATGAGACGTCATATTGATTGCTGTCTGTAATTGCGACACATTTTATTTTGATAACGACTGCAGTAAACGCCGCATTGATCACGTGGTAACGGCCATAGTAAACGTCAATTGATTCTGTGAGCTGACCGTTCTTCTACTCGGCCATGCCTATATATTGGAGGCTCAGGCGGACACAGAAACATACCTCATACACTCTGCCTATTTGCGCCCATTGTCGTTCCACTTCCTGTTGATGCCGCCGGCGATCCCATCCCATCTACCGCGTACACGGCCGATGGGAGAGCAGGCCTCCGCCCGCCTCTCCAGATCCTGTATGGGAGAAGGGCGATTAGGTTTTTGGGGAGCGTCTCCTACGCGACTGGTCGCTGCTGTTCATCTACTTCGACTACTACCGCGTTGCCCTCGTCGTCAACATGTCCACCGAAGCCAAACGCGCTGCTGCTGAGACGAATGCTGCCACCAAGGCCGCCACTACTGCTGCAGCCGCCACCGCTGCAGCAACCCCTGTCGCCTCCGCTACGGATACTGCCAACTGGCCAACTGTAGGGTATTTACGTCATGCTCATGATTTATACTTGGATTATTTAATTCTGTAAATTGCCTAAATTCTTAACAGGCGGTGCTTCCACGGGAAGAGGACGGTGTTGCCAATGAGCGTGGCGATGGTCCCATGGGAGGGCGCGACTGCTGCCGAAGGTGGGCGGCGTTGCTATGAGTGCTCACCTGAGGTGCTTCCAAGGAAGGGCCGTGGTGCTATCTAAGAAGTGTGATAATGCTGCCATGGGAGGGCGACTGTGCTACGAGCGCTCGAGAAAGTTGCTGCTAACCGGGATTGGTATGATGATGACCGTCCTCAAAATTCCACCGGCGGGGGACTCCTTGCCGTTGTTCCGAACGATTCGGCCATGGATGCGAGATCTTGATCTGTATGGGTATGGAGTCTAGCGAGTGCGTACACAGAGACGAAACAGAGGAAGGATATGAAGGTGGAGTGCGGTTTAGGGAGACCAGGTCCACCTAGGTGAGATGAGGGAAAGCGGCGTTCGCTTTGCTGTTTCGATCCAATGGGTCAATTGGACGGTTATGGAGCCGGAGTATCGTGCGTTCGGATCCTCTGGGGGACTCTCAGCGTTCACCAAAAGAAAACCCTTCCCCAACACCGCATCCAAGCTCTCTCTTATCCTCCTCTCCACTAGTGGAAAATGGGGCTTTTACCCACCCGCGACTACCCCTTTCGCCCCGGATCGGCAACCACCCGGTGCAAAACACTGCAGAGGTGGGGCCGGGGCGAGCAGGGCGATGGTAGGCGCGTGGTGTGGGGGGCCTTTTGCCCCGGTTGGAGCCACCAACCGGGGCAAATGACACACCCACTATATATAAACCCTGCCAGCCCTCTCTTTTCCTCATGCCACTCACTTTGGAGGACATATTTCTAGTTTTGTGGTGTGTGCTCACTTTGTTTTCACTCCTATGCACAAGAGGTGTTTGATGAAATGCCTGGGAGAAGAACGTCATCTCATCTCGTAGAAAACAAGCACGATTTAATTTGTCCGAGCCACACTTAATTAAATAAGATTTCTCGTCCTTCTTTCCTCCTCGGTCGAGGTACCAACTTTAACCTTTCATCTGTCGATGTAACATTGGTCATTTCTCTACTCATGGTGTTCTGTAACAGTTCTTAATTAATAATCATATAATGCATATGAACCGGCAATGGATGTACGCTGACCGACACTCTGCCGCGTTCATGAAAGGCGTGGGTTATTTTCTCGAGGTGGCCCAGGCAAACAAGCGGAATAATTTTATCTCTTGTCCATGTGTTGTATGTCGGAATCAGAAGGAACACTCTTCTCATAGAGTCATCCACTTCCACTTGTTTCAATCCGGTTTCATGCCCGGCTATAATTGTTGGACCAAGAACGGAGAAAGAGGGGTTATGATGGAAGACAACGAAGATGAAGAGAATGATGACAGCTATCATGACATGTTCCCTCAATACGGTGCCGGTACTGGAATGGAAGATAACAATGAAGTGGAATCAGAGTTGCAGGCACCAGATGAGCCCATCGATGATCTTGGCCAGGCTATTACGAATGCAAAGACATAAAGCGATATTGAAAAGGTGAGGATGAAGTTCGACCAGATGTTAAAGGATCACAAAACAAATTTGTATCCAACTTGCGAAGACGGGCAGAAAAAGCTGGGCAGCACCCTGGAATTGCTCCAATGGAAGGCCGAGAACGGTGTGACTGACAGCGGATTTACAAAGTTGTTGCAAATAGTGAAGAAGCAACTTCCTAAAAACAATGAATTGCCCGACAGTACATACCAAGCAAAGAAGGCTGTATGCACCCTAGGATTAGACGTGGAGAAGATACATGTCTGCATTAATGACTGCATCCTCTACCGCTGTGAGAAGTACGAGAATTCGGAACAATGCCCGGTATGCACTGCATTGCGGTATAAGATCAGACCAGACGACCCTGGCAATGTCGAGGGTGAGCGACCTAGGAAGAGGGTTCCTGCAAAGGTGATGTGGTATGCTCCTATAATACCATGGTTGAAACGTTTGTTCAGAAACAAAGAGCATGCCAAACTTTTGCGGTGGCACATGGAAGATCGTAAGAAAGATGAGATGTTGAGACACCCCGCTCATGGATCGCAGTGGAGAAAAATCGAGAGAAAGTTCCCACGCTTTGCAGGTGAGGCAAGGAACTTATGGTTTGGTCTAAGTACAGATGGATTTAATCCATTTAGTTTGAAGATTAGCAACCATAGCACCTGGCCTGTAACTCTATGTATCTATAAGCTTCCTCCTTGGTTGTGCATGAAGAGGAAGTTCATTATGATGCCAATGCTGATCCAAGGGCCGAGACAACCGGGCAACGACATTGATGTGTACCTAAGGACATTAGTCAATGAACTTTTACAGTTGTGGCATGAAGAAGGTGTAACTGTGTGGGACGAGCACGTACAAAAAGAATTTAACCTACGAGCGATGTTGTTTGTAACCATCAAGGATTGGCCTGCTCTTAGTAACATTTCTGGACATACAAACAAGGGATACAATGCATGCACACACTGTTTAGATGACACCGAAAGTGTATATCTGGATAAAAGTAAGAAGGTTGTGTACCCCGGGTATCGTCGTTTTCTTCCGCGCAAGCACCCCTTAAGAAAAGCTGGCAAACATTTCAATGGTGAGGCAGATACCCGGGAGACGCTAATCCTTCGATCTGGTGATGATGTATTTGATATGGTGAAGGATTTGAAAGTAATATTTGAAAGGGTCCGGCAGACAAATTGTTCCGAATGACGTTGACGGACACGCACCCATGTGGAAGAAGCAATCTATATTTTGGGAACTACCCTATTGGAAAATCCTAGATGTCCGCTCTGTGATCGACGTGATGCACCTGACGAAGAATCTCTGCGTGAATCTGCTAGGCTTCTTTGGCTTGTATGGGAAGTCAAAAGATACATCTGAAGCACGGCAGGACCAGCAACACACGAAAGGACGAGACGACAAGAATCCTGAGCGGTTCCAAGGTGGTCCTACCAGCTACGTTCTTACCAAGGAAGAGAAGGAAATCTTTTTTGAAGCACTAAATAGTATCAAGGTCCCATCTGGCTTCTCGTCGAATATAAAGGCAATAATAAATGTGGCGGAGAAAAAATTCCAAAACCTGAAGTCTCATGACTGCCACGTGTTGATGACACAATTGCTTCCGATTGCGTTGAGGGGGATTCTACCAGAAAATGTTTGACTACCCATTGTGAAGTTATGCGCATTCCTCAATGCAATTTCTGAGAAGGTAATCAATCCAGAAAGTCTATCAGCGTTACAGACAGATGTGGTCCAATGTCTTGTCAGCTTCGAGTTGGTGTACCCACCATCCTTCTTCAATATTATGACACACCTCCTAGTCCACCTTGTCAAAGAGATTACCATTCTCGGTCCTGTGTTTCTACACAATATGTTCCCCTTTGAGAGTTTCATGGGATTCTTAAAGAAATATGTTCACAACCGTGCTAGGCCAGAAGGAAGCATCTCCAAGGGTTATGGAACAGAGGAGGTAATTGAGTTTTGTGTTGACTTTCTTCCAGACCTTAAGTCGATCGGTGTTCCCGAATCGCGGCATGAGGGAAGAATGAGTGGAAAATGCACGCTAGGAAGGAAAGCAAATATATTTATGGACGGAAATTCTTTCACTAAAGCACACTACACAGTTCTACTAATGTCCACCTTGGTGGCTTCTTATATCCAGGAATACAAGAATATTATACGGTCCAAAAACCCGGGGCTGTCTGAATCCTCGATTAATGATGAACACATCGATAGTTTCGGCGCCTGGTTGCAGGCAGAAGTCATGAATAACAACACTGTTGGAGATGAGCTCTACTTGTTGGCCAGGTCACCATCTTCGACTGTACTGACTTTCCAAGGGTACAAGATAAATGGGAATATATTTTACACGATCGCACAAGATAAAAAGAGCACCAACCAGAATAGTGGCATCCGTTTCGATGCAGCCCGATACAATGGGACAAAGGACACATATTATGGTTACATAGAGGATATATGGGAACTTGACTATGGACCTAATTTTAAGGTCCCTCTATTTTGGTGCCAATGGGTCAAGATGACAGGAGTAAAGGTAGACCAGCAGTACGGAATGACAACAGTGGATCTCAACAATCTTGGGTACAGAAGCGAACCATTCGTCCTAGCCAAAGATGTGGCTCAAGTTTTCTATGTGAAAGGCATGTCTACTCAACCGAGGAAAAGAAAAAAATAAGAATTCTAGTACATCAAGCGGTGAGACGAAGCGGCACATAGTTCTTTCAGAGAAAAAAACATTGTGGGAGTGGAGGACAGGACAGACATGTCAGAAGATTCCGTCCTTTAGAGTGAAAACTGACCCCAAACATCACGTTAAATAAGGAATATGCTCCATGTGGCTACGACAGAGAAGTAAACAATGGCGGCAATAGTTGGTGATAATGTATTAAACCTTCATGGTTCATGTAATATTGCTAGACTATTTTGTAATAATGTATCAAACATTGCAGATGAAACCAGTCATAACCTAGTTTTTTTTGTAATGTTTGAATTTTCAAACATTGTTACTAGTTTAAATAGTTATAATATTATTTTATAAAACGGAAAATGTATTTGAAATGTTTACGCAATTTTAAACACTTTTTTCATATACAAAGTTTCTCCAAATTGTAAACCATTCATAAAATAGGTTTTTTAAAATGTTTAAAATTAAAAAAATTGTTTTTAGTTTAAATAGTTGGAATAATTATTTTATAAAACAAAAAATGTATTTGAAATGTTTACGCAATTTTAAACACTTTTCATATTAATAGTTTCTCCAAATTCTAAACCATTTCAAATGTATTTGAAAATGTATTTTAAATAGTATTTGAAATGTTCGAAACGAAAAAATTGGCGGCAGAAAAAAAACTGAAATTTTGGGCCTTTTGCTCCGGTTCGTGTTACCAACCGGGGCAAAAGGGGGGGGGGGAGGTAGGGGGGGCAAGCGAAGGCCCACCCCCCCTTTTGCCCCGGTTGGTAACACGAACCGGGGCGGGCAAAAGGCTCCCGCCCATATAACCCCGGGCCGCAGAACCGCCCGGGGCAACACAAGCAGTTTCTTCGCAGATTACGCTAAGTCCCCGGTGCCGAAATCCAGAGCGACGCCGTGAGGCTGCCCGATTCGACGCCGGTGAACGTCGCCGCCGCCGCTCCTCTACGCCGCCTCCTCCCGCGCTGCCCGTCCTCTCTCCTTCTCGCCTCCCCGCGCCGCCCGTCCTCTCTTCTCCTCGCCTGCCGGCCGCGCCGCCTGTCCTGTCGCGCCGCCCGAGATCGCCGCCGCGCCTTATCCTTCTTCCTTGCTGTCGTACCCTCCTCTTCAGGTGAGATCGATCGCCTCCTCGTCGCGCCCTCATCCTCCTCACTGTTAGTGTTAGATTAATTAGTATTAGTGTGTTAGATTAGTGTTAGAATTAGTAGTAGATAAGTGTTAGATTTAGTATTAGATTTAGTGTTAGATTTAGTGTGGTAGATTTAGTATTAGATTAGTGTTAGATTTAGTATTAGTGTTAGATTAGTGTTAGATTTAGTATTTAGTGTTAGATTAGTATTAGGTGTTAGGTATCGGAGACTTAGAAAAAATTTAGGTATTGGAAACTTAGAAAAAATATAGGTATTGGAGACTTAGAAAAAATTTAGGTCTTGAACACTTAGAAAAAAATTAGGTATTGGACACTTAGAAAAAATTTAGGTTTTGGAGACTTAGAAAAAAAGTTTAGGTATTGGAGACTTAGAAAAAATTTAGGTTTTGGACTTAGCTATTTTTTCTTAGTGAATGTTTAGTTTACAAGTGAATTAAGTTAGAATTTTTTTACTTTGTGTTACAAATTTTGAAGTGTTATTGCAATTTTACATGTGATGTTTGTTCGATCTTTTGAAGAAAGGCCGATGATTTAAAGAGTTAGTTAACACTTAGATGGCCTTGGTGGTTCGGTGCGCCGGGTCCACCAAGGCTGCTTGAATGTGTCCACCCTAAATATGAGGCACACAGACCGATAACCATCTTGTTCCTGTTAATAGATACTACATGCGGTGGTGATCCGGGGAAAGGAACGAATACGGGGGTTTCTGGATTTCTTTCGAACTAAATAATGTCACATATGTAATATGGTTCGTGAGATCCGGATGAAGCTGAACCCTTTAGTGCACATGCATAATGGTGACATTCCTCAGAAATCCCTTCCGGGGTTTGGAAGAATGTCGCCGTTATGTATGTGCACAAAAAGGTCTAGTTTTTTCCGGATCTCACTATTACATATATGATTTTGTTCAGTTTTAAAGATGTCAAAAAATCCTTCATTCCCCCGTATCGCCATCACGTGTACTTACCTCGTAACAAGCACAAAATGTGAAGGTCCAACTACACATCAAGGCCTGATGACCATCTTGTTCCTGTTAAGAGGTACTACAGGCTGTGGTGATCCGGGGAAAGGAGGAAGATTGGGGTTTTCTGGAAATCTTTGGAACTAAATAACGTCACATATGTAATATCGTGAGATCCGAACGAAGTTGAACCCTTTTGTGCACATACGTAATGGTTATATTCCTCAGAATTCCCTTCCGGGGTTATGAAGAATGTCCCCATTATGTACGTGCATAAAAGGGTCTAACCTTGTTCGGATCTCACGATATTACATATATGATTTTGTTTAGTTTCAAAGATTTCCAAAAATCCTTGTCTTCATCCTTCTCCGGATCGCCATCGCGTGTACTTACCTCGTAACAAGCACAAAATGTGAAGGCCCGATGACCATCTAGGCCCGATGACCATCTTGTTCCTGTTAAGAGGTACTACATGCGGTGGTGATCCGGGGAAAGGAGGAAGACGGGGGTTTCTGGATTTTTTTGGAACTAAATAACGTCACATATGTAATATCGTGAGATCCGAACGAAGTTAAACCCTTCTGTCGACATACGTAATGGTGACATTCCTCAGAAATCCCTTCCGGGGTTATGAAGAATGTCTCATTATGTACGTGCACAAAAGGGTCTAACCTTGTTCGGATCTCACGATATTACAATATGATTTTTTTTAGTTTCAAAGATTTCCAAAAATCCTTGTCTTCATCCTTTTCCGGATCGCCATCACGTGTACTTACCTCGTAACAAACACAAAATGTGAAGGTCTAGGCAGAAGCATGACTAGCAGAATAGATCCAGTCTTTCCTAATAAACTTGCGACTCGAACGGGGCATAACATCATTCCAGATTATCCTGTCGTGTGTGAAAACGTTCTAGATCACTTCCTCTTCTTCTTGAGGAGACTTGATCTGTTCTGCTAGTCATACTCCTGCCTAGTTGTGAAAACGTGTGTGAAAATGTTGTAGATCACAACAGCGTATCAATGTTTTCACACATCACATGGATAATCTGGGATTCTACATCTGTTATGTCCCGTTCGAGTCGCAACTTTATTCGGCAAGACTCGATCTGATCTGCTAGTCTAACTTTGTTCGGATCTCACAAACACTTACGTCTTTGATTTTCTTTAGTTTCTCAGAAACCCTTGGCTTCATGCTTTGTGTTTAACTTTCATCTTATTTATGTCATATTTCTCCATTTACTATTTTTTACTAAGTTAGAAACACTAAGACATTTTACTTAATTACGGAATATTTACTTAGTCCGGGCCTGTTTTTAGTTCATGTCTCTGTTGGACCCGCCGGGCGATGTCCGGGACTGGGCCCCGCCGGGCTGGCACTGGGAGCTCCTTAGTACCGGGGCACGCGGCTTGGTGAGAAATCCGGGTGACGTGGTCGACCCGGATATTCTTTGGTGGCCATCGCGTGAGCCACGCTTAGTGCGGAGAGAGCCGGCCCCCGAGGAGGTGGTACAACAGCGTATTAGGGAGGAGGACGAGCACGTCCGTCGCTACATGTACTTGCTCGATAGGCAGTATAACAGCAGTTGGTCGATTATTCGGAGGGTTTCTTACCACGTGAGCTATTCCTCTGTGAGGGTTCCTTATCTATGGATGCGTAGCACCCGCGACTCAGCACCCCGCGGCTTAGGACCCGGTCGGAGTTAATTAGTTTGAGAAATGTTTTAATGAATATGTATAAGTGATGATATTATTACATCATGATGTATTAGGGTTAAATAAAATGAACCCGAGCTATGTAACTGGTGTGTATTATCATACGTTTAAACATTTCATCAATGTTGCATTTATAATTGAAATGAGGATCTGGAACATATAGTTACTCTTTTTTCGGACTTGTTTAGCTATTAGTACCATTAACTGTTATCTATAAGCAATTTTGACGAAATGGATGCTATTAGCTATATTTTTATTAGATTATATGCAATTGTTACGAACTGATGAAATCGATGCTATTTGCTATTTTTTTAGCCATGGCGAGACGTCCCCGTGGTTCGCGTGTAACCGGCGGTGGGCGCGGCGTCGTCACGGTCGAAGAAACCCGGCCTGTACGTGTTGGACGTCGACCTGGACGTCCACGTGGATCGCGTCCACGTGGATCGCGTGCATCGAATGCACGTGGTGGTGGAGCCATTGTCATTAAGGAGGAGGAAGCGACGCCTCCTACTCGCGGACATGGACGCGGAAGCGGAGCACGGGGGGCATCAAGCGCAGCAAGGGGGGCAAATCGCGGTGCCAAGGGGTCAACACGCGGTAAACGTCGCGGCGTTGTTGCTGCAGAGGAGGGGGAGGAGGAGGAGCCGTAGGAGGCTGCGGCGGAGGAGGAGGCTGCGGCGGCGGAGGAGGAGGAGGAGGAGGAGGAGGAGGAGACGGAGGAGAAGGAGGAGGACGACGGTCTCCGGCTACCGGAGTTCTACGTTCGTGTGCTCTAGCCAGTGGAAACAGGCTCCGTCTTCTGGAGAAGATATCGGCGATCCTCCTCGGGCGCAGGGGCGGGCCTTATAGTTTCACCCTCCGGTTAGAGGGTTGTGGCAACAGGTCCGTGCGCGTTGTCCTGCAGCGACATGGCGATGACGTCTACCTGCACTATGCGTGGGGGTAGTTCGCGCGCATGCACAAGCTAAATGTGGGAAACATGCTCATATTCAGGTACTACCAGGACGAGGAGGCCCACGTGCTGGAGGTGAAGATCTTCGACGGCACCTTAGTCCGCCCCTTTTGCTGCCAGGATAGCTCGTCTGAGAACAGCTCCGACTCCGAGTCTGACTCCGGCGAGTCTAACCCGAGCAAGGCTGGCTCCGACGCCGAGGGCAAGGGCAAGGCTGCCTCCGACGCCGATGTGTAGTATATATGTTTATGTCGATCTATGCTTACGTGCTTATGTCGCTCTATATTTCCGTACTATGTCTAGATATGTCGAACTATGTTTTCGGTCGAACTATGTTTAATTATGCCATTGTGTCGAACAATATTTGTATTCGTGGCAGACTATATATTTATGTTATTCGTATTCGTTTTCATCTGTGCTTTTGTGCGATAATTTTTCATCTTTCTTAATATAAACGTTTAGTGGAGAGAACAGGAAAACATATAAGAATATATGAAATTTCTAGTCTAGCTGAGAGGACACGAAAACAACTATTAAAAAAAATAACCTTTTGCCCCGGTCGGTGTTACCAACCGGGTTAAAAGGGCGCCGGCCTGCTCGCAGTGCAGAGCCCACGTGGGACGCACCTTTTACCCTGGTTGGTAACCCAACCGGGCCATAAGGGGGCCCTTTAGCCCGGGTTGGGGGATCCCGGTTGGGCAGCCGGGGCATTAGCCCCTTACCAACCGGGGCTAATGCCCCGTTTTCCACTAGTGCTCTCTCTTGTGAACCTCACACGACCTGTCTCCCCATCATTTCCTCCTACCTCGCTCCCTACAGCGCCGCCACTAGTGGCTCCCGACGGCCTCCTCTCATCGCCCACCAGCTCCAGGTCAATCGACAACCGTGGCCATCTGCGTCTCTAGGACGCCTCCATCCTCCTTTCTACACTGGACAACGGTCGCCTGAGCCAAATTGCTGCCCAAAGTCGCGCCTCTCCCACACGTTGAACTGGGCCTCCTACACCCACAGTTCGGCCGACAACCCCGCCTCCAGCGCCTCCATCTTTTCCGCATCGCGTCGCCGCGTTGGTTCTCCCCGTCCGCGAGTGCCACCGCGGGCGAGCTCACCCTGGACCATCTGGACGTCCTCTGTCCATAGCCGTCCGCTGCCTTCGGCTACTGCACGACTTCCTTCACCGGTTCGGTGCAGTCGTGGACGCCTCTGCTCGACGACCGCATGGTGTTTTGTGGAAATTTTAGAACCGTTGGTCTGTGGTTGCAGGATGTTAGTGCAACCTGATGTCTGTTTTGTGTGGTTGAACTTTCAATTTGTGTGTGTAATCTGGGATACTTTAGGGTTATCAAGTATTTGCCCCGCAGTGAGATGTTTTGAGACGAGCATCTCGCAACGGGTTTCCTGATAACGCGACAACAGTTTGTCTTCCTTGTATCATCTAAGTCTTGAACTTTGTATTTCGGTTATGATAAGTAATAGAAAGGGGTTTTCCCGAGTGGAAATTAAAGAGAGAAGAGGGGAATTAAAACCCAGATCATAATCTATAATTTCTAGCAAACATCATACGCTCGAAGTCTTAATTAAAATTATACTATTATTTACATTGACCATATAAACATTCTTACACAACATCCATGCAATGAATTAACGGTGTTTGACTAGGACATATGAACTGCTGGTTCTCCATAATCAATTCCTTTGCTAGCCACAGTTTCGTAAACACTTCAAGCATCGTAGTCGTCGCCCAGCGCTTAAGGATGATGATGCGTCATTGGTGGGATGGGATTAGTCGGATTACAGGATCAACACCACACTACTAGGGAAATGGCTATAGCAGCATACTATACCGCAGGCGAACAGAGGAGGCCCTGCGCCTGCGCTAAGTTGCGCTGGCGAACTGGAACCAGATGCGCCTGCGGTAAGTAAGTTACCCCATGCGAACAGGCAGAAGATGCGCTTGGGGTAAAAAGTGTCAGGGGCACCCACTGGTAGAAAATAGGCCTACAGTCCCGGTTCGCCAGGACCATTAATCCCGTCCGGGCAACCGGGACTAGCTATGCGCGACTAAATGCCCCCCCCCCTATAGTCCCGCCACTTACGGACCGGGACTAAAAGCCCGTCCACGTGGGCGCTAGGGGTCCGTTGCGGCGGAGGACCTTTAGTCCCGGTTCTTGTGGTTAACCGGGACTGAAAACCTGCGCAGGTTTAGGGTTTTAGGCCCCCTAAACCTGTTTCCTTTTTAATTTGTTTTGTTTTAATTTCAGTACACATATTCATGCATATATATATATATATGAAATATCAAACAAGGAGAATTCAATAGGAATATATAATATATATTCAATATCGGGTGACCATATATACAACCTCGAACAAGTTTCCATATTACACAATTAAGATGGACGAGCATACACAAATTCGCACAAGTTTCAAAGTACTTAGGGCTTATACATGCGTATAAAAGTCATCGTCGGTGGACGCATGGAACTCTCCTTTCTTCTGGATGACATGCCTAAGGAAAAATCCTGCTATTTCCTCTTGAATTGGTCGGAAGCGAGCTTCTGGAGTAAGCGCCCTCCGCAAGTTATTGAGACCCTTCCGCGTTTCCTCGTCCTTCTTCCTCTCAGATATTTCTTTCCGTATGTTCTCACAGACATAGTATCCACATAGACCGGTCCCCGGTGGCTGCTTATCCACACCTTTGACCACATTTTTAAATTTTAGCGCATCTTTGAATTCACCGACATGTTGAAGTGAGAGCCGTCTCCAAACTCTACAATGCAAATAAAATTAAATGAACAAGGGAGTTATTAGCTTAGAAAATGAACAAAAGAGACCGATTGATATAGAGCGCAAATGATTGAAAAATAATTACTTTTGCATCATTTTTCTCATGTCGACCCAAAGATCTGTATTTGAATTCATAGAGTCAATGATGAAAACTATGGACTTGTGAAGATCAATTTTTAGCAGAATCCAGTGGTACCTGCGGACACATTAGATGCAGAGTCATGCATAATTTATCGATTAACATACCATGCATGGAGTAAACAAAAGAGAATGGGAACATGAGAGAAACACTCACCCAAAATGGTAAGAAAATAGAATATATCTTTTGGATTCATGCTTTTTAAAAAAATTGTACAAGTCTTTCTCCACGTCTATGGGGTGACGTTCTAACATAGTTCCATTAATGATTTGTGGGTCAATGAACCCAACATCATGGATGAGTCTTACTTTGCATTCCCAAATCTTCAATCTACATAATAGCGTACGGAACAATATAGTTAGGACAATATATATATAGTGTAGGCAATGAAGAACGAGATGAGGTAGAAATAAATCACTTACAGAACGTAGCAACTCAGGATAGATTTGTCGAGCTCACGCATATTGAACAGCTGGAACAATTCACTCAACTCAACTGTTACAGAGTACTTTTTGGTGTGATGCTCCTCTGTATAATCCACATACACATATTCTTTGTCGGTAAATGTTATGAAATCTTTGTACCAACGTAGCAGACTTTGCATTAGTGGTGGTAGATCCTTTTCCTTCGCAGGCTCGACGAGAGGCCCTTTCTTCACATATTTTAATGCTACAACAGCCACTGGCATATCGTCCATGTCTAAAAAGGCACGAAGAGACATACCGGCCTCGGACGCATTTTGCATGGCAGTAGCTACAGTCAATCCCATTGCTGTCACAGCATTTATGACCTCGGGGTCCTGTTCCGGAGCGGCTTTCACTATGAGGGGGGATATCGATTGTTTACTCTGCATCCCGAGCTGGGCAACTTGTTTCCCGCTTTGTATCATTTTTGCTTTTTTTTTCTCCTCCTCCAATATTCCTGCTTGCTTACGAAGTTCAATATCATAGTCTTTAGGCAAATTCTTCACGGATTGGGACACTGTCGATAAAAAATCCGTAGCCCAATAGTCTACAATCGGAGGGAATACTTCCTTGGGCTCAGGCTCCTTTAGCGCCTTCAGTTTGCCCTTCCATTTCTCAACGTCAGCCTTCACGACCAATTTGGTTTCAGCATCACTAAGTTCCCAAGGCCTTGGGGTGAGAGGCTTCAGTGATGGCTCCGGTACCCGTGTGGTCTTAGGTACATAAGGGTCCGGGTTAATAGACCAAGAGCGGGTTCCCTTGCTGGCCGCCTGCTTCTGTTTCTTCGCTGGAGGAGGAATGGGGGGCGACGTCTGCTTATCCTCCGGAGGAGGAATGGGGGGCGACGTCGGCTTATCCTCCGGAGGAGGAATGGGGGGCGACGACGTCTGCTTTTCCTCCGGAGGAGGAATAGTGGGAGACGTCTGCTTTTCCTCCGGAGGAGGAATCGTGGGCGACGGCTGCTTAACCGCCGGAGGAGGAAGATCGGGGGACGGCGTCGAATGGCGTGAAGGAGGCGTAGGTGAACTGGCGCTTCTTTTTCCATAGAATGAACTGGCGCTTGACATCTCCAAGTCTTCTCTCCCCTTCGGGTGTAGCTATGTCAATCTCCAGGTCCTCAAACGCTTGGACTATGTCTTCCACCGTGACACGAGCATAGCCATATGGAATGGGGTTGTTGTGATGGAGTGCTCCAGGTGTATAGGGTAAAGCACTGCCGGTAGCCACCTTCATGGAAATGTTCCCCACGGGATAATGCAGATCACATTCTTTCATCTCCTTTACGTCATCCACGGGGTAGTGAGGCTCCGGTGCACGACTCTCGATCATCGGTGCATTAGCACCTGCAGTCGGGGCCTCTGTGGAAGCCACGCTGCTTCTCCGCTGCTGGCTTCCGAGATCCGTTGCATGTTCTTGATGCGGCCCTGCAGCCGACGCTTTTTCTTTCTCAAGTATTCCCGCCACGACCTTCTTCAGGTCAGAAACTTCCATTGCAAGATTCGCCAGTTCATCTGCAGCCCGGTCCGTACCTCTCCTACGGCTTCTGTAACAGTACGGGTCACCCTCCTGGGAAAACCCTACTTTCCACGGCATTCTGCCTTTGCCTCGTATATGTCCTCCGTGTTCAGGATTTCCGAGGGCAACTGTCAGTTGGTCTCTCTCTCTGTTGAACGTGATCTTGCCCTGTTGAGCTTTGGTCATTGCGTCAACAAGTTCTTTTGTGGGAGCAAACTTTTTCTGCCGGTGAACACACTCCCCTGTCTCCGGGTCTAGCGATCCCCCATGCCCGTACCACCACATTTTGGCTCTTTCTTCCCATCCCTCTGTACCTAGACGGATTCCTCTTGCCCTTAGGCCGTCCTCCATTGCCTGCCACTTAGGCGCCGAAACGCGGTATCCTCCTGGCCCCATAACATGATGGTACTGTTTCTTTTTCGCATTAGCCTTATTTTTTGCCGACATTTCCTTGAAATGCTCCGATTTATGTTGCGTAACAAATTCTGTCCAATCATCTCTCAGTTTCTCATATTGTCCAGTGAAAATCGGAGTCTTGCCCTGGCTGACATATTCACGGAACAATTTTTCTTGAAGTTCCGGAATGCTTCGGCCATCTTCTGAAGAGCGAACTCTTTGACTATCCTCGTCCTCTCACGTCCACCCGGAACGTCCTGACCGAATTCATCTTTTTTGTTGTATTCCGGAGGTAGAATGAAATGTGCAATAAGCTTTCTAAACATAATCTTTTTCGTTCTCTTGTCGACATAAGTGAAACCAACACGTGCTTTCTTTGGCTCCTTCCATTCCTGGACGGTGATCGGGACGATGTCTCTAACAATGACTCCGCATTGGTTGATAAACTTTGTGGTGTGCTGTAGGGGCTTGCCGATTTGACTGACTGATTCGATGGTATATATTTCGGAATCTTTCATCGCCTTGGATTTGCCACGCTTTGTCATACTAGATCCGACCGAGGGCTAAAATAAGAAAGAGAGTCGCGCGCGTTAGTCTTTGCAATTGGACCGAGGGCTAAAATAAGACCGAGGGCTAAAATATATACCTCGCCGGAGGTGGTTGTTCTTTGCAATTGGAGATCGTCGTTTGTCGACGGTTGACCTCCGTCATCAATGTCCATTCCTTCACCTCCTTGATCATCGACAATGTCTGTTCCTTCTTCACCTCCTTGATCATCGACAATGTCTGTTCCTCCTTCACCTTCTTGATCCTCAAGGTTCAGATAAGAAGAGATTACATCATCGTCAATGTCTGTTCCTCCTCCGGCTATGATATCTAATATATAACCTTCAGCCACCTGTTCCGCCGTCAGGTCTCTATTGTCTGCCATATGTCACTCCTGCAGACATGCATGTAGTAAAAATTAATTAAGTATATAGGAGACTTAGCAAATATTGTCGTAGAAAGAGGGAAAACAGATTGGTAGGGTCGCTCAAATGACTTGGAGAACCCCATAGCTAGGTTGCATTTGCTTTTCTGGTCATTTTGGTATATTATACTTAATATTCTGAATTTATTGAATTAAAACTTACTTTCATTATTTTAATGAATTTAACTCAAATTCAAATATGGTCTCATTTTAAACTTTGTCAAACCTGAATGATAATGATATAAATAGATAGCTTACATTTTTGTGAACATTTTGCATATTTTTCCATAATTTTTGGAATTATAAATTAAAAGTTATTTAATTTAGAAGATTTAATTATGTTCTGTAATTCCAAATACAGTGGGCCCCACGTGTCATGATGACGTCATTAAAAAAACTCGTCAACACGTGGCCAGGTGACGTCATGATGACGTCACCCCTGGCGTCACACGGTGGCCGGCGGTGGCAGTTCAGGCTCTCGGGTCTCCGGCGATTCCGACGATTCCGGCCACGGGGGAGGGAACGGAGATGGGGAGGAGGCCACTGTGGTGCTCGCCACGGGGGAGGGGACGGAGATGGGGACGAGGCCACGACCACTGTTGTCTCGCCGGCGGCGAATCTGGCCGCGGTAGCGAGCGCGAGGGCGGCGCGTTCTCAGTTCGTGGTCGCCGTTCGAGGGCGGCGCGTTCGCGCGTGATTCGTGGTCTCCGTTCGATGGCGTTCGCGCGTTGGATCTAGGGCGACGGCGACGGCCCGCGGGGAACCTACCGGAGAGACGGCGACGGGACGGGGGCGGAGCAGGGTGGAGGCGGTGGAGAGAAGGGCTCGACGACGGCGACGGCGACGGCGATGGAGACGGCGCGGTCCTCTGCGCGGGCGACGGCGACGGGGCAGAAAGACGAGCAGGCGCCGGTGCGAGGGAAGAAGAGGGTTTGTGACTTAGAAAATTTTGGGGCAGGAAGGCATCGCACATATATAGTTCCAGGCTTTAGTCCCGGGTGGTGTCACGAACCGGGACTAAAGGTCCCCTGGGGTACCCTCCGCGGGCCTTTAGTCCCGGTTGGTGTCACGAACCGGGACTAATGGTGAAAATTTTCGCGGCTTTATCGTTCCCGCGCAGAACGAGCCTTTAGTCCCGGTTCGTGACACGAACCGCGACTAAAGGTGGTTATTCGAATAGAAATAATAGATGCGTGCAACCTTAAAAATACAAATAATATATCAGAAAATTCAGAAAAATAAAACTAATTCTTTTTCCAATCTTAAAAATACAAATAATATATCAGAAAATTCAGAAAAATAGAACTAATTCTTTTTCCAATCTTAAAAATTCCCATAGATAAAAAAGGCAGTACATAATGGCAAGAGTGGATCTAAACCTAAACGGAGAGCATAGATGCATGCATGATCTGATATCTGCTGCTAGTCATACTCCTGCCTAGGCCTACGACATGAGAAAAATCAGAGCCCAGGACTGGGCCTGAGGGTAGCGCAGGCGGGGGTTATCGCCGGCCCTGATGTAGTCCATGACGCTCTGTAGAGTCCGGCCGGACCACCATAGCCGACGACCGGCCTCGTGAAAGTTCCCAGGAGGCAGGCCGTCCTCCTCATACCTGGCGAGCGCCCTCTCACGCCGATTGATGAAGAAGGCATCCCAAGTATGTTGGTTATCGGGATGCCAGCTGGGATCTCTCCGCTGCTCCGGCGTGAGCTCGTGGTAGTAATGGTTCGTGATGGCCGCCCGACGTGCCACACCTTGAGGAAGAGGAGGGACCGGCACTCCTCCGGCGCTCAGCATCCAACCGGCGGGAACACTGTAGCCGGGCGGGCAGGGGTAGTTCGAGGCGGAAAGTGCCTCGGCCTGGTTGAATGTTAG
Source organism: Alopecurus myosuroides (assembly GCA_028641055.1). Lineage (NCBI taxonomy): Eukaryota > Viridiplantae > Streptophyta > Magnoliopsida > Poales > Poaceae > Alopecurus > Alopecurus myosuroides. Next base: position 34,455,685 of record CM054058.1, on the reverse strand, counting down.
AGTGGGTACGGTAGAAGCCATGAGAGAGTGGTGAGTTTGTATGTGTTTATGCCAATGGTGTGGCAATGCACATATATATAGCGAGAAGAAAACATCCCTTTAGTCCCGGTTGGGGACACCAACCGGGACTAAATGGGTTAGGGTTTCGTTTGGACCAATCAGATAGAATCACACGGATCGTGTGTTTCTTTAAAGCGCTTGTGAGTCGTTGGATCCGGGGTGTGTTTCTTTTGAGCTGTTGTGAGCCGTTCGATCAGGGTTACGGTGTGTTTCTTTCGAGTTGTTGTGAGCCGTGGATGAGGTGGTTTCTTAACCGTTGGATCAAAACCCTAGCACAACACTTTGTGAGCCAGAGGACCCTATATATAGCCCACCTTCATACACCGGTCAGTTCATCGAGCAAATACAAAACATCCGGATTCGCCATCATACGTCCTACCGTGCATTTGGTATGCATATTGCACTGAGTAGCCACGGTAGGGCTGTATGATGGTGATACCGATTGTTTTGTTCTACACCCCCCCTTTAACACATCCATCCATGCTTGGGTCAGTGTTCACTTTGAGCTCGGGTAGTAATGTGCAACTATTTGCTTGGTTGTGTTAGGGTGGCGCGTGGCGCGGGAATTGTGACGCGTGGCGCGGGAGTTGCGACGCGTGGCGCGGTAGTTTGTGACGCGTGGCCAGGAGGGCGCGGTATAAACTGTCGCGCCTCGAGCGCGTCTTCTCCTCTCCACGCACCGTCGCGCTTCCACCATGCCTCCGAGGAGGAACAACACCACCGGCTTCCGCGGCGTCCGAGCACGGCAGAACGGAATGTTCAGCGCAGATATCCGCTGGGGGGACGACCGCATCCCCCTCGGCACCTTTGCGACGGCGGCGGAGGCAGCCCGCGCCTGGGACGCGGCGGCCTGGCGCCTCAACCGCCCGCGGTCGCTGATGAACTTCAACGACTGCCACACCGTCTGGGAAGCGGAGGCCAGGGCGCCGAAGCCGCAGATCATCACTGCCGCTGACCACCTCCACCTCCGCCACCGCGCGTTTCAGGGCCTAGTCGACGCCAGGGAAGACCGCGTCGTCCGCGAGTATTACCGGAACAACCCGGGGGAGGAGAGCGCCGACGAGGAGCTCTGGCAGACCCGCGCGGGTCAGCGGGCGGAGCGCCGCCTCGAACGCCACCTCGCGTTAGATGCCGCTCGGGAGGCGAGGACGAGGGCGCTGCAGGAGCTTCGTCGGGCCGACCGCGCCGGCGAAGTCTGGGCCTCCGACGATCCGAGGTGGGGGCCTATCTCGGACATACCATCATGCACCTCCGACGACGACGAGGAGGTCACGGACGAGTTCGGCGACGATGATGACCCGGAGGAGGTCACCGACGAGTTCCCCGACGACGACGGCGAGGAGTAGCTAGTGTTCGTCTGTTTTCTCTTTTTAATAAAAGAATTTGCATTCCGGCGACACTGCGGCGCGCTAGCGCGTTTGTTTTCTGTTTTTAGTAAAAGTTTGGTACAATAAATTAATTAGAGATAATATAATTCAAAATGATCCATTAAACATGATCCATTCAACAAAGTTTGGTACAATAAATTATTACACATCAATTCTTCCCTTGTGTCCCCGCTTTCTTACGATTTGGACGTATCCATGGAGCATCCTCATCATTTAACTTAATGCTTGGGTCAGAGTTCACTTTGAAGGGCGGAATTTCACCAAACATATTATAATCTTCTGACATGTCTGTCTTGTCCTCCACTCCCACGATGTTTCTTTTCCCTGAAAGAACAATGTGACGCTTTGGATCATCGCATGATGCACTGATCGTTTTCTTATCTTTCCGTTTTCTCGGTTTGCTACTCATGTCCTTCAAATAGAAAACCTGAGCGACATCTTTGGCTAGGACGAATGGTTCGTCAAGGTAACCAAGATTGTCGAAATCCACCATTGTCATTCCGTATTGCTCGTCCACCTTTACCCCACCTCCTGTTAGCTTGAACCATTTGCACCGGAACAAAGGGACCTTAAAATAGGGCCCGTAGTCAAGTTCCCATATCTCCTCTATGTAACCATAATACGTGACCTTTTGCCCAATCTCGGTTGCTGCATCAAAGCGGACACCACTGTTTTGGTTGGTGCCCTTTTTATCTTGGGAGATCGTGTAAAATGTATTCCCATTAATCTCGTACCCTTGGAAAGTCGTGATAGTCGAAGATGGTGTCTTGGCCAACATGTACAGCTGATCTTCAACATCATTGTCATTCATTAAATGTTTTCGCAACCAACTGCCGAAAGTCTCCATGTGGGCCTTTCTAATCCATGATTCAGGCTTCCCCGGGTTGTTCGAGCGTAAAATATTCTTGTGTTGCTCGAAGTACGGAGCCACCAAGCTCGAATTTTGCAGAACTGTGTAGTGTGCTTCAGTCATAGAATGACCGTCCATACATATCGTTGATTTCCTTCCGATCGTGCCTCTTCCACTTAGTCTCCCCTCGTGCCGCGATTGAGGAATACCAATCGGCTTAAGGTCAGGAACATAGTCAATACAGAACTCAATTACCTCCTCATTTCCATAGCCCTTTACGATGCTTCCTTCTGGCCTAGCACGATTACGAACATATTTCTTTAATACTCCCATAAACCTCTCGAAGGGGAACATATTGTGTAGAAATACAGGACCGAGAATGGAAATCTCTTCGACTAGGTGGACCAGGAGGTGCGTCATAATATCGAAGAAGGATGGTGGAAACAGCAACTCAAAACTGACAAGACATTGGACCACATCGTTCTGTAACCGTGGTAGATCTTCTGGACTGATTACCTTCTGAGAGATTGCATTGAGGAATGCACACATCTTCACAATGGCTACTCGAACATTTTCCTGTAGGAGGCCCCTCAAAGCAATCGGAAGCAATTGCGTCATAATCACGTGGCAGTCGTGAGACTTCAGGTTTTGGAACTTTTTGTCCGCCATGTTTATTATTCCCTTTATATTCGACGAGAAGCCAGACGGGACCTTCATACTGCTCAGGCATTCAAAAAAAATGACCTTCTCTTCTTTCGTAAGAGCGTAGCTGGCATGACCTTGAAACCATTCCGGATGCCGGTCATCTGGGTCTTTCAAAAGTTGTTGATCCCGCCGTGCTTCCTTTGTATCCTTTGTCTTCCCATACACGCCCAAGAAGCTTAGCAGGTTCACGCAAACATTCTTCGTAACATGCATCACGTCGATTGCAGAGCGGACATCTAGGACTTTCCAATACTGTAGCTCCCAAAATATCGATTTCTTTTTCCACATGGGTACGTGCCCGTCAACTCCCTGCGGAACTGATTGTCCGCCAGGACCCTTTCCAAAGATGACATTCAAATCCTTGACCATATCAAATATCTCAGCTCTAGTACGTTCCGCAGGCTTCGGCCGGTGATCTGCCTTGCCGTTGAAATGCTTGCCTTTCTTTCTTACGTTATGATTTCGGGGAAGAAATCGACGATGACCCAGGTACACGTTCTTCCTACAGTTATCCAAAAATACACTTTCAGTCTCATGTAAGCAGTGCGTGCATGCTTTGTATCCCTTATTTGACTGTCCAGAAAGGTTACTGAGAGCAGGCCAATCGTTGATGGTTACAAAAAGCAACGCTCGTAGGTTAAATTCCTCTTCTTTGTGCTCATCCCACACAGGTACACCAGGTTTGCCCCACAATTGTAAAAGTTCATCAACTAATGGCCTTAGGTACACATCGATGTCGTTGCCGGGTTGCTTCGGACCTTGGATGAGCACTGGCATCATAATGAACTTCCGCTTCATGCACAACCAAGGAGGAAGGTTGTAGATGCATAGAGTCACGGGCCAGGTGCTATGGCTGGAGCTCTGCTCGCCAAAAGGATTCATGCCATCAGTACTTAGACCAAATCTTATGTTCCTTGCGTCAGCTGCAAAATCTTTGAACTCTCTGTCGATCTTTCTCCATTGCGTTCCATCAGCGGGGTGTCTCAACTCCCCGTCGGACTTACGGTCCTCTTTGTGCCATCGCAACAACTTGGCATGATCTTTGTTCCTGAACAGGCGTTTCAACCGAGGTATTATAGGAGCATACCACATCACCTTGGCGGGAACCCTCTTCCTGGGTTTCTCGCCCTCAACATCGTCACCAGGGTCATCGCCTCTGATCTTATAACGCAATGCAGTGCATACAGGGCATTCATTCAAATCCTCGTATGCACCGCGGTAGAGGACGCAGTCGTTAATGCATGCATGTATCTTCAGAATCTCTAAACCTAGAGGGCACACAACCTTCTTTGCTTCGTACGTACTGGTGGGCAACTCGTTATTCTTCGGAAACATATTCTTCAACATTTCCAGCAAATTTTCAAATGATGAGTCAGCTACACCTTCCCGTGCCTTCCATTTCAGCAAATCCAGTGTGCAGCCCAGCTTTTTCAGACTATTGTCGCATCCTGGGTACAGTGACTTCGTGTGATCCTCTAACATGCGATCCAAATTCTCCCTCTCCTTGTCAGTTTCGCAGCGTCTCCGTGCATCAGCAATGGTCCGACCAAGATCATCAGCGGGCTCATCATGTGCCTCTTCTTCACCTTCACCAAACCCTTCCCCACCTTCAGCATCATCCTCCATGAAAGTATCACCGAAAAGGTCATGATAGTTGAAATCGATATCATCCTCTTCTTCATCTTCTTCCATTCTAACCCCTCTTTCTCCATGCTTGGTCCAACAATTATAGCTTGGCATGAAACCGTGCCGAAGCAGGTGCATGTGAACGACTCTTGAGGAGGAGTGACCCTTCTCATTCTTACATTCAGCACATGGACACATAATAAAACCTCGCTGTTTGTTCGCATTTGCCACTACGAGGAAATCTTTCAAACCCGTAGTGAACTCACCGGAGAGTCGGTTACCGTACATCCATTGCCGATTCATCTGCATTATTATTATATAAAGTATATAATTAACCATCATGCATCTGTTAAACTAACTAGCTAGCTGGAAATAATACAAATCATGAAAGGTTCAAGTTGCTAACCGCGATCACGGAGGTAAAATAAATGAAAACGCTCAAGTGTGTTTCATGCTATGGGGCATTTCATCGAACACCTTGTGTGCATAGTAGGAACCAAAAGCATACCCACCACCCCCTTGTGAATATTGTGAGAAAATGTGGCTAAGTGCAGCGAGGTGAGTCCTATATATAGGGATGGGCCTTTAGTCCCGGTTCACCTGGACAACCGCGGCTAAAGGCCGTGGGGCCGGCCCGAGGACCTATTAGTCCCCGTTGGTCTGGCCAACCGGGACTAAAGCCCCTCCCCTCCGCCAGCTGTGGGCCGAGCGCGCTGGGCCCAGACTATTGGTCGCGGGTCTCGTCCCGAACCGTGACTAAAGACCCCTATGGTCGCGGGTCCATTATTTTGGGGACTAATGGGGGCGTACCAAAGGCCTATTTTCTACCAGTGACCCCTGGCTCTGTGCCTCTACCGCAGGCGAATACGCCCCCGTTCGCCTGCGCTAAAGCTCCCTAGCGCTGGCGAATAAAAGCAGACGCGTCTGTGGTAACCCTAGCCCCCTGCACCACCCCATAGCGGAGGCGCATAAACAAACCTGTTCGCCTGTGGTAAGTTCTGGCCTCAATAAGTGCGGCCAGCCACCCACCACCACACCTATCCACGACACTCGCTCACTCCCTACTCCAAACTCGACCCATTAGTGCTCCAAACTCAATCCCCCACACCCCTCCACCATTTTTAGCTAAATTAACCAATCATGTTTGATATATTTTAACTAGTACGCTATCCCACTTGCCCTCTTCCAAATCTCTCCACTAGATCTACTAACCGGATTCTAGATCTCACCACAAATGCACCACTAGCTACTTCTATATCTATCACTCTCTTATCGGTCGTCTCTCCGGTGATCTTTGACGTCGTCATCGTGTCTATATATTTTGCATTGTGTGTCATCTTAATAGGTGCGTGAGATTGGTTGGTGGAGGAGAACTCGATCTATTTTGCATTTTATTATGTTGCCATGAGGATGAGTTGCCAATGTTTTGCCGAAATGTTGATTCATTTCTGTTTCTGCAAATTTCTGGCGCTCCGCGTTACCTTTTGTAGTAAAGGTCATGCCGAAATTTTCCGTGAAAACCGGATCTAGTTAATGAAACCTCTCTTGCCTTTTGTAGCAATGGTCATTGCGATAAGGACAAGCGTGGTGAATAGATACGTGCAACGCGCGACGGCCGACATGCATCGAAACAACCGCAGCGAGATAGAGTGTCCGTGTCAAAAATGCAAGTTAGGGTCCTTGTTCAAACCAGATTCTGGTAATGTGGAGAAGCACCTGCTCAGGTATAGTTTCATGGAGGGCCACACTAAGTGGATGGATGATGATGAAGACGATGATCACGTCGAGACCAATGGGGCGGCGACATGTGAAGATGAGGAAGAGTCCGAACATGGCAATGGAGAGGACGAAGAGGCTGCCGACGGAGACGACTATGAAGAAGAAGGGAGTCATGGTGATCAACAACATGTAGAAGACGACGACACGAACACTCCGCTAACTTCAGCCGTGCGGGACCCTCATGTTCAAGAGTTTCTTCTCAAGAACACGTCGACTGACGCCAGACGTAAATCTAAGATCACGCAACTAGAGATAGACTCTGCAACTCCGTTGTATGACGCAAGTCGCGGGGCGGAGGAGTCACGCTTGAGAGTAGCTCTCGATCTTCTAGAGATGAATGCAAAACACGGATGGACCGACACAAGCATGGACTATCTTCTGTGATACCTGAAGACGCACTTACCTGAAGGGAACACATGTGCTAGTAGTCTACAGGAGGCCAAGAAAATCGTGTGCCCCCTCGATTTACCGCACACAAAATACCACGCTTGCGTTCGTGACTACATAATTTATCGTAACGAGCACGCGGACCAGATCAAATGTCCAGTGTGCAGTGCTGATTGTTACAAGAGGGGGACGAAGAAAGCTCCTAGGAAATTTGTGTGGTACTTTCCACTCATTCCCCCTCTGGGGCGGTACTTCGTGGACCCCAAGGAAGCAAAGCTCATGCGCTGGCACGAGGACAGAAAGAAGACAGTGCTGAGTGATCCAGAACGTGTTGAAAAACCAGTGCTAACGCACCCTTCGGATGCACGTCACTAGAACACATTAGACACATTCGATGAAGAATTCGGGAACGATCCAAGGAACATCAGGCCTGGTGCCAGTACCGACGGTCTCAATCCGTTTGGCAACCAGAGCAGCAAACATAGGACCTAGCCCGTGTTTGTATGGATGTACAACCTCCCCCCATGGTTGTGTCTGAAGAGGAAGTACATACACATGAGTATGCTAATTCAAGGGCCGACCCAGCCAGGGAGCGATATCAACCTGTATCTCGAGCTATTGAAGGAGGAGCTTGACACGTTGTGGGAGGAAGGGGTGGAAACATTGGACGCCTTCAAAGAAGAACCTTTTCGTATGAGAGCCGCCCTAATCACGACGATGCGTGACTTTCTCGGATACAGATATATTGCGTGTCAGGTGTGCCATGGACACAAGGCTTGTGTCAGGTGCATGGAATTGACGTCGTTTCTACAGCTACACAAGGATCCCGGATCTTCTAAAACTGTATACATGAGGCATCGAATGTGGCTACAATAGAAGGACCCGTGGAGAAAGCGTGGAGACCTATTCAACAGTAAAGATGAGCTCGATATACCTCCACACAAGAGAAGAGGAGAAGAGATCGATACTCTATTGAAGAATTGGAAAACGTGCCCTCCGCCGAGAAAGATACATAAGCGGAAGCGAGGAGAGAAAAAGTGTCCTCTGCCAGAAGGACCGCTCTTGGGGGTATGGAAAAGGACGTCCGTTTTTTGGGACTTGCGGTACTGGCCAACCCTCGGAGTGTCTCACTGCCTTGATGTCATGCATATGACGAAGAATGTGTGTGAGAGCTTGCTTGGCACTCTGTTCAACATGCCAGATAGGACCAAAGACGGGCCAAAATCAAGATACGACCTGATGGTCCTGAATATCAGGAGTGAGCTTCACTTACCGCCTTCTACACGTAAACAGACGGAGGAGGATGAGGATGAGGTGGAGGAGATTGACGACCGCAAGCGGAAAAGGGCTAGGCAACACCAAACTCATCGCCTGAAACCCTCTCGCTTCACTCTAAGTCCCGACGAGCTCGAGCAAATATTCACATGCCTCCTCGGAGTGAAATTTCCCTTAGGTTACACGGGGCTGATAAGCAGATACCTAGACGCGGAGAAAAAAATCTTCAGCTGGATGAAGTCTCATGACTGTCACGTGATGATGACGCAGATACTTCCGGTTGCAATCAGAGGGATAATGGAACCGCACGTCCGTCAAACGCTTACTGGCCTCTGTAACTTTTTCGACGTCATCACTCGGAAGTCGATAAGCATGAAGAAACTCGGAAGGCTGCATGAAGAGATCGTCACCATCCTATGCGAGCTTGAGATGTACTTCCCACCTGCCTTCTTTGAAATTATGGTACATCTCTTGGTCCATATCGTGGACGATATCACTAATCTTGGGCCGACATTCTGGCACAACATGACGGCGTTAGAAAGAATGGACGGGATCATCAAATCATTCATTCGTAACAGGGCACACCCGGGTGGAAGCATCGTCCAGTGATTTCTCACCAAAGAATGCATCTCTTTCTGCAATAATTTTCTAGGCGAGGAGAAGTCGGCTGTTGGTTTGCCCGCAAACAAGCACCTTGACAGGTTCATGGGGGGTAGGCCACAACACTGGCAAAAGGGTAATGGACGCGGACTCCTGTGGTCGGAGAGCCGACTTTGATAGGGCCCACTTAGTAGTGTTACAACATGTAACATCCCAAGTCTGAAAAATAGCCTTTAGAATGTTTTGCTCTCTGTTATTTTATGTTTTGCATCATGGCATCATGTTGGTTGCATTTGTTTTCCATTTGTTTTCCTCTGTTTTCATTTGTTTTCCTTTGTTTTCTATTTGAATTTCAAACCAAAATTCAAACCCTTTGTTTCATCCTTGTGATGTTACAATTTCCAAAATGATACTTCAAATAAAAACAACCAATTGTTTCCATTAAAGTGTGATTTCAAAACTGTTGTTTTGTTCTATCAAAAATTCATTTAATATCAAACCCTTCTCAATTTCAATTATGTTTTCCTTCCAAAACAACAACCCTTTTGAAAGCTATGAAAATTGCAAAACCAATCAATGATTTGTTTCCATTAATCTGAGGTTCAAACTATTTTAAATTGTTGCTTTAAATCAATCAATTAAATTCCACCAATTAATTCAAATCATCTACAATTGCAATCCAAGTCATCAAACAACAACCCACTTGAGTTTTTGAAATCCCTAAACAAAATCAACTAATTTCAAACCTTTAATATATAGGGGTCACCCTATTAAAATGCTTGTTTTTCATAATGTTTAAATAATATTAAAATGCCTTCAATTTTGGTTTAAATCCCAAACATCAATTATTTTCAAACTTTCTATAAAACAAAAACTTGGGAGTGTTTTCTTTTAACCTAATTGACTTAGCCTCTTTTTCCTACAATTTTACTAACCTAAAATATTTTCTTTTCTTCCATTTGGTTTACTACAAAAAATAAAATAAAACAAACAACAAAAAATAGAAAGGAGAGGAGAAGGAAACGCAGCCCACCAGCCCACCATCTCCCTGGCCCGATACCCCTTCCTTTCGCTGTCTTCTTCCCCACGGTGACGTCGTCTCTGTACGAACACCCAAACAGCCATCCGATCTTCTCCTTCCCTCACCGATTGCATGCCGTACACCTCCTCGTTCCCCTTAAAAGAACCACACCAACTCCCTGCCCTAGCCAAACCCTAGCTAGTTCCTTCCTCCATCGCCGCCGTCTCTCCCATCCACTCCCTCTCTCTGAACCCTCTGTAGCTATCTGAACTTCCACCCGAAACTCTTTTCCCCTCCGTCGATCACCGCCTCCCTAGCCTCCCTAGTCGCAGTCCGAGTGCGGGAATGGGTTCCCCGCGGAACCAGCGTCCTCCTCGACGTCTTCCCGGTGGCTGGGAGCCACCGGTGCGCCGCCGCCATCGCCGTTTCTCCGGCCGTCGCACTGCCTGCTGCAGCGACCCGCCTCCCCTTCTGCTCGCGATCAGCGCCTCGAGGTGAGGCCGAACCGCTCCTCTCCCTTCCCCTCGGTCCGCTCCTCCCTCCCCCTCCCAGGCACCGCACCCCCACGCCCCCATCGGCCACAACGGCCATCGGCCACGGCGAGCGATCGACCATCGAGCTCTGTCCGTGTTCTTCCGAACAGGTTCAGTTAGGATTCAGAAATAACACCCGCAAGCCACACCTTAACCTTTCGCGCACCCCCTTACCTGACAAAGGAGCAAGCACACCGCAGTGGTGCTGCTCTCTGTGTACGAGCAGGAGGTGGTGGGTTCGATCCCCACCCCTCGCAGTCCCACATTTCTTTTCCAATTATTTTTCCAGACCCAATAATTTGTCAGAAATCACACCAAGGTCCTTGCTATTATTTTCTAGACCCCTGCTAATTATTTCTAAGTCCCTAATGGTTTAAAAATGGCAGATTTGCACCCAATTTTGGAAATTGCATAAATAAATCATTTTAACTCCAATTCCAACATTTTTTATATGTTTTCAATACCAAATTAAATGTTCTTTTCAAATATAAAATTTGTTTACTGTTTTGAATATTTTAAATTGGTGCAATATTTGAAAACTTGTCAAATTCACTTAAACTTGCAAAAATCATAACTTGGGCATAAAAATTCCAAATTTCACAAACCAAATATGTTTTCCAATCAATTTTTCATGTACTTTCCAAATATAAATTTTGTTTGCTGTTTTGAATAATTTAAATTGCTGAAAACAACTGTTTCTTGTTTATTGCATTTAAAATTGCCAAAATAATAACTTGCTCATTTTAAATCCAATTTCCACAAATAAAATATGTTTTCCATGCAAAATTAAACCATCTTTCCAAATATAAAAGTTGTTTCATGTTTTGAATAATTAAAATTGGTTAAATAATTTAATCCTTGTTTAATTCATTTAATATTGTTAAATTTATAACTTGATCAAAACAAATTCTTTTGAGACCTATAAAATATGTTTTCCAACCCTAAAAGTATAAACCTTTCAAATATGAATTTGGTTTAATGCTTTGAACAAATAAAAATTCAAATAAGTTCATGTTTGAATTAAATTCATTTAATTCTTGTTTAACTTGTTTAATCCCTAAATAATTTATTTGAAATCCTTTTTCAACAAGTGAAACATGTAATCCAACTAAAATTTGATAACCTTTTCCAATATGAACTTTGTTATCTATTTTGAACAATTTAACTTGTTGAAAACAACAATTACTTGTGTGACATCAATAAGGAACCAAAAATTCCTAACATGACAAATAAAATCCCACACTTGTTTTACTCCTTTTCCAATTGCATCTAACTTGTTTACTCCTTGTTATCATCATGCATTGCATCATGCTTAACCACTTACACTTGTTAACCAAATGTAGATCATTGCTTCCACCTTAACCACTTGCATCCATATGCAATTCACATTGCATATGGGTCCAATTAAATTGTGTTATATTGTCAAGTAGTTTATTCTGATGCATCTATTAACATGACATGCATCATCCCATGTTTGTGCACCTATGCCATGATATTGATTGTTTATCTTTCTGCATTGTCTGTTTGCTTCTTCCCGGATATACGACGACGTTGAGACCGACGATACTTACGACATCCCTTCTAAGGATTTAGCTCAGTACCAGGCTACTGGGTTTTGCAGGCAAGTTATCACTCACATGAACCACCATGTTCCTTTCAACATTGATTACCGATACTTTCCGTTGTTCTTTTCTGCTAGCCTTAGTAGTAGTTGTTTCTGTTACGAACCTATCACATGTATCCTTTAACCCTGTTATTGCCTCACCTCCATACCTATAACCATTGTTTGAGCCCGTGTCGTACTAGCATGCTTAGGTTGTTTTGCTCGAGTCTGTTACCCGTTACTTTCAGTTACTATATTTCATTATGTTCTGGGGGCTCGATGTTAATCAATCAATCATGCTAATGTTACTATTAATAATAAATTTGATGATAAGGCACCGGCAGGAGGCCCATGAGAGGTTTTGGAGCCTGCTAGTGTCGACCCTAATAGGAAAAGGGTCTTGTCTACTGATCCATGATGAGCGCACTACCCGCATTTGGGAAGCGAGTATGGGCGCCCCCCTCAACTTGACCTGATTCGCATCTCGTCCAAATCGCCTCATTTAGTTCGTGTTTTCCATTTGCCGCATCATGTTTTTGCGAGCCCAGGCCAGGGTGGAACTTTCGTAGTCGGCATATAGGGGGACACGGTCTTAGAGTGCTATGATGGTCCATTTTCTTCTGGGCTTGATTAGCCGTGCGCCCAAGGTTCTTTGGGCTTGATGCGAAGAATGGTTGGTTGTGTAGAGTACCCCGCTTGGTGGAAGTGCATTTCCATCTGGCGGGTTATTCTTGAGTGTACGGCCAAATTGGTGCAACCCTGCAGGGATAATCTTCTCGAGAAGCCGTGTTTTCCGCGGTTATGGATTACTTGGTGAAAGTACTGGCTAACAAGTACTCAGGACAACTTAAACATAATGATCAAACATGTTACACCCCATGATTAATAACTTGACTAGTAATAGGCTTATTGACACAATAATTTGAACCATCATTATTACAACTGTGTGAGTTATCCTCGGATTGCTTCTTTGGATAAGAGGCGAGATCCAGGATGGGTTTGTCTGAAGTTATCTTTCAGTTGGTTACAATCCTCGATCTTATCTCCTTTCTGTTAGCTGGCAGTTGTAGTATGTTTCTGTAGTTGTGTAGAGCAGCCAGTTGCAGCATCCTTTATATCCCCTTCCTTCCGTTGAACCCGAAGCATCTGTGCTTGGTGTTGACGGGTTATACTTTGGTGAACTGTGAGTCTTGCTTGCCAGTACGTTTATGTACTGACCCCTTTGGGGCTGTGGTTTACGCAGACGACGTTTCCGAGGATCTACATGGTGGCTACTACGTGGAGTATGACGACGAGACTGCTGACGAGTAGATAGCGGACCCGGGCAGGATCCGAGACTTCGTGGATGGGCTCCGTCTGTTTGTTTCCGGCCTCTTAGGCCTATTTGGTTCTTGTCTGTACTCAGACATGTTGAATGCTTCCGCTGTATTGTAATGATGTATTGTTGGGGCATGTGCCCTCTGAATGATTGTATTTGCTATCTCTGCTCTAATGAGGGCCAGTTGCAACTTATTTCAATCTTTTGTGTCGTAGAGATCTGTTGTGATATCACTTGTTAAACGCCGTTGACGTACCATGTGTGTATGGTTTGAAGTACGTCGACGGAAGTGCCTTTGATCTCTAGTGGATAGTTTACATCGACGATGGAATAGCAGGGCTTGTGTTGTCGCGCATAAGCGCAGGCCTACCAGGAAGCTGGGACGTGGGAGCAGTTATGCCCCATAATCCAAGCATCTGCTATCCAGTTCGTACGGTGAGTATCCCCTAGAAATCAGGGTGCGACACAACACATTGACAATGTCGACCCTTGGATAGAAGAGCACAAAACCACGATAAAAACAGTGCTCGCAGGCCGATGACGGAAGAAGAGATATTTAGAGCACACAACTCCTCTTACCCGACATGGTTCAAAAACAGATTGATGCCGATCCCCCGCCCATGTCAGAAAGATAAAATTGTATTGGCCTTGTCATATGGCCCTGCGCCCAATCTGATGACTTATCAAGCATACGACATCAATGGGTACACATTCTACACCGGAGGAAAGAGACAAACGCAGCGACTATCAAAACTCGTATATAACGATGGAATCTTACACGGGCGATGAGATTAGAAGATACTACGGAAAGATCGAGGAAATCTGGGAGCTTGACTACGTTGGGGAAAAGCTGCCGATGTTCCATGTCAGATGGGCTACAGACGTCACGAAAGAAGACGAATATTTCACCACTATGTCGATGTCTGAAGCCAGCGAACCCAAGTTCAAGAACCCCACCGCGCAAAATGAGCCGTGGGTATTGGCTAAGCACGTGGAGCAATGCTTCTTCATAACCGACCCGACCAAGCCTAGTTGTGTTGTCGTAAGGAGAGGAAAAAGGGTCCTCGTCGGAATGGATGGAGTCGCCGATGAGAAGGACTTCGACGGCTTAGTCGGAGACCCGACGATGGAAGAACCCGGTGAAGACGATTCACCATACACCACAAGGAGAAGTAGGACCACACTACATAGGTCAGGTCTTCCATTCACAAGAAGAAGTCACGATATGGCGGTCACGTATTCAACATCGACCAAGAAAGGCAAGAGTAATATTTTGACGAAAGGCTGAGAGAGGGAAATACTCGCGATATAACATGGTAGCTCGCTAAATCAATCTATTCCTATGTGCCCATAAATATTTTTGCATAGTATATGTATGTACTTTTTTGAAGTGAGAAACAAAGGAGAAGCCCCTAGTATAACATTCCAATATGCTCGATGTATCCCCCGGCCAAATAAACGCAACTATGCGCCCCCTAGCTAACCAAATAAACACAGACACTTAACACAGACGCATAATGCTAATTAAGCGCCTGTGACAACATATAGCGCATGCGCATAAGCTACACGATGCGCCTGGGGTAGGTATAGCGCAGGCGCATATATACTAAAATGCGCCTGGGGTAAGTATAGCGCAGGCGCATACGCTGCTGAATGCGCCTGGGGTAATCTATAGCGCAGGCGCATAGTAGGAAAATGCGCCTGGGGTAAGTTCCCTCACTGTTTAACAGTCGATCCCCACACTTGACCCCTCTCTCTGTCTTTGTTTCTCTCGCGCAGAAGGACAGAACGCGATCCCCGCATCTCCACGCATCCTCCATCTCCAGTCGAGCACGCGCGCCGTCACCAACGCCGTCGTCGAGCATGCCGTCGAGGAACAGGAGGTCGAGGTCGAGGAGCAGCAGGTCGAGGGCGTCGTCGCCCACGCCGTCGTCGAGCACGTACGTCGTCGAGGAGCAGCAGGTCGACGTGGAGCAGCAGGCCAACGAGGAGCAGTAGTAGGTCGTCACCCACGCTGCCGTCGCCCATGCCCACGCCGAACAACGCACGCGTCCAGGTCACCCCCTCCCCCCTCTTCCTAGCCCAAGGCTCGCATGTTCTTCAGTTGTTCAGTGCATCGTTGGTCAGCCCCCCTCCCCACTCTTCCTAGCCCAAGCCCCCCTCGCGCCGCTGTTGGACTGACGAAACTGAAATTGCCTCGAGACAGGGAGAGTGCATCGTTGGTCAGTAGCAATTGTTTTTCCTTGACTACATTCATACTTCATAGATAAAAAAACCATTTCATATACTCCTCCACTGTGATGAGATATAGGCATGTTTCAGAACTGTCATTGGGGATAAAAAATCCTACTATGCATAATGTTACAAGTGATAGACAGGTTCCTGGTTTTGTTTGAGTGCCATGGAATAAGTAACCAGGTAAATAAAAATGTCTGACATATTAGCTAGTACTAAATAAAAAAACAAATATATTTTTACATGCTCTGATTAACTAACATAAAAACATAGAGAGAAACCACAACGTACACCTGACAAAAGTGTCAAGAATCAATGTTATAACACATTTGGTATTTCGGTCATCATGGTAGATTCACTTATTCCCACACAATAACCAAAGTTTGCCCAGTCGAACCTTGTTGCAAAAATTGGCTAAGTAAGCTATGATTTTATCATTCATTTGAAATGCGTACACCACATGACCACAAGCTACTGAAGATCACGAAAATCCTTTGAATTTACCATCAACACAAACTGGCAGTAGGAAAGAGTACCATCAACACTATAGGAGATGGACACTTAGTGTCGAACCCATGTAATTTTTTGCGTATAGCTGGACAGACATGAAAGAGTACCTTTTCAGCAAAGGACCATGGCTCATGATCAATGTTTCCAGCTTCATAATAGTCACTGAGAATGGAAACAATGCACTCAAACCCATCCATTGTCCAAAAAGTCTTGGAGTAGCATTTCCAGCAAATCCGCCAATACCATTAGATCCTTAGAAGTGTATGCTTATCATACTCATGATAATATTTTTCCAACAATGATATTTTTTTATGTCAACATACCAAGAATAACATATTAAAAAAAGTAACACATAAGCGAGAAATAGGCTTGCAGAGTTGTAATGAAAGTAAAATCAAACAGCACCCCGAAATATGCAACTAAGATGATGTGCAGAGGGATCATGCTAAAGCCCTAATAAATAGGGGCAAACTGTAAACTTAGGAATCATAATTAGGTTATTCCTCGCTGATGTTTATGAAATATTATGCTACCACGTAGGCCAACATAATAGAATAAGATGTAACTGGAAAACTTAATTTCTGGCTTTTTACAATGACAGACAAAGTGTTCTGTGTATACAGCTTCGGTTGTAGATTTCCCGCATAAATTGAGCTATATGATGGAAAATGCATACTGAAGTCTAACTGAAAAGAAAGATAAAATTTTGGAGGAGTAGTTCCCTTCTCCCATTTATCTAGAGCTTTTCAGGAGAGACGTAACAAGTAACCTTGCAGATTCCTCCTTGCTTGAATCAGATCAGCAAGAGTAAAGCACAACAGTAGGCATCTTGGCACAGAAACCCTGCAAATTTGTTAGAATGGTCATCTTGCTGCACCGGCAAGAAAATTTCTATTGAAACGCACAGATAGAGTCTAGTTGGTAGAAGCATATGCTGTGAGAAATTGCGGTATTCTTACATGGCAAACAGAAAATAATTACTTATCAGGTATCACGCCTAAAATCTCAAACATAATAAGCACACACAAGTCAGCGGTGCTTCCTAGGTTGTAAACCCTGGTGCTTCCTAGGTTGACAACAATTACACAGGGAAAACAAGAATTTTTTGGTGGCTTTTACTGTTACATTGTTTTGATGGCTTTTACTGTTACATGGTTTTCATGTTGCCAAATTCTGATACTGTTAGCTTGCAAATTCTGATACTGTTAGCTTGCAAAATTCTGATAATGTTGATAGACTTTTTAGCTGTAATGTTATGAAAAAAATGCTCAAGTTACAGGTTGCTTGATTGCCAACCAGGGAGTTTTTTGTGGCCAATATGGAAGTTTTTTTTGCCAGATACATTGTGATGTTCCTGAGATAATGTGATGACAACAAGAAGGTGTTTTTGTGGCCATATGCTCATTCTATTTATGTTGCAGGTACATTGAGTGCCAATGTTTTGCCGGAACGTTGATTCATTTCCGTTCCGGCAAATTTCTGGCACTCCGGCATGACCATTTATAGCAGAGGTCATGCCGAATTTTTCCGGTGACTAACCTAGTAATTATTTTGTCTACTGCTAGCTAGGCATGTCGTCTTCTTATACGGATCCAGCGTTATTGGACCACTACATGCTTATGGCTAGAGAGTCGCAAGAGGAAGAGAGGGCCAATGATGACGGTGATGATAGAACGAATGACCAGCCCCCCGATGGCGAGCCCCACAATGATGACGGGCTCACCGGTGGCGAGAAAACCACTGATAGTGGCGCCGGGGGTCCCTCTGAGAGTAGCACTGCAGCAAAGAAGCGTAGGCATCAAGCTCCGAACAAGGTCGGCACCGTTCGAGAGAAATTCACGGAGGTGGATCCTTGCAATGGCACCCCTGTGTTGCCTAAGGACCTTGTGAAGGGATACTTCCTCCAACTTGGCGTGATCCTTTGAGACATCGTCAATATCAACGAGCCGACTCTCAAGAAGAAGCAAACTCTGCGCGCCCAACTCATCTCGAGGCTGCACGCGCGGTACGAGTCCCCCCCTCCCTACAACAACGAGAATATGAAGGGCAACCTTGTGAACAAACTCGCCCTCACTAGATTCACCAAAGCCCTGTGCAATTATAAGACTATGGTGAGGGCGATGATTAGGGATGAGGAACCATTCGAAGAGATCCATCGCCACTTCCCGTGGATTACGCCAGATGACTTCAAGATTTTGCTAGATAACCAGTCGCTTGATTTCACTAAGAATCAAAACGATCTAGGGGAAGGACCTAGCGTCGAAGAACATCGGTCACCACAATCTCGTCTGTCGTGGCTACGACGGGAAGGAGCCAGTTTGGGATAAAGAGGACCAGGCCTACATTCATAAAGGCCTTGAGAACCCTTACGGAAAGTATGCCCATGACCCGCAGTTCCAGAAATTCATGAGGTCGAGGTACAGAAAAGTAACATCGATCGGGGAACTTGTCACGGACCCCAAGATTGTGGAGAATGTTATTTTGGTCACGGATGTCGCACCCTGGTTTCTAGGGGATACTCATCGGGCCGAACTGGATAGCAGATGCTTGGATTATGGGGCATAACTGCTCCCACGTCCCAGCTTCCCGGTAGGCCTGCGCTTATGTGCGACAACACAAGCCCTGCTATTCCATCGTCGATGTAAACTATCCACTAGAGATCAAAGGCACTACTGTCGACGTACTTCATACCAATCACACATGGTACGTCAACAGCGTTAAACGAATGATAATCACCACACATCTCTAAGACACAAAAGATTGAAATAAGGTTGCAAATAGCCTTCACTAAGGCAGAGAATAGCAAATACAATCATCCAGAGGACACATGTCCCAACATAGCATTCATTACATTAGCGGAAGCAAACAAGGTGTCTGAGTACAGACAAAACCAAATAGGCTTAAGAAGCCGGAAACGAAAAGACGGAGCCCATCCACGAAGTCTCGGATCCTGCCCGGGTCCGCTATCTACTCGTCAACAGCGTCGTCGTACTCCACGTAGTAGCCTCCATGGGGATCCTCGGAATCGTCGTCTGCGGAAACCACAGCCCCAAAGGGGTCAGTACACCAACGTACTGGCAAGCAAGACTCACAGTTCACCAAAGTGTAACCCGTCAACACCAAGCACAGATGCTTTGGGTTCAACAGAAGAAAGGGAAATACAAAAGATGCGGCAGCTGGCTGCACTAACCAACTACAGAACATACTATAACTTCCGGCTAACAGAAAGGAGATAAGATCGAGTATTGTAACCAACTGAAAGTAAATCCAAACAAACCCATCCAATGTCACCCCCTTCTAAGGAAGCAACCCAAGGATAACTCACACAGTTGGATTAATGATGAGTCAGGTTATTGTGTCAATAATTCTATTACTAGTCAAGTTATTATAGTTAGGTGTAAGTTGTCTGAGTACTTGTTAGCCAGTACTTTCACCAAGTCGTCACATAACCGCGGACAACACGGCTTCTCGAGAAGATTCATCCCTGCAGGGTGTGCTCCAGTACCCGTACACACTCAAGCCACCAACTAAAACTCAGGTGGACTCGACACGACTCGAACCATCTCTACAGCCTGTCCTAGGAGCCACGGAGCTATAAGGTCCCAGCCACGCAGCCGAATACTCAGCGCAGGTGTGCAAAACTCCCGCAGGACACAACACCCCGGCACTACAGGCCTCGCCCTATATGTGTGCGTCATCATCATTATCAGTAACCATGGGAGCGACCCATTCATGCGTATGAGCCAAATGGAACACCCGAACTAATTGTGGCTCTTCGGACAAACTGCGGATCAGATCAAAGTCGAGGGGGGTTCCATACCACCACCCGGATGCGGTGAGCACGCTCATCATGGATCAGTAGACAAGACCCTTTTCCTAATTAGGGTCGACACTAGCAGGCCTCAAAACCACGACGGGCCTCCTGCCGGTGCCTTAACATCAAATTATTATTACCCAAGCATTAACAGGTTGTTGTTTACACATCGAGCCCATAGAACATAATAGAAATATGATAACAGAAAGTAACGGGTAACAGACTCGAGCAGAAACAACCCTAGCATGCTAGTAAGACACGGGCTCAAACAACGGGGTTATAGGAGTGGAGGTGAGGCAATATCATGGTTTCAGGGTATCATGTGATAGGATCGTAACAGAAGCAACGATACATATGGCTAGCAGAAATAGACAACGGAAAAGTATCGGTAACCAATGTTGAAAGGAACACAGTGGTTCATGTGAGTGATAACTTGCCTGCAAACTCAGCAGCCTGGTACTGAGCTAAATCCTCAGAAGGGGTGTCGTAAGGATCGTCGGTCTCAACGTCGTCGTCTAACCGAGAAGAAGCAAACAGACAATGCAGAAAGGGTAGACAATCAATATCATGGCATAGTGCACAATCATGGGGATGATGCATGTCATGTTAATTGTTGCATCAAAATAAACTAGTGGACTTGGTCACACAATTTAAATGGACACATATGCAATTTTGAGTTGCATATGAAAAGCCCATGAATTTTGGGTTAGATTATTTGTTTTCCAACTAATCAACAGACGAAGGTGAATTAGTATGATGCATGGACGAGGAAAACAACAAAATAACAACAATAGAACCAATTTAAAATAGGGTTTACCAATTTAGAAATTTATTTAGTAAGTTATGGAATTTTTGGTTCCTTAAAGTTGTCACACAAGTATTTGTTGTTTTCACCAAGTTAAATTGTTCAAAACAGATAACAAAGTTTATATTTGAAAAGAACACCAAATTTTAGTTGGATTACATGTTTCAAATATCGAAAAAGGAGTTAGGATGAATTTATTATGATTGAAACAATATTAAACAAGTTTTAAATGAAATTAAAACAAGCATGAATTTTATTTGAATTTTATTTGTTCAAAACATAAATTCAAATTCATATTTGAAAATTTTATACTTTTCTAGGTTGAAAACATATTTTGCATGTTCAAAAATAATTTAATTTGAGCAAGTTATGATTTTATCAATTTTAAATGATTTAAACAAGGTTTTAATTATTTAGGCAATTTAAATTATTCAAAACATGAAACAAAATTTATATTTGAAAAGATTATGTGAAATAGCATGGAAAACATATTTTATTTTCATTATTTGGATTAATAATGAACTAGTTATGGATTTTAGCAAATTGCAATTGAATTATTTGAATTCAAATTTGAATTGCATTTTGAAAATTCAAAACAGAAAACAAATGTTATAGATAGATAGACAATTTAATTTAGAGCAGTGCACATATTTTATTTTTATTAATTGGAGTTATGAAATAGAAGTTATTCATTTTCTAAGTTTAGGGACCAAACTGTGAATTAAAAGGACTAGGATTTAAAAAGAAAACGCAGGAAATATTTTGTTACCGCGCAGATAACTACCCAGGGCACTGCCAACTGGGCCCTGGGCCTGCGTGGCACCTAGGTGGCCTGCAGGGCCACTGACAGTGGGCCCCGCGCGGGTGCGGGCAAGGGAAAAAAAAAATTGGGGAGGCAAATGCCTCCCCTGGGATTCGAACCCGCGTGCTGGGCCTTGGGCGCACGGTGCGCTAGCCACTGCGGCTCTCTGCGTTTCGTGACAGAACAGGGCAGGTTTGGCAGGTTATCTTTCCGTAGCGAAGTTAACTGAATTTTTTGCACAGGCCGGTTTCTGAACTTTAACTGCAGGTTCGGTAACTGGTTCTTGACAGCAATGGCGGCCAGCGATCGCTGCTGTGTGCGGGCGGCGCTCGGGCGGGCCGGTGCTGCCGTGCGGTGGTGCTGCCGTGCGGGTGAGGGAAACGAGACGAGGGGAAGGGCGACGGGGAAAGAGGAGGGCGACGCACCTTGCGGTCGAACAGAGGGAGCAGGAGGCGGAGAGGAGGCGCTCGGTGGCGGAAACGCCGGATGGCGGCGGCGCTCCGGCGGTCCTCGGGGGAACCCGAGGGCACGTGGCGGGAGAGGGGAACGGGGCGGCTCCGTTCCCGGCCCAAACACGTCCGGAGGAACACCGTGGCGGCGGCAATAACCGGCGAGGGCGGCGCTGGTGAAGGTGGGTTCGGTGGAGAGCGAGTACAGCAAGAGGGAGCAGCGTGAGAGAGAGGAAGAGAAGGCGACGCGCGAGGGAAGAGAGGGGTGGAAGAAAGAATTAGGGCTAGGAGGGAGGGGTGCTCGAGGTCTTAAGGGGAAGGGGAGCTCGGGATCGCCGTTGCCTCCTCTGAACCTGCGAACGTGGATGCCATGGATGGTCTCCGTACCGTACGGAGGTAGGAGACAAAGACGTGGGGGGGGTATGGGCCAGTGGGAGTTGGGCTAGCCCAATTGGCCTGAATGCCCCTTTGCCCCCCTCTCTTTTCTCTTTATTATTCCTTTTTTTTCAGATTTGGCAAAAGGGAGAGAAACAAATGGTTTTAGGGTTAGACAATTTTGGAATAATTTTGTATTATTTTGTTTTTGTAACAACACCTTAAAACAAACATTGTTTTCCAAAATAAATTTAATTGATGTTATTGTTTTGGAAATTAAATGAGTTGAGCAATTTGGTATCAAAAGAAATAATTGAAAGTTAAGCCAATTTAAGTTTTTGATTCCAATTTTTGGTAGAACAAATTATTGTTTGTTTGATAGTTTTATTTGACACATTGTAACATAACAAGTATGCATAAAGGTTTGAATTTTTGTTTGGAATTCATAAGAAAACAAATGGAAACAATTGAAATCAAATGCAAAACAATGCAAACAAAAATCAAATGCATATGATGACATGATGCAAAGCAATAATAAAACAAGAAACAAAACATCTAGGGGGAGATTTCATACTTGGGATGTTACAAAACGCCCCCCCTTGAAGGAATCGCGCCCCGAGATTCCTACTGAGAAGTGAAAAGGTCCGGATACTTCTTGCGAAGATCCTCTTCGGTCTCCCACGTTGCCTCTTTATCAGAATGATGAGACCACTGCACTTTTAAGAACTTGGTGCTCTTGTTGTGAGTCTTACGCTCGGTCTCATCGAGAATACGAACAGGGTGCTCCTCGTAAGATAGATCATCTTGCAGTTCAATGGAATCATGATCAACTGCACGATCTGGATCTTTGAAACACCTCTTGAGCTGTGACACGTGAAACCTCATCGTGCACCTTGGATAGTTTTTCTGGAAGTTCAAGACGATAGGCATTTTCGCAGCCTTGAGAGATTGTTGATCGGACCAATGTATCTCGGTGCTAGCTTTCCTTTGACACCAAAACGATGAGTGCCCTCTGAGGGGAGTTACACGGAGATATGCCTTTGTCACCAGGTGCATAGATCATATCCCTGTGCTTGCTGTCATAGTTGCTTTTTGACGAGACTGAGCAATCTTGAGGTTGTCACGAATGCTTGCGAACTTTCTCTCGGCTTCCTTAACGATGTCAGGGCCTAAGAGTTGAACGTTCACAGCTCCAGACCACTTGATTGGACCTCCTGCATCTGCGGCCATAGAGTGCTTCAAACGGTGCCATGCCTAGGCTTGCCTGGAAGCTGTTGTTGTAGGAGAATTCAGCATATGGAAGGCATTCCTCCCATTTCATGCCAAAGGAGAGACCACATGCTCTGAGCATATCCTCGAGAATCTGATTGACTCTTTCGACTTGCCCTTGAGACTGAGGATGGTAAGCTGTGCTGAACAGAAGTTTGGTGCCCAATGCTTCTTGAAAGCTCTTCCAGAAATGAGAAGTGAATATGCTTCCACGGTCTGAGCTTATTTCCAATGGAACACCATGAAGAGGAACAATCCTTGTTGTGTAGAGTTCTGCTAACTGGCTAGCTGATATTGTTTC
The DNA here is from genome assembly GCA_028641055.1 of Alopecurus myosuroides. Classification (NCBI taxonomy): domain Eukaryota; kingdom Viridiplantae; phylum Streptophyta; class Magnoliopsida; order Poales; family Poaceae; genus Alopecurus; species Alopecurus myosuroides. Next base: position 34,431,980 of record CM054058.1, on the reverse strand, counting down.
TTTGACAGCAAAGAAGTGAGCTACCTTAGTGAGACGATCAATAACAACGAAGATTGCATCGTTGCCCTTCTTGGACTTTGGAAAACCAGTGACGAAGTCCATTTCAATCATGTCCCACTTCCACTCGGGGATTTTCAGAGGCTGGAGAAGACCGGCTGTTTTCTGATGAACTGCCTTAACACGTTGACAAACGTCGCATTCAGAAACGTATTGAGCAATTTCACGTTTCATGCCAGACCACCAATACAGTGTCTTGAGATCCTGGTACATCTTTGTACTTCCAGGATGTATGGAGAGAGGAGTTTCATGAGCCTCCTTGAGAATAACATCTTTGAGACTTTGAATTTGAGGAACTGCAATGCGTCCTTCGAAGAACACAGTTCCCTTGTCATCAATTGAGAAGCACTCATACTTCACATTGCCTGCTTTGATGTTATTTGCGATCTTCTTGATCTCAGCATCACGAAGTTGTTCAGAACGAATCTTGTCCTCGAGAGTTGGAATGGCTGTCAAGTTTGCAAGATAACCTTGAGGAACAAGACGAAGGTTCAGCTTCTGGAATTCTTCATGAAGTGGAGGTTGGCTTTCCATGATCATGAGATTATTGCAATACGACTTGCGACTGAGAGCATCGGCCATAACATTAGCCTTGCCTGGAGTGTAAGAAATGGTAAGATCGAAGTCTTCGATCTTTTAAATCCATCTCCTTTGCCTGAGGTTTAGATCTGGTTGAGTGAAGATGTATTTCAGACTCTTATGATCGGAAAAGATTTTAGTGCGATTACCCAACAAGTATTGCCTCTATTTCTTGAGGGCAAACACAACTGCTGCGAGTTCAAGATCATGAGTGGGATAGTTTTGCTCATGTGGGTTCAACTGACGTGAAGCATAAGCCACAACTTGACGTTCTTGCATAAGAACTGCTCCTAGGCCTTGGAGAGAAGCATCACAGAATATCTGGAAAGGTTTGGTAGTATCTGGGCCAACCAGAACTGGTGTAGAAGTGAGTTTAGTCTTGAGGAGGTTGAAACTTTCATCACATTGTGGAGACCAAACGAACTTCTTGTCCTTCTTTGTGAGATCAGTGAGAGGTTTGGCAATCTTGGAGAAGTTTTGGACGAAACGACGGCAATAGCTAGCCAAACCAAGAAAACTTCTGACTTGCTTCACCGTCTTAGGAGGTTTCCAAGCAACAATTGCCTTAACCTTTTCTGGATCAATGGCTATGCCTTTGGCAGAGATGACATGACCAAGGTAAGCAACTTCTGGAATCCAGAACTCACATTTGGAGAACTTGGCATATAAACGATGCTCGCGAAGTTTCATGAGAGTGAGACGAAGGTGTTCTCCATGCTCTTCCTCGGATTTTGAGTAGACAAGAATATCATCAAGATATACCACAACGAACTTGTCGAGGTATTCATGGAAAACAGAATTCATGAGTCTAGAGAAGGTCGCCGGTGCATTGGTGAGACCAAAGGACATGACGGTGTATTCATATAGACCGTAGCGAGTGGTGAAAGCTGTCTTTGGAATATCTTCCTTTCTGATCTTTATTTGATGGTAACCCATTCTCAAGTCCAGCTTGGAGAATATTGAGGCTCCAGCAAGTTGATCAAAAAGATCATCGATACGAGGAATTGGATACTTGTTTTTGATGGTTTTCTCGTTGAGAGGACGATAGTCAACCACGAGTCTCTTTGTTTGATCCTTCTTTGCAACGAACAGAGTTGGGCAACCCCAAGCCGAGGAACTAGGTTGAATGTAACCTTTCTCCATGTACATATCGATTTGCTCTTTCAACAACTTCAGTTCAGGAGGAGCTATCTTGTATGGATGCTTAGAGATTGGAGCAGTCCCTGGTTCAAGTTCGATCACGAACTCAACTGCTCTGTCAGGAGGCATTCCTGGCAATTCTTCTGGAAAGACATCGGGGAATTCACAAACCACCGGAATAGTTTCAATAGATGGTAGAGGATTTGCATTGAGAGTGTAGAGTTGAGCAACTGGATTTTCAGCATGGAAGTAGACTATCTGGCCAGAAGGGTGTGTGATTTTGACAGACTTAGCAGGACAATCAATGACTGCTTTGTTGGCTACCAGCCAATCCATCCCAAGGATGACATCAATATCTGAAGAGTGGAGAGCTATCAGAGATGCCTGGAATGGAAGGTTTCCAATTGTGATCTCGATGTTCTGGCTAACTTTATTGCTTTGCCATCTAGATCCCGGTGATTTCACTAGGAGAGGGATAGACAACTGTTCGAAGTTGATTCCACTGTTGTTTGCAAAGCATTGAGAGATGAAAGAGTGTGAAGCACCAGAATCGAACAAGACTTTAGCACGAAACGAGTTCACAAGGAGTGTGCCCATTACAACCTCTGGAGATTCTTCTGCTCCCTGGGCCTTGACATGGTTCACTCTCACAGTTCTCAAGACAGACTTGTTCCTGTTGCGGGGCCTAGGCGAAGGAGTGTTTACCATCACATGATTGACATTAGCGATAGGTAGTGATGGTAGCTTGTTCTGCAGGAACTTGTAGGAGTAGTGTCCTGATAGACCGCACTTGAAGCATGTACTAGCAGAACGAGGATCTGTTGGACTTGGCTGAGATGGAGCACCTCCTAAAGATACCACTGGGGTGGGAGGGAGGGCAAGAAATCCTGCCGGGCTTGGCAAGCAGATGGGCGGTGTTGGAGTGGTATATGGAACCCAAACTCTTCGTTTTTGTGGAGGCATGATAGCTTTCGAGAGATTAGCCTGTTCACGAGAGTGCTTACGAGATTCCTCAACCAATTTGCGCCCATGCTCTTCATTTAGAGCGATGTTGACGAGGTCCTCAAAATTCTTGGCCTTGACGTTGGTGAGAGCATACTTGAGTTCCGGGTTGAGACCCCTGCGGAACTTTGCCATTTTTCTCGCTTCCGTGGAGATCTCATCTCCGGCGTAGCGAGCCAGACGATTGAACTCTCTTTGGTATTCGAGAACGTCCAGATTGCCTTGTGTGAAAGAATAGAATTCCTCTCGCATTTTCTCCATGAGCCCATCGGGAATGTGATGGCGCACGAAGGCTTGCTTGAAATCCTCCCATGTGATTGCCACACTAGGACCTCTCATTTCTTGGAAATTCTCGCACCAAGACATGGATTGTCCACGGAGAAGGTAGGTCACGTAAGGAACACGGTCCTCGTCAGCCACATGAGCTACCATAAGAGTACGGTTCATTTCACGGAGCCAGTCATCAGCATCCAATGGCTCGGAGGCGGTATCAAACGTGCGCGTATTGAGCTCAAGGAACTCCCGAATAGACACCCGGGTGTTGCCATTACTCCCAAGGTCTTGGTTCTGCTGCATCTGCTTTATAACTTGTGTCATCTGAGACAGCACTTTTCCCATCTCAGGTGGCAGTGTGGGTTCTTCGTCACCACTTTCCATCCTGAAGAGGATACCAAGATTAACACACTAACCGGATAACAAAATCCAATATAAGTGCTTAAAAGGATTACTTCAGACGGTAAGTCGACAGCATAGAACAAGGATGGAGGTTAACAACGGATCAACAGATAAGTTGTTACAACGGAAGAGAAGATTTGTGAAGGACGATATCGAAGCAACAACTGGGAAACAGGAGACCACAAACACCTGAGGTACTACGGAGAAAAACCCATCCGGGCTTCTAAAGGATCAATATCTACTGCTTAAGGAATAGAGGATTTGCTTCCGGGGCTTATTTGCCACCGTACTCAATCATGAGTAGGCAACATGATAAATCATGTCACAACAACCTCCATTCCTATGGTCTAGTAGATATAACCATCCTAGAGAAACCAGGATTCGTGAAAACCTAACTTGAAAGTTTTAGATGAGAAGAGAAAAACAACGTTGCACTTCCTTACCAGAAAAGGGAGGGTGGGTGGGGAAAGAAATAAAATGGCAGAATTCCTACTCTCACGTTTCATTTTTCCTATATAGCTACAAAATAGTTTCTAGACTCAACTGCGACCAGTAAAAGGGATCCTACAGGCAGACAGGCTCTGATACCATTTGTCGCACCCTGGTTTCTAGGGGATACTCATCGGGCCGAACTGGATAGCAGATGCTTGGATTATGGGGCATAACTGCTCCCACGTCCCAGCTTCCCGGTAGGCCTGCGCTTATGCGCGACAACACAAGCCCTGCTATTCCATCGTCGATGTAAACTATCCACTAGAGATCAAAGGCACTACTGTCGACGTACTTCATACCAATCACACATGGTACGTCAACAACGTTAAACGAATGATAATCACCACACATCTCTAAGACACAAAAGATTGAAATAAGGTTGCAAATAGCCTTCACTAAGGCAGAGAATAGCAAATACAATCATCCAGAGGACACATGTCCCAACATAGCATTCATTACATCAGCGGAAGCAAACAAGGTGTCTGAGTACAAACAAAACCAAATAGGCTTAAGAAGCCGGAAACGAAAAGACGGAGCCCATCCACGAAGTCTCGGATCCTGCCCGGGTCCGCTATCTACTCGTCAACAGCGTCGTCGTACTCCACGTAGTAGCCTCCATGGGGATCCTCGGAATCGTCGTCTGCGGAAACCACAGCCCCAAAGGGGTCAGTACACCAACGTACTGGCAAGCAAGACTCACAGTTCACCAAAGTGTAACCCGTCAACACCAAGCACAGATGCTTTGGGTTCAACGGAAGAAAGGGAAATACAAAAGATGCGGCAGCTGGCTGCACTAACCAACTACAGAACATACTATAACTTCTGGCTAACAGAAAGGAGATAAGATCGAGTATTGTAACCAACTGAAAGTAAATCCAAACAAACCCATCCAATGTCACCCCCTTCTAAGGAAGCAACCCAAGGATAACTCACACAGTTGGATTAATGATGAGTCAGGTTATTGTGTCAATAATTCTATTACTAGTCAAGTTATTATAGTTAGGTGTAAGTTGTCTGAGTACTTGTTAGCCAGTACTTTCACCAAGTCGTCACATAACCGCGGACAACACGGCTTCTCGAGAAGATTCATCCCTGCAGGGTGTGCTCCAGTACCCGTACACACTCAAGCCACCAACTAAAACTCAGGTGGACTCGACACGACTCGAACCATCTCTACAGCCTGTCCTAGGAGCCACGGAGCTATAAGGTCCCAGCCACGCAGCCGAATACTCAGCGCAGGTGTGCAAAACTCCCGCATGACACAACACCCCGGCACTACAGGCCTCGGCCTATATGTGTGCGTCATCATCATTATCAGTAACCATGGGAGCGACCCATTCATGCGTATGAGCCAAATGGAACACCCGAACTAAGTGTGGCTCTTCGGACAAACTGCGGATGAGATCAAAGTCGAGGGGGGTTCCATACCACCACCCGGATGCGGTGAGCACGCTCATCATGGATCAGTAGACAAGACCCTTTTCCTAATTAGGGTCGACACTAGCAGGCCTCAAAACCACGACGGGCCTCCTGCCGGTGCCTTAACATCAAATTATTATTACCCAAGCATTAACAGGTTGTTGTTTACACATCGAGCCCATAGAACATAATAGAAATAACATAACAGAAAGTAACGGGTAACAGACTCGAGCAGAAACAACCCTAGCATGCTAGTAAGACACGGGCTCAAACAACGGGGTTATAGGAGTGGAGGTGAGGCAATATCATGGTTTCAGGGTATCATGTGATAGGATCGTAACAGAAGCAACGATACATATGGCTAGCAGAAATAGACAACGGAAAAGTATCGGTAACCAATGTTGAAAGGAACACAGTGGTTCATGTGAGTGATAACTTGCCTGCAAACTCAGCAGCCTGGTACTGAGCTAAATCCTCAGAAGGGGTGTCGTAAGGATCGTCGGTCTCAACGTCGTCGTCTAACCGAGAAGAAGCAAACAGACAATGCAGAAAGGGTAGACAATCAATATCATGGCATAGTGCACAATCATGGGGATGATGCATGTCATGTTAATGGTTGCATCAAAATAAACTAGTGGACTTGGTCACACAATTTAAATGGACACATATGCAATTTTGAGTTGCATATGAAAAGCCCATGAATTTTGGGTTAGATTATTTGTTTTCCAACTAATCAACAGACGAAGGTGAATTAGTATGATGCATGGATGAGGAAAACAACAAAATAACAACAATAGAACCAATTTAAAATAGGGTTTACCAATTTAGAAATTTATTTAGTAAGTTATGGAATTTTTGGTTCCTTAAAGTTGTCACACAAGTATTTGTTGTTTTCACCAAGTTAAATTGTTCAAAACAGATAACAAAGTTTATATTTGAAAAGAACACCAAATTTTGTTGGATTACATGTTTCAAATATCGAAAAAGGAGTTAGGATGAATTTATTATGATTGAAACAATATTAAACAAGTTTTAAATGAAATTAAAACAAGCATGAATTTTATTTGAATTTTATTTGTTCAAAACATAAATTCAAATTCATATTTGAAAAGATTATACTTTTCTAGGTTGAAAACATATTTTGCATGTTCAAAAATAATTTAATTTGAGCAAGTTATGATTTTATCAATTTTAAATGATTTAAACAAGGTTTAAATTATTTAGGCAATTTAAATTATTCAAAACATGAAACAAAATTTATATTTGAAAAGATTATGTGAAATAGCATGGAAAACATATTTTATTTTCATTATTTGGATTAATAATGAACTAGTTATGGATTTTAGCAAATTGCAATTGAATTATTTGAATTCAAATTTGAATTGCATTTTGAAAATTCAAAACAGAAAACAAATGTTATAGATAGATAGACAATTTAATTTAGAGCAGTGCACATATTTTATTTTTATTAATTGGAGTTATGAAATAGAAGTTATTCATTTTCTAAGTTTAGGGACCAAACTGTGAATTAAAAGGACTAGGATTTAAAAAGAAAACGCAGGAAATATTTTGTTACCGCGCAGATAACTACCCAGGGCACTGCCAACTGAGCCCTGGGCCTGCGTGGCACCTAGGTGGCCTGCAGGGCCACTGACAGTGGGCCCCGCGCGGGTGCGGGCAAGGGAAAAAAAATTGGGGAGGCAAATGCCTCCCCTGGGATTCGAACCCGCGTGCTGGGCCTTGGGCGCACGGTGCGCTAGCCACTGCGGCTCTCTGCGTTTCGTGACAGAACAGGGCAGGTTTGGCAGGTTATCTTTCCGTAGCGAAGTTAACTGAATTTTTTGCACAGGCCGGTTTCTGAACTTTAACTGCAGGTTCGGTAACTGGTTCTTGACAGCGATGGCGGCCAGCGATCGCTGCTGTGTGCGGGCGGCGCTCGGGCGGGCCGGTGCTGCCGTGCGGTGGTGCTGCCGTGCGGGTGATGCTTCCGTGCGGGTGAGGGAAACGAGACGAGGGGAAGGTCGACGGGGAAAGAGGAGGGTGACGCACCTTGCGGTCGAACAGAGGGAGCAGGAGGCGGAGAGGAGGCGCTCGGTGGCGGAAACGCCGGATGGCGGCGGCGCTCCGGCGGTCCTCTGGGAACCCGAGGGCACGTGGCGGGAGAGGGGAACGGGGCGGCTCCGTTCCCGGCCCAAACACGTCCGGAGGAACACCGTGGCGGCGGCAATAACCGGCGAGGGCGGCGGTGGTGAAGGTGGGTTCGGTGGAGAGCGAGTACAGCGAGAGGGAGCAGCGTGAGAGAGAGGAAGAGAAGGCGGCGCGCGAGGGAAGAGAGGGGTGGAAGAAAGAATTAGGGCTAGGAGGGAGGGGTGCTCGAGGTCTTAAGGGGAAGGGGAGCTCGGGATCACCGTTGCCTCCTCTGAACCTGCGAACGTGGATGCCATGGATGGTCTCCGTACCGTACGGAGGTAGGAGACAAAGACGTGGGGGGGTATGGGCCAGTGGGAGTTGGGCTAGCCCAATTGGGCTGAATGCCCCTTTGCCCCCCTCTCTTTTCTCTTTATTCTTCCTTTTATTTTATTTTATTTTTTTTCAGATTTGGCAAAAGGGAGAGAAACAAATGGTTTTAGGGTTAGACAATTTTGGAATAATTTTGTATTATTTTGTTTTTGTAACAACACCTTAAAACAAACATTGTTTTCCAAAATAAATTTAATTGATGTTATTGTTTTGGAAATTAAATGAGTTGAGCAATTTGGTATCAAAAGAAATAATTGAAAGTTAAGCCAATTTAAGTTTTTGATTCCAATTTTTGGTAGAACAAATTATTGTTTGTTTGATAGTTTTTATTTGACACATTGTAACATAACAAGTATGCATAAAGGTTTGAATTTTTGTTTGGAATTCATAAGAAAACAAATGGAAACAATTGAAATCAAATGCAAAACAATGCAAACAAAAATCAAATGCATATGATGACATGATGCAAAGCAATAATAAAACAAGAAAAAAAACATCTAGGGGGAGATTTCATACTTGGGATGTTACAACGGACGATAGCGTGAAGTATGTTGAGAAACTAGTGATAAGAAATTTACCATTTCATGCTACTCATCATCATCAAGTCCATGAATTCATTCTAGTATCAAACCATTTCTAAACTGTTCATATGTTGCTTCTGCAGCTAGAAGAACAACAACTTGAATCTTCATCGTCGCAGACGTCGACGCCCAAAGTCGCGTGGGATAAGCCTTTTATCAGGGGGGTACAACAAGGCAAAGAGCCAGGACCCGCTGAAAAGGCCGCACTTAGGTCGTATCCGGCGCGGCCGGTGCTCCGTCGATGTTATCGTTGCTCGACGAGCCCATCACCTGTGGTCCATCAACGTTAGCCGAGCTCGATGCCCTCACGGTAAATTATTGACCATGTCAAGCTGTAGCCAGTTCAATACCACCCCACTCTCTGAACTAGCCATGCATGTTCTCGCAGGCTGACGCGACGGGATGCACCTTCCTGCTAAAAGTGGGCAGCGAGTTGAAGGATGTTGGAAAGGGGAGCATCTTGCAACCACTCTCCCTCAAGTACCACTGCAGAGATATACCGGCTAACGAGCTTCGTGTTCACGTCGATCTGGTGTTACCGGGATTCCAGGACTTGTATCCTCCTAATGAACCCGCCGATGCCGACAGCGAGCTGAATCTAGGCCAACTCGACAATCAAGTCTTGCTATGGCCGAAAGCCCTTATTCGGCTGAACACCACGTCAGGGTCGGCGCCAAGCCAACGCACGTTCGTCACTACTACACTTGTTGCGCCCGCGGCAAGCCAACAAGACAAGGTTGTCCCTCCACCGGCAAGCCAACATGACAAGGTCCTCCCTCCACCGGTGGATCCTCCTCCTCCCGAGCACGAGACGTCACATGACGACGAACATGACGAGCACGAGACACATGACGACTACATGGATATTGAACTTGCTCCCATTGATAATTTCATATATCAGTTGGGTGGAGAAGAGGTTCCTCCGGAGTTACCCACCAGAAATCTTAATATCTAGAAGAAGCTAGATGGTGAAGAGGGTGGTCCTTCTGAGTTACCCACCAAAAACCGGATATCCAGAAGAAGCTAACATATTCCCAAGAAACTCCCGAGGAGGAGACGGCCTTTACGGCTCCACAACCTATGGTGGTTACCCCGAATACACTCTGTGCTATGGTCGAGGAGGCGGTAAAATAAAGCGGCACTCCCCTGTGCTTGAGGGCGAAGATGCATCAGAAGAGGCCTGCAGCCAACAAGAAGAAAGGTGGTGCCTCCTCTAGTAGCCAGCCATCGGCCGCTCGAGTAACTTCCCTAACTAACAAAATTTCCTCTGTTACTTTTTGCAGAGAAAAACTCCTCCAAAGCAGAAAGCAAAGAGCAACAAAGATGCCCACAAACCTGTGATTTATCCAAAGTTGGAGGATGAAATTTTCTTTGAGGTATCAATACATTCCACCAACTTATTGGTTGTTTTTGTTTCTCTGGCAGACAAATGCTAATACCTATTTCTTTCCTCATCTGAGCTCATGGTCTTTCACTTTCCTAATTTGTGTTGAATAGTCAGCTCAACAGGAGGTCAGTTGTGCTTAATCTTTTGATGCTTTTTTATGTCTCGATAAGCGATAATCTCGGTAGCCTACTTGTTTATCATGTGCACCTAGGTTGAAGGTTTTAGTTGTGTTAGCGGTGCATATGTTGCTTTGGTAGTTTCATTTATTTAGTTTTTGGAATGCATAACCATTCATCCTGTTATTAGGAAATACCAGTAGGCGCATACAAGCATGCCAAGTTGGAACATTTGTTGCTTTTCCATTATGTCCTGAAGTCTCCTTTACATTTTCTTCTAAGAACGATTTAAATCCTTTCATATAACCATTCTATCGAAATCTGATGTTGCATATACCTATCAGCTTGTGGAAATTAAAACTTGTTGATCAATTGGATCTTCTGTCTGCGAACTACATGCCTAGATGGTTTTCCTATTTTATGAATTTTATTTTCGCATTCATGTCTCTTTCTGCCTGTATTTTTCCAGATTCTTGTGCAAGAAAGGCCAGGAGCACTCTTTGTCTTCCTACAAAGATGGCCAAGGCCACATAACTGAAGGAATGACATCATTGTTTTTTTATAACAAGCACTGCAGTTCCCGACGAAGGTAAGGGCATTTTTTAATTTCAAAGAGTTCATGTATCATAGTCACTGGATTAGGTTAATGATTGATCACTATTATGTACTTAAATAATCTTTTATGATCCTGGAAGTTTATTGCACCTTCTAGCTATAAACAATTAAGCTACAATCCTGTAAAAAATGGTCTGCAATCTATAATGCCGAATTAAATTACCTCAAAGTATTCCAAAATAGTCCACGTATTTTCTTTGTTCTCTACCACTTAACATGGATAGCTTATAAGTTATGAAAATTACATTACCTAAGACACCAGTTATTCCCCTTAACTTATACGAGATATGTTAATTGCAGAACTGCATCAAAGGTTTAGTTTGAATACTAAGAGATGTTTTTGTCTGAAATATGATGTTGCTGCCATTTCAGGTGTGTTCTTGCATATTTGAGTTCTTACACTTGTGCGTATGTTGTCTCTAAGAGAAGCAGATTGCAGTGGATATATGATATATATTCTTGTCTAGGTAATTGATTAATATCTTCCTTTGGTTTCACATGCACCATACTATCATTATTGTTCGAGGTGCGTGATGATTTAGTTAATAACTATTTCCCGGGTTATTTTTGGAGTTCATCCTAGGTGTTCCTGTGCGATTTCTACTCCTGTTTACAGCCCAGGAATGATTAGTGCATCATATTTTCTAAATTCGAAGTAAGATATTTATAATCCTCCCATACAGCCTTCCTTGCTGCCACGTCTCCAGATCCTTGCTCATCCCTTCCACCTCTCTGGGTGAGCTTGTCTTTCTTATTTTCTTTCTCCCGATTGTAATTTACTCACCTGTAATTTCTAAAGGTACATGTTCTAGATAAAAAAATCGAGCTCTGAGAAAAAAATTCATACAGACTATTACAAAAGGAATCCGTAACAAACGACTCATTAGAGTTTAGTCATGCTGCAATGAGATTTCACTGAGTTTTATCTTTTCAAAATAAGCATCTGAATGTGTGCATATCATCAATATGTAGCCTTTTTCTATACAACAAAGAAACCATGTAAAAGACATAGCATGCTTTCGTTTGGACGTACTTCCAGTAGATGAATGACAAGGATTCTATTGTGACTGCATTTCATAGGAGGCACTACAATATCAGCATGGATGCTTCTTTTAGTAAAAAGTTTTTTTTTGCCAAATCAATCAACTTTGTACATTTTTCGTCTAATGGGGGTCCTTAGATAAAGATCTTTTACCGGTTGGGCTGAAAAAAAGGTGGCTGCAGACTTTTATAGTTTTATTTTAAGGGGAGATACGAAGCCATTGCCATTGCTTTCCTGCCACTGGGAAAATTTAGCTCGGGTAAGATGCACTTCTCAACTGTCTACAGATACCCTGGATCATCATAGAAATAGTTTTTTGTCTATAAATTTGACGTGTTGTGATTTTGTAACCTCTCGGGTTTCAGATTTTCCAGAAGATGTGACTTTCTTGTGTGTTTACGTGCTATCTGTTTTTTCGTAAGAGATGCATCAAGTCAACTGAGGTCCACGGCGGGGTCAGGGCGTGGTCTTCTAGATCGTCGGTGCAACATCAGGCTAGGTCGAGGACTAGGTCGCTGTTGCCGGCAATGTCGCATGGATAGACGACAGGCCTGTGGTGCCGTTGTCTACATCAAAATTTAGGAAGCAGCACTTATGAGGGCGCTTGATTAAATCGCATGCAGCTGGTTTCCACCTTACTGCCTATGTATTACTACCGTATCACGACAATTGTACTTTCCGTGACTATGTCCAAGGTTCTAAAGATCTGTATTTCATTCTCTTAAATCAACAATTGTATTACTACCGTATCGCCTCATTCTGTATTCCATGACTATGCCACCGTATAACTCTATGTGCCTCCTGAGTACTAGAATTGTTGATTTAAGAGAATGAGGTGTTTTTAGATTTTTCCTGAAATTCATCTTACATGGATCTTCTTAAGTTACACTCCCTTCAAATTCAGAAGTTCAAGTTTAGAAATGTACCAAACAATAGCATTGTCAAATTGGTCGGCTTCAAATTGATCTATAAACTCAGCATTTACCACTAAGAATCTATTCACGCGTGTACATTAAATTTCACGATATATTTTTCTTATGCCAATAAATTTGCAGTAACTCGGACGTTTGCGCCAATTGGCCCAACAGGTCATCTAGTTTGTTGAGTTCTTCAATGATGAGTTGGACGATCTACCAGCACGAGGGATTTAATCTAAACTCGAGATTTTAGCGGTTATTAGCGATTTGATCTTTACTCGGATTTTAGCACGAGGGATCTACCAGCGATAATCTTATATATCTAAATAGTTGCCCCCCACTAACTGATTTTCCTGCCTTTCCGTGAGTCCACGTCACCCCGTATGATTTGCGCAGCCTGCTCATACGGTCAAGCAAGTCTAGCGACACGCTACAAGTTTTATCGTCTTCCCTTGGGCAATGGATGCAAGTGATGATGCCAATCTTATGGATCACACCTTTCTAGTTGAGAAGGTTGATGAGGTTGAGCATGGTATTTTACCTTCAACCAAGGAGGTGTATGGAGTTGAAGATATCGAGTCTACCCCTATGTGCATGTGGTATGAGATGGTATCAATCGCATGTGAGCATAAGAGCCACTTAGCCCACATGAGTTTGAGTAAATGTGAGATGAGTGACTCCACCATATGTGAGATTAAGTTCATCCACATTGAGGGCATGCGAGATACACCACATAAGTTAAGAGAGGTAGTTGATAGGTCATGTGAGGCCATTTTGAATTATAACAACTCACCCTCTACCACTAGTGTGTTTTCTCATGATGTGCTAGGTTCCATGGATGATGATGCGCCACTCCTAAAGACGGTGCTTCCTATGGAGAAGAAGATTTACATGGTGGATGAAGGTAATTCCACCCGATGTCTACATCAAGATGGACAAGTCGGCCACTTGAAGGCCCCTCCTACCACAACATATACTTCATATGAGAAGGACAACAAAGGTATGGGTGTTGATGTTACCATGTTCCCATTAGTGGACATGATGAATGATGATTTCTCGCATGCTATGGATGACCCTATTTGTCATGATATTGCCATTGACATGCTTTGTCTCAAATGCTTGAGTTTTCTCCCATTGTTGCAACCAAAATGTTGAATAATTGTTCTTTCAAATGCTTGGTTTGCAACAATATTTCTATGATTTCAAATGAGTTTGCCCCCATAGCATCCTCAGTTTATGGATATTTTTCACTTTCGCTTGTTGAGCTTGCTTAACCCTTCATCTTGCATTTTTACCATCCACATATTTCATACTTCATATTTGATTTTGATGTTTTTGGTCATGTGTGAATGAAGATACATGTCATTATGGATGATTTGTTCATTACCACAAACGAAATTTCTTCATTTGGTCTTTTGTGTGTTTGAGTACCCACATGCTAATGTCAACCTTAATTGAACATGAGTTGACAAAACGAGCTCTTGAGAGTATAATAAAATTGTGTTGTGGATCGAACCTGGCTCTAATACCTTTCTCATGTTTTGCGTCAAACACGTTGAAAAATTACTCTTTCCTTTTGGTTTGTTTCCAAACATGTTTGTGATGCTGTTCTCCATCGTGACAAAAATTCTCCCTTGACCTCCCATATAGATGATTTGTGTGTTGCAACAAGTATGATACACAGTTGTTCTTTCCGATAGCTTGCTTGCAACCACAATTATATTTTGAGCATGTTTTGTCATGAGTGTTTTCGTTTTCCTTAAATTGGTGTTGCAATAAAAATGTCAAAAAATTGCTCTTTCCTATGCTTTGCTTGCACCCATGATCATAATATTTGGGACATTCTTCATATTGTGTTTTTGCCAATGCCTCCTCTTATTGCACCAAGGATTTTGAAAAACTTCCATTTCCAATACTTTGTATGCAAACCCTCAAAGTTTCATTGAGATTTTGTATTCTCACATTTTGGAGATCTTTCCATGAATTGCTTCCACATTGTCCTTGCATATGCACTAGATTCCATATATTTGTGTTGTGTTAATGGTTCTATGAACAAGAACGGACATGTCATGGATTATGTGCTCCTCTATATTGCACACACATGGTTTGCTTGGTCTTTGTTGTGTATGTTCTACCTTTGGATTAGATGGCATGCGTGGCTACATCACCACCTTTCTATGACGGAGGATCTTACAAGAAAACCACATCGACATCTTGATAGGTGTCTTCCCTCTACTTAGAAACCCATGCTATGAGCTTCAAGAATTGGCTACTCTTTGAGTCTTGTTTTGTCTTTCTTGTGAGCTTGGTAGGTTACACGAAGGCCAACGGAACATTGAAGAGCTACCATACCTTTTCCATCAAGAATAACCACATGGTGACTTCGACTTCTACGAAAGTCCAACTACCTCCTCTACACGATGATGACGAGTTAGCGTAGAGGAGTTACCTCCTCGGCATCTCACTGGGCATATCTCACACTCAATCATACATCAAGTCACCATGGTTTCAAAAGGTGAACCCCTTCCTCACCGAAAACCCACTTAGTACCCTATTGGACAGTATACTACTTGACCATCTACCCCTGGTGCGTTGTTAGGTATGAGTCGACGAGTACGGACGCGAGGGAAGATGCCGAGGAGCCCAAAGACTCAAGATCGTCCATGGTGTACGCGTGGAAGAGGAGGAAGAAGCGATAAGACGGAGAGGAAGCTGGCCAGGAAGGCCGGCCTGAAGATCCGGCCTGGCCGCCTCCCCAGGCTGGTGCTCTCGAGTACCTATCCGGCCTGGCGGCCTGGCCTAGGCCGGCTCTCCTGCGCCCCTCAGGCCGGCGCCTCTACAGACCGGCCTCCCAGGCCGGCTCCCCTGTGCCTGACCTGCCTGTGCGTAGAGACATGGAAAACTCCCTTGTATCCCTCTACCTACGCTCTACTACTATATATAGGACCACTCCCCCTCCTTTCCTAGAAAAGAGCTAGTATGAGATAGAATTGGGCCTTGTGCTCCCCCTCCCATGTGAAGAACCTCTCCCAAGGGATCCATGGCTACTCAATAGATTCATCTATTGGATTGTATCAAGACCTCTCCAAGTAGCTACTCTTTCACATCGTGATTCCGGTAGTTCTTTCCAACCTTCCCCTCGCGGCTTTTGTTGGATCGGTGGACCGGCCGGTGAGAGGAATTGGCTTCAATTAACGTGTTGTTATCTTGGGTTTGCGATCCCTCATAGGCTCCACGAGTTATCTCCCCTTTTGTGTGCGTGAGTTCGTCGTGTTCATCGCGTTCTTCTCAATATCACCACCTCTCGTGTGTCAATCCGTGAAGAACGGGCAACCTAGAGACCAATCCTTCATCACTGTCAATTAGTGGTTGTTGGCCTCTTCCACCAATTCATGCAAGATTACAACACCAATCAGTTAACACCTTGGGCACAAAGATTTGCTAATTGAGCCCTATAAATTAGGACAGAGGGAGGATGAGATTTTTCATGATACTACCATTACATAAGGCCTAAGCAATCAGTGATTTCAGAAGCCAACGTAATATTGCATAGGTTTCTACATGTGGTTTGGTTTCATTCGAGTACAAGGACGACAAAGTTAGATTTCTTTGCTGGGTTGAATTACAAATTTTATGAAATCTACCAATCAGACTATATTTGCTTGTTCGAAGCTATCTTTAATATTTGTTAAAAAAAAACTATATTTCCTTGCCAAATACGTAGCACACATGTGTTTTCATACGACCTTTTGAACCCATGAGTAGGAATGTATGATTTTTTTAAAAAATGACCAATGTCAATAACTTGAATACTTTGTAGGTAACCTGTAATTTTCAATTATATCTAAAAAATCATTGAAGATATTCTTAGACATATACACTCTAGAGCAATCTACCAAAATATATAAGGATATTGAAGTAGAAGCGGACGCACATAAATAAGTATAACACCTCTAACAATAAATATAAATGTTTGAACAAGTGTGATGTGTCATTATTTTATCGTAAGAGGTATGATATCTCAGCATGTCTCATAAAATTTCAAGATAGAACTAGCATAATCCAATGCCATCAAGATCTTTCTTCGACAAGATGCATAATTTAATTATAACTCAATGATGAAAAACTAACATAATTATGCCACCTAATAGCATTTGAATTCAACAAAAGCTTACACTCTAGAAATGTAAGTAGCCTCGTGTGCTTATATGTGGTTAACTTTAAGTAAATATAAATATATGAATCAAGATCTTACGAGTAAGAGATACATTTAAGTAAAAACGTTTAGTACAAAGTCGATGTTTGTACTTATAAGTCCAACTTGAATCGATTGCTAACAAGATGGTAGAAATGATGCCAAACTTTATCGCATCCGCTACGAGTGCTACCCAAATCGCCCACCCCACTTTGTTGCTATGGCTGGTGGTGCTAGCCATCCTGTGGACGAATATCGGAAGCGGAGTCCGCCGAGCGGCAGATTCCCAGGAAGGAGCGGCGGTAACATTGGTCAGACGAGTGGAGCAGGGTAGGAAGAACTGTTCTCTGTCGCGGAGGAGCAACAACCTACTGCACGAGAGAGGAGCCGCAGCCTACAACACGGGGTGGAGCGGCACTCTATAGCCTACATCCTATAAAGGGAGGAACAAGCAGACTTGGGGTGGAGCTGCTAGGGAAAGACGAGCTGCTGGCGGCACAAAGGACTAGTGGAATAAAAGGGAACGAAAGAAGCAACCAGGTCAGTTGGATGATGTTTTGAGTCTCAGAAGTGTTTTTTAAAATTTGACTGTATCAGGGCATCTCTAGCCGATTACTTATAAGTTGTTAGAGGGAAAACAATCGTCCTTTTCCCTCTAAACCACGCCTAATCGAGCCATCAAAACAAGAAGTTTTGATGAGCAAAATTTATTCTATGAGGTGGCCGACTCTCAAATATAAGAGTCAAAATGAAGCTGGGAAAAATTCCCCTCGCATGAACTCTCCATCGTGGAGCCATGGAAAGTCGTGTAAAGGTCATGGACCGCGTCATCGACCTTGGGCAGCCTCACCTTAGACCTCGGCCTCGCCGCCAGACCCCTCCTCCGCTTCGACCTGGCCATCTTGTGTGCAAAAATTGAAATGCTCATTGTCCAAAAAGCTATCCCATTGGACATTTAAAACCAGAAATATCAGGAAAAATTTAGGGGTGGAGAATCTAATGTAGACACATCTATCAAGAAAAATAAGTAATAGCTCTTGCAAGATTTGATATTCTTGATGGTTTGTTTGAACAAAATAGATTCTCCCCTAATATAAATTCGAAAATGAAAGAAATTTTTTATGAATTCAAACCATTTGGTATATCTAAGAAACTAAGGCCCGACAGAGTTCTAGAGACAGAGACATCGTTGTGGGTGATAACAACGTATTCTGCTTCTTATCTCTTGCCACTCACATAACGAGGAAAACTAGGATTTCATCTCTCCAATGCCCCTCTGGTCCTGTTAAAAATATCCACAATTCCTGCGGATTGCTTAAGACTTCTACAAAAAAAGAAAATCTCTTTGGGTTTGAGCCCAAAGCAAATATACACTTATCTTATGATTTCTTTGTTTCTTCGCGATTTTGTTTCTCCGCCTGAAATTGAAGATTTATAGAAACTCTTTTCTGAAGATGAAATTAAAGAAGTTAGTTTTGGTTCATATGTTGTTGGCGCTCCTGGACCAGATGGATTGTATTTCCTGTTCTATCAAAAAATTGGTACCTCGCCAAAAAGGATTTCATGGGCCAACTCAAAGATTCTGAAAACGACATTCTCCCTGTTGACGCCTAAACTTTTGTTTAGTTACTTTAATTCCTAAAAAAAATGCCATTGACATTAAGAAATTTTGACCTTCTCGTTGGGCAATTTTTGAATTAAAATCTTCATAAAGCCACTTACAAACATGCTTTCCCTCATTGATTTTCTTAAAGGTAGATTTATATGAGACTCATGAAGTTAAAAAATTTGGAGAGGCAACTCTTATTTTTAAAATTGATTAAGAAAAAGCTTAGTCAACTGGGATTCCCTTGAGAAAATGTTGATATCGAGAGGTTTTGGGACTAAATTTTTGGCTAGATCAAAAGATTTATTTATATCTACACTCTTAGTACTAAAATCAATGATGAAAATGACCTTTATATCGTTGCTGGCAAAGGTCTTAAACAAGCGGACCCTATGTCCCTCGTCCTTTTTAATCTCATTGGGGTTGTGCTCTAGAAGATGCTAGAAAAAGCTGCCAGAAATGTTCTTGCCTCATGATGTCCTCGTATTTTCCAATATGCGGATGGTGTAATCATTTTCCTTAAGGAAAATTAAGATATTGTTTGATATCTAAAATGGATTTTATCTTGCTTTGAGGAAATGTCTGGTCTAAGAATAAATTATAATAAGATAGATTTAATGACTTTAAATATATTTCCTGACATGTATAGGAAATTGATATTTTGTTGTAAGCTGGGAATTTTCCTTTAAAATATCTGGGAGTGCCTATGAACTATAAAAATTAAAGAATAGGATCGTCATCCCATTGCAAATAAAATTATTTCTAAACTCTCGGGCTAGAGAGGCAAGGACATTGTCTTATGGAAAGAAGCTTGCTCTCCTCAAGATTTGGGATAATGTAGATGTCAATCATAAGTATCTTCTAGCTAATTGGGGGACATGTGTCCCACAAGAAAACCTTTGGTGGCCTAGGAATTCGCAACTTCCGAATTTTCAATTTAAGCCTTATGGCTTCGTGGGTAAGAAGGTACTTTGCCGCTCGTAGTCAGCTCCCAAATAAAATACATGATTTAAATTCAACACTTCCTCCCACGGTGTTTTCAGTACTTTTGATGCTCGGAGTTCTCCTGTTTGGAAATCCTTTTCTTTGGCCAAAAGCTAGCAAAATGGATTATTGCTGGATGGTGGGTGATGGCTCCTAGGTTAAATTTTGGTTGAACATATGGCATGGAGATTGTTGCCTGGCATCCTCTTTCCTCGACATTTTCCAAATTGTTAATGAGAGGGATATCACTATTTCACAAACCATGGATGGTGATATTCTTGGATTAAATTTTAATTGATGTGTTAATCATGCGGAAATTTTAGATATTGTGAGAGAAATATCTTTCAAAAGTTTGACGGATGTTCCAATTTGGATGCGCTCCTCAAATGGTGTTTATGCATAACCTTATCTTTACTCTATATGATCAGTTTTGATGGTGTTGCATGCCTATGTGAGCGCCCAAAACATTTGGAAGATATCGGTTCCTGTCTGTATTCATGTCTTTCTTTGGTTGCTAGTTCACAACAAACTCTTGACTCGGATGAAACAGTGAATCATCTATTTAGCTGCTGACCAAGGATAACCTAGCAAAAAGAAATTGGACAGGGAGTAAAAAATGTGTGTTCTGTGATTCGGATGAAACAGTGAATCATCTATTTGTACATTGTGAGTTTGCTAAAAAAAATTGGAGATTAGTTCACTTCACGTTTAGTATATCGCCACCAAATAATGTTAAAAATATGTTTGGCAAATGGCTAAATGGTGTAGGTAAGTCTACTAAAGCTAGTATACGCATTGGTGTATGTGCTTTTCTTTGGGCAATTTGGAATTGCCGCAATGATGTTATTTTTAACAATTTGATGGCTGATCATTTTATGCAGGTAGTTCACAGGGCTACTCACTGGATCCATCTTTGGTCCTACCTTCTACCAAACGACCAGCGTGGACGATTGGATGCCGGGTGCTCACGGCTGATGGCGGCCGTTCGGGCTATATTCAGCAGGGATGGATGGCAACAAACTAGACGCCTTCAGTATTCTGTAGTCTGATGCTGCATCTCTTTTGGTGGATGGTTTTGGTTGCATCTATTTTTCATCGCTGAGCGATTATCGTTGTAACACTTACTTGGGATATGATTACCTCGTTCTAATAAAAGGCTGTGTGCATCGCTCTGATGCAGAGGCCGGATTTACCATTTAAAAAAAAAACTCTTAACTCACGACACCTTGCAAAAGAGACGCCTTATTTTAGACACCACTTGCGTGTTCTTCTCTAAAACATAGACTTCACCTCTTCTATTTTTACAATGTGTACTCTTTCTGTTCCACAAAGTAAGACTTTGTAGATTTTTTTTTTGTCTTTGTCCTCATTCACATGTATATAGACATATTTTATTGTGTCGATTCACTTATTTAGCAAGAAATAGGGACAAAGACAACAAGACTGGAAAGTCTTACTTTGTGGAACGGAGGGGGCATCTGCTAGAATCTGGTTGCCGATGCTTTTTCTAATATTACACGTGCTGAACTTATATCTAATCTCGAATCTGTATGCATACTTTTGTCTTGCGGGAACATTCCAACTTATGCTACTTTGCGGGCCTTATGGGACCTTCTAAATTCTACTCTCTCTGTTCTATATTAGATGACTCTCAACTAGATATATCTAGTACTAAAATATGTTTAGATACATCTATATGAGAGTCATCTAATATGGAACAGAGTGAGTATATGTTTTTATGGTGCTACCTGGTCGAGCATGAAGGCACTTCAGACGCAGATGATCAAACTCCTGCACCACTAGAAACCGCTATGTGTCTCGCGGGATTGTTTTTCATTCCGCTCCGTTCCGTGCTGAGTCCACCCTTTGCTGGCCGCTCCCGGCCAGCTGCGGGTGTGAACGCTGCGGAGCACTCGCCATGGGACCAGGGGAGAGAGCAGAGGTGTACGCCGGGGCCGGAGTAGCCGGCGACGTGGCGGTGCATGCCGGGGCCAGGGTGGCCGTCGGCATGGGGAAGGGGAAGGGGAAGGGGCTCGACACTTGGTACCCGTTTGGTCAAACAAGCATAAAAAATTAACTTTTGGCTTGAGAGGTGCTACAATGAACTTTTTTTCTTTCACACCTACGTGTTCTCAGTTGGCGAGTAGTGCAGCAAAAATGTAAGAGGTGTATTTTATTTAGACGTACGCATGCACGAGTCAACTCGAGGGATTAAGAAACAAGCATTACCAATGACTGTTAAGGGCTATTTCGCCATACTTTCTGGGCTTGCCATGGTTTGGGCCTGCTCTAGTCTCGGCTCCGTACTCCGGTGACCACACGGAATCTCAGGGAAGGATTCCACCTATATATACACCGGCCCGTCCTGACAAGACATAATAAGCGAGCATAAGGCGGAGAGACTCGATCGTGAGAGGGAGGTAGATCGATCCATCCGGCCGACGGCCGCCCGCCCATGGACGTCGCCGCAGAGGCGGCTGCAAAGAAGACCAAGATGACGTACATACCTCACGACCTCGTCGCGCTGATCCTAGCCCGGCTGCCGATAAAGTCGCTACTTCGGTTCAGTCGCGTGTGCAAGGCGTGGCGCTCCACCATCTATTCCGACACTTCCTTCCACGCTGCACGCGAGCGTCTCCTGGAGCGATACATAGTCTTTCATTGTTCATGTTGAATAATACTATATGTCAAATATTTGTATTTTATCAGTCCCAACCTACAACTCACGCGATGGATTTCGATCACAGAGAGGAGCACACGAGGGTTTTGGCGCTGTGTAAAAACTTACAGCTTTTCTGGTTTGTTTCTGCTCCTTTTATTCAGTATCGTTCCTAACTGAAAACCGAAAATTGGGGATCGTTCAGGGAAACAACGCCGCCATCCCAGCGTCTCCTGCACGCCCTCCTGCATCGTCGCCTTAGCCGTTACTTCGTGCCATCCCACGAAAGACCAGGGTAACGATCTAATCATCTAGAACCCTATGCTACGGCTGAGTCATAGCTCAGGTTATTTGACTGAAACCAAATGCTAACTGTCGACAGTCCAACAGTGTTCCTATTCAGTGAAATGAAATAAAGACAGAGGCGATTAACTAACAATCCCCCCTTAATCGCTACTGAGATTCACGACGCCCACCTTTGAACGCAGCTCCTGGAACTTTGGCCTTGGCAATGCCTTCGTCATGATATCTGCTAGCTGTTCTCCGGTGGGATGTAATCGACGACGATCTTCTCACCCTGAACGCATTCCCGGATGAAATGATACCTCGTCTCGATGTGCTTACTCCTGTCATGAAAAACAGGATTCTTGCACAGCTGAATAGCTGATTTGTTGTCGACGAGAAGTGTTGTCGCCCTTGCTGTACGCCCGAGTAGCTCAACCAGCATCTGTCGAAGCCATACTCCCTGACACGCCGCCGTCGAGGCAGCCATGTACTCTGACTCGCAAGACGACAGCGCGATCACCCTCTGTTTCTGCGATTGCCAGCAGATCACGCTCCCCCCAAGCATAAAGACCATGCCCGTGGTACTCTTCCTGTCATCAACGTCTCCGGCAAAATCCGCGTCACTGTAGCCGATCAGACGCGGCTCTCGTTTGCCTTGCTCGTATCTGCACCCAAAGTGCTTGGTTCCTGCAACATAGCGCAGCAAATGCTTGACGGCCGCCCAATGCTCCGTCGTAGGCGCTTCCATGAACCTACTCACGTAGCCCACGGCGTACGTGATGTCTGGCCTGGTGTGAACCAGGTAGCGCAGGCTGCCGACTGTGATGCGGTATAGTTTGATGTCCACCGGCGTGCCAGTGCTCTCCCGACTGAGTTTCAGTCTTGGCTCCATCGGGACGTGAACTGGGTTGCATCCCTCGAGCCCAGCCTTCTCCACAAGCTTTGCTGCATATGCTGCTTGCTTGAGGGTGATCACGTCACCGTCTTGAGCGACCTCGATCCCAAGATAGTAGCTTAGCAATCCAAGATCGCTCATGGAGAATGTGCCCTTCATCTGCCGCTTGAAGTGCTCGATGGAGGCCTCGCTGGAGCCCGTGACGATGAGGTCGTCCACGTACACGCCCAGGAGTAGGCGCTCATCGCCGTCGCAGCGCACGTACACGGCGTGCTCCGATGGACTTCGTTGGAAGCCAAGTGACCGCAGCGTGTCATCGAGCTTGGCGTTCCAGGCGCGGGGTGCTTGGCGCAGTCCGTACAGCGCCTTGGAGAGACGCAGTACCTTCCCTTCCTCGCCGTCGCGCTCGAACCCAGGTGGTTGGGTGACGTAGACCTCCTCCTCCAATTCTCCGTTGGGAAACGCCGATTTCACGTCGAGGTGGTGCACACTCCAGCCGGCATGGGCGGCCAGGGCTAGGAGTAGCCGCACCGAGTCGAGGCGCGCCACCGGCGCAAACACCTCGTCGAAGTCCACTCCGGCGCGCTGTACGTACCCCTTGGCGACAAGCCTGGCTTTGTGCTTCACCACCTCCCCCGCGGTGTTCTTCTTTAGCTTGAACACCCATTTCAGGCCGATCGGGCGCTTGCCGGCGGGGAGCGACGTCAAGGTCCACGTCTTGTTCTCTTCGATGGACGCAAGCTCGTCCATCATCGCCGCTCTCCACGCCGCATGTGGTTCTGCATCTTGGAATGAGGTGGGCTCCTCCCCTGCGGCAAGGTACAGATCATCGTGCTCGTCCACGGTGTCGAGGACGCTGTCCAGTGTTCGGTATCGCCGCGGCGCTTCTTCTCCGATGAGCTCTGCATCTGGCGTGGCCCCGCTCGGAGGCGAAACGTAGCCGTCCTCCACGCCTCTTCCCTTGTACGCTTGCGGTGTTGGCGTGGAAGTGCCCGCGGACCAGGTGTCTGTGGTTGGGGACGCGGCGACGGGGCTGTGCGCGGTGACCACCTGCTGCTTAGGTGCGGGGACGAAACCCACCACCACGGCGTCGTCGATGGTGAACGACCCGCGCGTTTGTCTGTCGTCTCCCCACTCCCAGCTGGCTGCTTCATCGAAGATTGCGTCCCGGGAGATGTGTACGCGCTTGGTCACCGGATCGTAGACACGCCATGCCTTCGACCTCCCGTGCTCGTAGCCGATGAAGACGGTGCGGACGCTGCGATCGTCCAGCTTCTTCAGGTTTGGGCGAGTCACCTTGATGTACGCAATGCATCCGAAGGTGCGGAAGTAGTTCACCGCCGGCTTCTCTCCGTGCCAGGCCTCATACGGCGTCATGCCGCTCACCGCCTTGGTCGGCGCGCAGTTCAAGAGATGAACTGCAGTGTGCACAGCCTCCCCCCAAAATTCATTTGGGACGCCCTTTGATTTGAGGAGACAGCGTGCCATGCCCACCACCGTCTGGTTCCGCCGCTCCACCACGCCGTTCTGCTGCGGTGAGTAGGGCGCAGTGAGGTGACGGCGCACCCCGCGGTCTGCGCAGTACTCCCCAAATTCGGTGGACGTGACTCGCCGCCGCGATCCGTGCGGAGCACGCGGAGCTTCACTCGTGTCTCCACCTCCGTGCCTGCTTGCCAGCGCCTCGCCGCCGGGGCTTTGTCCTTCCTCGCGAGCAGAACGATCCACATGAACCTGGACTTGTCATCGACCAGGAGCAGGAAATATTTCTTGCCGCCGTGTGTCGCAGGTGTAATCGGCCCACAGAGATCGCCGTGCACCAAGTAGAGCCGCTCACCGGCTCTGTAGTTGGCCACGGCTGGGAACGGACTGCGCCGCTGCTTCCCAATCAAGCACCCATCGCAGACCTTGTCCACGTGCTCGATGGATGGCATGCCGCGCACCATGTTCCCACGCGACAGCTTGCGCAGGGCGTCGAAGTTCAGGTGCCCGTAGCGGGCATGCCACCGCCACGCATCCTCGCTCGCCGTCGCGGCGAGGCACACTGGGCGCGTGATCTTCAGCACTGTCCTATAGAGGCAGTTTTCCGTGCGCGGCACGGAGACGATGAGCTTGTCCTGGCGGTCACGCACCACCATTGCTCCCCCCTTCACTTGCGCGGAGCAGCCTACGAGATCGAGCCGCCCGATCGAGACGATGGAGGTCCGCAGCTGTGGGATGTAATACACCCCCGACAGCACGCGGTGGCGTCCTCCGTGCGTGACGAAGACCACGGCCCCGCGTCCTTTGATGAGCACCACCGATCCATCCCCGAAGCGGACGGTGCCGGAGACGTTCCAGTCGATCTCGGAGAAGATGGTCAGGTCTCCGGTCATGTGGCTGGACGCACCAGTGTCCATGTGCCACCTGGGATCCTTGGCGTCGTCGTCTGCGCCAAGGAAGACCTTGGCGCGCTTCTCGTCCAGGTGGACTACCTGATCCCCACCTGCTGCCGCCGCCTCCTGCACGCACGGCATCACCTCCGCCATACAGAGGGCCGGATCCTCGTCGTCCGCCTCGGCATCGGCAACGTTGGCGACGCCATTAGCTTCGTCGCGCTCCTTCTTGCGGCACTCGCGGGCCCAATGCCCCTTGATGCCACAGTAACGACAATTCCCGTCGCGTCTGCTCCCGGTCTTCCCTTTTCCCGGGCGAGCGCCGTCCTTGCCGCGTTTCTTCTTGTCGCCGTTCGAGCCTCCTCCTGACAAGCCGCCAGGTTCACGCTGTCCCGCGCGCGCGCCACTCATCCTCTGTGAGTAGCAATTGGTTTCCGCCCTCCTCTTCGGCTTCCTGAAGGTATCTCTCCTCGGCGGCATTGAAACGACCGACGATCTCCTCGATCGACGTCGCGCCAAGATCGACCAGATTGTCGATGGAGACCGCCAGCTGCGAGTATCGCTTAGGCGCGACACGCAGCCACTTCTGGATCAGCTTCTTCTCCACGATCGAATCGCCAAGCTCCCCGAGTCGCGAGGCCAGACTTGTCAGGCGCATTGCCAGCTCGTCCACCGACTCGTCGGGCTTGTGCCGGAGCTGGTCGTACTCGGAGCGCAGGGTCTGAGCCTTGGCCTCACGCACTCTCTCCGAGCCCGCGCGCATCTTCCGGATCGCCTCCCAGACGGCCTGTGAGGTTTTGTGCCTCCGCAGAACGGGGAGCATCTCCGCTGGCACCGCGTGGTAGATCAGCTCCAGAGCACTGCGATCGTTGCGGTAGCCGTACTCGTCGTCGAGGTCCTCTCCTCCTTCGATCGCAGTCCACAGGCCCCGAGCCTGCAGACTCACCTCCATCAGGAGGCTCCACTCGGCGTAGTTCGAGCTGGACAGTGGCGGCACGTTTGCAGAGCCCGACACGACCGGCGCATAGTGCCGCCCCACCGCCAGCTCGCGCCCTTGGCCGACTGCGGTTGGATTCCTGATCCTGGAGCGCGCTGGACTACCGTCGCTGCTGTCGTCGTCGGGGGCTCCCATCTTCGCCTTGCCAGCACTCGACATGGTCGGATCTCAAAGTCCTTGAGCTCTGATACCACTTGTCAGTCCCAACCTACAACTCACGCGATGGATTTCGATCACAGAGAGGAGCACACGAGGGTTTTGGCGTTGTGTAAAAACATACAGCTTTTCTGGTTTGTTTCTACTCCTTTTATTCAGTATCGTTCCTAACTGAAAACCGAAAATTGGGGATCGTTCAGGGAAACAACGCCGCCATCCCAGTGTCTCCTGCACGCCCTCCTGCATCGTCGCCTTAGCCGTTACTTCGTGCCATCCCACGAAAGACCAGGGCAATGATCTAATCATCTAGAATCCTATGCTACGGCTGAGTCATAGCTCAGGTTATTTGACTGAAACCAAATGATAACTGTCGACAGTCCGACAGTGTTCTTATTCAGTGAAAGGAAATAAAGACAGAGGCGATTAACTAACATATTTTTTGTTTCTTTTTCGAAACTGGGGGCCAGCCTCTGGCTCTGCATAGAAGAGATGCATATGGCTTTTATTTCATTTATTCAATAAACAGGTGAAAAGCCTCTTTTTTTTAATGAAATTAATAGGCAGAAGCTTTGCCTTTTATATTGATTTAGGAGAAGCAAACATGGTTTGGCCTAAGCCAGCGAAAAAGGAAAAAAAAAGAACCCCCTACCACATGGATTCCTAAAGAACAATTTAAGCTAAATGTTTTGTGCCTGCAAGGATCCAGTTATTGCTTTCGTCCTTGATCTTCTGGAATAGCACCATCGGAATTGAAGCGACATTGTTGAAGACCCGTGCATTTCTTTCTTTCCAGATTTCCCAGGCAATCAGAGTGATGGCCGTTTTAAGACCTTTTGGGCAGTCGGTTGGCGATTTGGCAGTGGACTGCCAATAATGAAGAACGAATGCCCGACTCGACCCCATGACCTGACTGAGAGAAGGGCATGCGAGCCAAGAGGCTGCAGCGCGCCAGACGCGCCTGGAGTAGCGGCATTCGAAGAGGATGTGTCTTGCAGTGTCAACCTGATTTTTACAGAGCTAGCATAGGGATTGTGAGGTCATCACCTGATAGCTAGGCGGTCAGAGGTCCACAACCTTTTTTGAACGGCCAGCCGGACGAAGAAGAGGCATTTTGGAGGCGCCCAAACCTTCGAGACCACACTTTCAAAGGAGCAAGCAGTGGAACCCATGAACTGAGCTTTATATGCTCACCCAGAGTAGCAACCATTAGGAGAGAGAATCCACTCAATAGTGTCCCCACAAGTCGGGTCTAAAGTGATATTCTGGAGCAGCTCCAAAAGGGTGATAAATCGAGAAATATGCTCAACCGTGAAGTTATTCACTGAAATGTCCACAATCCACGCAAGGTTTGCAAGAGCATTGTGAACGCTTTTTCTTCTTCTCTTTGGAGGCGGCAAAGAGCAGAGGGGCAATCAACTTTGGTGAGGACCCATTGAGCCAAGAGGAGGACCAAAAAGTGGCTTTCTGCCCATTGCCAATGGTGGCCTTAGTGGCGGCATTGAATAGATCTCTGTCATTGTTGTCATTGGGGGTTTCGAGGCCTATCCATGGTTTTTATGGAGCCACCCATGCGAACCATAGCCATCGCAGCCGCAGGGCACGAGCAAACTTCTCGAGATTGAGGATACCAAGGCCCCCTAAGTTCTTCGGGCGACAAACCTTATCCCAATTGACTTTGCACTTACCCCCGCTCATAGTATCGCTACCGGCCCATAGCATGGATCTTCTTAGCTTGTCGAAAGCCTTGAGGGTTGCTTTTCATGTCTCCATGGCCGTAAGTACAAAAACATGCATGGATGTGAGGACAGACTTGATGAGGGCATTGCACCCTCCACGGTTGAGAATTTTTTCCTTCCAAGGGTTTATAGTTTTAGTAGCTTTCTCGATGTAAGATTGCAGATCAACCCTCCGTAACCTTCCGAGGGAGAGAGGGAGCCCAAGGTACTTAATCGGGAATTGTGTCAAATATGCCCGGAAGTTCTGCATGGTAGTAGGCAAATCAATGTCAGAGCACCGAATTGGTGCAATCGAGCTCTTCTCCATGTTGATAACCATCCATGTGACCTCTCCAAATTTTGTGGCAGAGCCGCTAGGTTTGAGATGTCTTCGGCAAGGGGCGCAGAAAAATCACTGCGTCATCAGCATAAAGAGAAATGCGAGACTTGATGAAGTTTCCAGGCAGACTGAATAATTCCAGATTCCGTTGCAAGCTCAAGGATACGCGGCAGAGGGTCAATGGCAATGTCAAAGAGCAGAGGCGATAGCGCATCGCCCTGTCTCTGACCCCTCCCGTGGATGATCTCCTTGCCCGGGACGCCATTGAGAAGCACCTTGGAAAAGGCAGTCGATAAAGTAAGTGCGGACCAAGCACGCCAACGTTGCGGGAATCCACTCTTTGCATAATCTAAGATGTAATCACATCGAACAGAGTCAAAGGCTTTAGTGATGTCAAGCTTGATAAGGACAGCTGGAGTGCGATTTCGGTGCAGCCGGTGGGCGACGTTTCTAACGTACATAAAATTGTCGTGGATGCTGCGGGTTTTGATGAAGGCGCTTTGGATACTGGAAATGATGTCGTTCATCCGAGGCCGTGGACGAATGGCCATTGTTTTGGCGATGATCTTGGGAATTATGTGGATCAGACTGATTGGCCGAAAGTCGGAGATGCAGTCAGCCCCCTCTTTCTTGGGCAGCAGGGCGATATTAGCAGTGTTGATTACCTTGAAGTTGTTTGACCGAGAGTTCTGAGAAAGCATTGATGACCTTCATAAGGTCTTCTTTAATGATGCTCCAACACGCGCGAAAGAAGTTTGTAGTATAACCATCGGGGACAGGAGCCTTGTCATTGGGGAGCTAAAAAATAGCGCATTTTATCTCATCCTCAGAAAAAGGGAGGCCCAGGGCATCGAGGTCTTCAATAGGCAGGTCTATCGCATCCCAGTTGAAGTTCAACTGACGGGGAGGCGGGGTGCCCAGGACCAAAGGGAAGTGATCGTGAATAAGCTGCTCCTTATCAGGGTGGTTAACAACCCACCCTCCATCTTTTTTAATACTATGAATGACGTTCTTGCGACGGCGAGAGTTTATCGGAAGGTGAAAGAATTTTGTGTTACCATAGACTTCACGAAAGTAGGTGATCCTTGAAGCATGTCGCTTGCGTGATCGTTTAAGGACAGACAAGCCCATAACACGGCGCTTCAAAGCGGCTCTGAGCGAGCACTCGTTGTCTGAGAGGGCTCCGGATTCTTGCGCAGTTTCAAGCTGGAGGATGACATCCACGGCCATGAGAATGTGTTTCTTGTGATTGGAGAAAAGGCCCTTTCTCCATACACGCAACTTCTTTGTAGTGGATTTCAGCTTGTGGTTGAGCACACGGACCGGCTGAGTGTGAGATTAAGAATCAGCCGAGGCCAAATTGACGATCTCACACTAGTGGAAAACGGGGCTTTTACCCACTGGCGAGCACCCCTTTCGCCCCGGCTCAGCCACCACCCGGTGCAAAAGACTGCAGAGGTGGGGCCGTGGCGAGCAGGGCGCGTGGTGTGGTGGTTATTTGCCCCGGTTGGTGACTCCAACCGGGGCTAAAGGCCCTCGACGAGCAGAGCCCGTTCAGGCGCGTGGTGTGGGGGGTCTTTTGCCCCGGTTGGAGCCACCAACCGGGGCAAATGACCCCCCCCCCACTATATATAAACCCTGCCAGCCCTCTCTTCTCCTTATGCCACTCACTTTGGAGGACATATTTCTAGTTGTGTGGTGTGTGCTCACTTTTTTTCCCTCTTATGCACAAGAGGTGTTCGATGAAATGCCCGGGAGAATAACGCCATCTCAGCTCGCATAAAACAAGCACGATTTCATTTGTCCGAGCCACACTTAATTAAATAAGCTTTCTCGTCCTTCTTTCCTCCTCGGTCGAGGTACCAACTTTAACCTTTCATGTATCGATGTAACATTGGTCATTTCTCTATTCATGGTGTTCTGTAACAGTTCTTAATTAATAATCATATAATGCAGATGAACCGGCAATGGATGTAAGCTGACCGACGCTCTGTCGAGTTCATGAAAGGCGTGGGTTATTTTCTCGAGGTGGCCCGGGCAAACAAGCGGAATAATTTTATTTGTTGTCCATGTGTTGTATGTCGGAATCAGAAGGAATACTCTTCTCACAGAGTCATCCACTTCCACCTGTTTCAATCCGGTTTCATGTCCGGATATAATTGTTGGACCAAGCACAGAGAAAGATGGGTTATGATGGAAGACAACGAAGAAGAAGAGAATGATGACAACTATCATGACATGTTCGGTACTGGATTGGAATATAACAATGAAGTGGAATAAGAGTTGCAGGCAACAGATGAGCCCATCGATGATCTTGGCCAGGCTATTACGGATGCAAAGACAGAAAGCGCTATTGAAAAGGTGAGGGTGAAGTTCGACCAGATGTTAAACGATCACAAAACATTGTTGTATCCAACTTGCGAAGACGGGCAGAAAAAGCTGGGCAGCACACTGGAATTGCTCCAATGGAAGGCCGAGAACGGTGTGACTGACAGCGGATCTACAAAGTTGCTGCAAATAATGAAGAAGCAGTTTCCTAAAAACAATGAATTGCCCGACAGTACATACCAAGCAAAGAAGCTTGTATGCCTCATAGGATTAGACGTGGAGAAGATACATGCCTGCATTAATGACTGCATCCTCTACCGCAGTGAGAAGTACGAGAATTTGGAACAATGCCCGGTATGCACTGCATTGCGGTATAAGATCAGACCAGACGACCCTGGCGATGTTGAGGGTGAGCGACCCAGGAAGAGGGTTCCTGCAAAGGTGATGTGGTATGCTCCTATAATACCACGGTTGAAACGTTTGTTCAAAAACAAAGAGCATGCCAAACTTCTGCGATGGCACATGGAAGATCGTAAGAAAGATGAGATGTTGAGACACACCGTTGATGGGTCGCAGTGGAGAAAATTCGAGAGAGAGTTCCCGCGCTTTGCAGGTGAGGCAAAGAACTTATGGTTTGGTCTAAGTACAGCTGGATTTAATCCATTTAGTGAGCAGAGGTGCAACCATAGCACCTGGCCTGTAACTCTATGTATCTATACCTTCCTCCTTGGTTGTGCATGAAGAGGAAGTTCATTATGATGCCAGTGCTAATCCAAGGCCCGAGACAACCGGGAAACAACATTGATGTGTACCTAAGGTCATTAGTCGATGAACTTTTACAATTGTGGCGTGAAGAATGTGTACCTGTGTGGGACGAGCACGTACAAAAAGAATTTAACCTACGAGCATTGTTGTTCGTAACCATCAACGATTGGCCTGATTTTAGTAGCATTTTTGGACATACAAACAAGGGATACAATGAATGCACACAATGTTTAGATGACACTGAAAGTGCATATCTGGATAAATGTAAAAAGGTTGTGTACCTCGGGTATCGTCGTTTTCTTCCGCGGAAACATCCCTTAAGAAAAGTTGGCAAATATTTAAATGGTGAGGCAGATACCCAAGCATCGCGTTAAATAAGGAAGATGCTCCATGGCTACGAGCGAGAAGTAAACAATAGCGGCAATAGTTCACTACAAGAAATATGTCAACTAGTGACCTTCTGCCGGTGACCGTGAAAAAATTGGTCACATATCTCTTGTCAATTGTTTGAGAGAGTCTATACATGTACGTGAGTTGGTCACAATACAAACAAAAGGGGTTTGCTTCCCTATTCTGGCCTACTTGAGACCAATTTAAATGGTCATGGTGTCTCATCTGTGCCTATGTGTCAAATCTCCGTCTATGTATCATAGCTGGACCCACTACAAATCTGGACATGGTAACTGGCCAACTCAGCAATTTCGTCCACATGTCATGTACAAACTGGTTCACCACGTACTATAGGCCAACCAAGCAGCGTTTAATTCGCGTAAAATAAAGGGATCCGCCAGGGTTCAAACCCGCGAACTCCAACTACTCACGCTCCACTTCGGCCTCGCCATTAGGCCACCAACACGTTCGTGTCTACAAACAGACATGGCTGTCTTTTTATCTAGCATTCCGCGCATGGGCCTTGGCCTATCACAGAGAATAAGGGGAGGCTCGAGTCATCGGCCTTGGGCTGACCCCAGTGAATAGAGAGGCTGCCTGGTCGGCTTGCTTAAAGCCTGGGCCGATTGGGTCCTTCTTTTTATTCCTTTTTTTGTTTTCTTTTATAGTTTTTTATTTTAAACACTAATTTTAACCAAATAAATTAATTTATTTTGTTAAAATGCCCTATGTAATAATGTAGTATAAGGAAATGTTTTAATCCAATAAAATACAAAAATACATTTTTTTTTAATTTTTTGAACCTTTATGCCGATTTCTAAATACGCTCAAAACGGGGGGCATGACCGTTCGTACCTAGGGGTTGAATCTTGATGAAATCTTGGTGTATCTATGTTTAAATAGGTACTTGGGTACCTAAAAATGATTTTTTCAAAAAATCACAAGCAAACTACGAGACACCTGTAGATCAAATTTGGCCCGGTTTCAGCGGAATCGGCAGAAATTTGTCTTTTTCAAAAGAGGTGGATGGAAATATTTCTAGAGGAAGTAATTTGAGTTTATGTACATAAAATGTGGTCTAGTAACTCTATAATTTTATTTGGTGCAATTGTGCAACATATTTTTGGTAGATTCTTCACAAAAAAAAACCTTTTTCGACACTCCGGAAATAGAAAATGGTTTTTTTATTCAACGAAAAATAAAACTTTCTTCGTAAACATTGTTAGTTGTTCCAATATGCATATTTGTGTGGAATATGGGCACATTTAAAGAAACTATGCCATGGATGTGGCCATAACATCCGTCATTTGGCCCGAAAGCCATGAATCTTCGTAGATGATAGCTCATTTCTGTGAACACTTTTTCGAGATAACTTCCATATTCCAAGTTTATTATTTTTGATGGATACTAGGTCACTTATTATGACACCACGCAAAGGTTTTGCATCATTTCGTGTTTTTTTGAATTTTCTGGAATTTTCTAAGCCGGGTTCAAAATACGGTCAAAACGGGGGGGAATGACAGTTCGTACCTAGGGGTTGAATCTTGATGAAATCTTGGTGTATCTATGTTGAAATAGGTACTTGGGTACCTAAAAATTATTTTTTCAAAAAATCACGAAAAATCTACGAGGCACCTGTAGTTCAAATTTGGCCAGGTTTCAGCTGAATCGGCAGATATTTGTCTTTTTCAAAAGAGGTGGCTGGAAATATTTTTCTAGAGGAAGTAATTTGAGTTTCTGTAGAAAAAATATGGTCTAGTAACTCTATAATTTTATTTGGTGCAATTGTGCAACATATTTTTGGTAGATGCTTCACAAAAAAAAACCTTTTCGACACTCCGAAAATGGAAAATGGTTTTTTTATTCAACGAAAAATAAAACCTTCTTCGTAAACATTGTTAGTTGTTCCAATATGCATATTTGTGTGGAATATGGGCACATTTAAAGAAACTATGTCATGGATGTAGCCATAACATCCGTCATTTGGCCCGAAAGCCGTGAATCCTCGTAGATGATAGCTCATTTATGTGAACACTTTTTCGAGATAACTTCCGTATTCCAAGTTTATTATTTTTTATGGATACGAGATCACTTATTATGACACCACGCGAAGGTCTTGCATCATTTTATGTTTTTTTGAATTTTCTGGAATTTTCTAAGCCGGTTTCGGGAAACGGTCAAAACGGGGGGCTTGACCGTTCGTACCTAGGGGTTGAATCTTGATGAAATCTTGGTGTATCTATGTTTAAATAGGTACTTGGGTACCTAAAAATGAGTTCTTCAAAAAATCACGAGCAAACTTCGAGGCACCTGTAGTTCAAATTTGGCCCGGTTTCAACTGAATCGGCAGAAATTTGTCTTTTTTAAAAGAGGTGGATGGAAATATTTCTAGAGGAAGTAATTTGATTTTATGTAGATACAATGTGGTCTAGTAAATCTATAATTTTATTTTGTGCAATTGTGCAACATATTTTTGGTAGATGCTTCACAAAAAAACCGTTTTCGACACTCCGGAAATGGAAAATGGTTTTTTTATTCAACGAAAAATAAAACCTTCTTCGTAAACATTGTTAGTTGTTCCAATATGCATATTTGTGTGGAATATGGTCACATTTAAAGAAACTATGTCATGGATGTAGCCATAACATCCGTCATTTGGCCTGAAAGCCATGAATCCTCGTAGATGATAGCTCATTTATGTGAACACTTTTTCGAGATAACTTCCGTATTCCAAGTTTATTATTTTTTATGGATACTAGGTCACTTATTATGACACCACGGGAAGGTCTTGCATCATTTCTTGTTTTTTTGATTTTTCTGGAATTTTCTAAGCCTGTTTCGGGAAACGGTCAAAACGGGGAGCTTGACCGTTCGTACCTAGGGGTTAAATCTTGATGTATCTATGTTGAAATAGGTACTTGGGTACCCAAAAATGATTTTTTTCAAAAAATCACGAGCAAACTACGAGGCACCTTTGGTTCAAATTTGGCCCGGTTTCAGCTGAATCGGCAGAAATTTGTCTTTTTCAAAAGAGGTGGATGGAAATATTTCTAGAGGAAGTAATTTGAGTTTCTGTAGATAAAATGTGGTCTAGTAACTCTATAATTTTATTTGGTGCAATTGTGCAACATATTTTTGGTAGATGCTTCACAAAAAACACCGTTTTCGACACTCCGGAAATGGAAAATGGTTTTTTTATTCTGCGAAAAATTAAACCTTCTTCGTAAACATTGTTAGTTGTTCCAATATGCATCTTTGTGTGGAATATGGGCACATTTAAAGAAACTATGTCATGGGTGTGGCCATAACATCCGTCATTTGGCCCGAAAACCATAAATCTTCATAGATGATAGCTCATTTCTATGAACACTTTTTCGAGATAACTTCCGTATTCCAAGTTTATTATTTTTGATGGATACTAGGTCACTTATTATGACACCACGCGAAGGTCTTGCATCATTTCGTGTTTTTTTGAAATTTCTGGAATTTTCTAAGCCGGTTTTGGGAAACGGTCAAAACGGGGGACATGACCGATCGTGCCTAGGGGTTGAATCTTGATGAACTCCTGGTGTATCTATGTTGAAATAGGTACTTGGGTACCTAAAAATGATTTTTTCAAAAAATCACGAGAAAACTACGAGGCACATGTAGTTAAAATTTGGCCCGGTTTCAGCTGAATCGGCAGAAATTTGTCTTTTTTCAAAAGAGGTGGATGGAAATCTTTCTAGAGGAAGTAATTCGAGTTTCTGTAGATAAAATGTGGTCTAGTAACTCTATAATTTTATTTGGTGCAATTGTGCAACATATTTTTGGTAGATGCTTCACAAAAAAACCCGTTTTCGACACTCCGGAAATGGAAAATGTTTTTTTATTCAACGAAAAATAAAACCTTCTTCGTAAACATTGTTAGTTGTTCCAATATGCATCTTTGTGTGGAATATGGGCACATTTAAATAAACTATGTCATGGGTGTGGCCATAACATTCGTCATTTGGCCCAAAAGCCATAAATCTTCGTAGATGATAGCTCGTTTTGTGAACACTTTTTCGAGATAACTTTCGTATTCCAAGTTTATTATTTTTGATGGATACTAGGTCACTAATTATGACACCACGCGAAGGTCTTACATCATTTCGTGTTTTTTTGAATTTTCTGGAATTTTCTAAGCCGGTTTCGGGAAACGGTCAAAACGGGGGACATGACCGTTCGTACCTAGGGGTTAAATATTGATGAAATCTTGGTGTATCTATGTTGAAATAGGTACTTGGGTACCTAAAAATGATTTTTTTCAAAAAATCACGAAGAATCTACGAGGCTCCTATAGTTCAAATTTGGCCCGGTTTCAGCTGAATCGGCAGAAATTTGTCTTTTTCAAAAGAGGTGGATGGAAATATTTCTAGAGGAAGTAATTTGAGTTTCTGTAGATAAAATGTGGTCTAGTAACTCTATAATTTTATTTGGTGCAATTGTGCAACATATTTTTGGTAGATGCTTCACAAAAAACCCGTTTTCGACACTCCGGAAATGGAAACTGGTTTTTTTATTCAACAAAAAATAAAACCTTCTTCGTAAACATTGTTAGTTGTCCCAATATGCATCTATGTGTGGAATATGGGCACATTTAAAGAAACTATTTCATGGATGTGGCCATAACATCCGTCATTTGGCCCGAAATAATGACATAATGTGAAGGTTTCCCATTTTTTTCGATTTTTTGTGAACGTTTTATGCCGAATTGAAAGTATGTCGTCTCGGTTTGTGACTTATCTTTTCGTCTGTGTTCTGGGTTTTGACTCCGCACATCCCTCGTTATCGCGAGGCCATTGTTGTTTCCTTCAAGGTGCTTGTCGATATGCCGACTTCAAATGCGGTCAAAACGATGAACACTAGAAAATAAAAACCTCCAAAAACTATTTTCCTCACATGTTTATCGGTTTACGGTAAATTCATAGCATCACAAAGCCTGTGGTGATTAAAAATATTTTTCCAACGACATGATTAATTATATTTTTTTCTAGTGACATAGAGAAAATAAACTAATTTATATGATATATCATTGAAAATCGTTTAAGTTACTACTAAACCACTTAAACTAGTGACTGAACCGCGGGGTCAAGAAGTGGCAGGTCCCAGTTGCGGCCTTTCTATGGTGGGGTATGAAAGTGAGGGTCGATAGCAGAATTTTCAGAAACGCGCCGCCGAAGTCCAAACCGTATCCCTCCCTCGCGCCTCCAAAGTACAAACCCTAGCTAAAAGAGCGCGCGAGCGCTCCGTCCCTTGCGAAGCCACAATTTCCGTCGCTGCCTTCCTCAATCCCTTGCACGAGCGCTCCCTCCTTGGACCGCCCCAATCCGCCCTCCATCATCCTTCCTTGCGCCGTCCCTCCATCAGCCTCCCCCGAGTTCTCCCGTACCCACTGCCTTACTCCCGTCCTCTCGCACCCGTCGCAGATCGAAGAGGAGACGGCGGCATCCGTGCTTCTTCTATTCACGCCACCGCCACCTCTCTTCCACACCACCGTGCGGCAGCACCCCTCGCCTCCCGGACCAAGATTACCACGTCAGATCCACCCACGACGACCTTTCTCTTCTCTTCTGCAGCCTCGGGGAGAGGCGCTGGGAGCGGGGCGAGGGGGACGCACGTTCATTGCCTCTCTCCCTCCTCGTTGAACGGGGCATGGTCGGTGAGCCGGGTCGTGGCGCACTCCGCGACAAGAAGAGAAGGAATCCGCCGCGAGGTAGCGTTCCACCCTCCCTTTTTTCCCCTACCAAATTCTCGAGTTCAGTTTCGCTCCGCATCCGAAGATATTCTTCAGTTTGCGTGGCTTTAGATTCGATTAATTTTGCTCACTTGTTGTGTTAAATTTGTAGATATGGAGGCACACACCGACGAGGTCTACGCGCAGGTCATTCTTATGGCCAACCAGAAGCTGCCATTTTTTTTCTTCGGTTTGCAAAATTCGCTTACCTAATTTGTTTGTCAGATGTGGCTCATGGTGGACTGAGGAGCGGACCTAGGAACCATGTCTCCTAGAGTCTAGGCCGGAGATCCCTGCGCCTGCTACTGCAGCCCACTTCCTTCATGTGTACAGTAGGCAACTTGCTGCATCGTCCTCCAGTACGCCGGTACTCTCACACTTTCTCACCAACACGGCTGTTTTCGTACCTATGCTGCCCAATGCCAATATTGCATTAACTGATGTGTGTATCTTAAAAAACAGTAGTGCAAGGTGCTCACCTAGGACTAGGAATTTTGCTAGGAATATCATTATATGTCACTCTTCCGTACTGGATCGAGACTTGTGCTAATAGTCTTTTAGAATTACTTGATGTGTGTGTTTGTGGTTATATACCTACTCTGTGCATCTTCTTATAGGTTATGATTATTTCCATTGTGAATTTGTGATACCTTGCTTAAATGTCACTTGTGAGTCCACTGTTTTAGAGAAGTCATTCTGGTTATTGTGAAAGTTATGCTTGTGCTCTAAACATAAAAAATAGATATACATAGGGTGTAACTTCGGTTTCTGATAGTTTTTATGGTTAATGCCAGCTTGCTTCTCAGTCTCTCTCCCTCGCTGTAGGTGCCACCGAACTCGAGGGTGGAGCCTGTGCGTCGATGTGGTGGTCTGGTGCTTGTGATATCGACTGGAGATGTTTGATTCCTGTCTCCAGGTCGTGCTTTTAGGTTTAGACAAGGAGTAGTCTATTGATTCTTGCTAGTAGTACCAAGGATGTTCTATTCTGTGATTGTTTAAGGGCCCAAAAGTATCTATTTTTTTCTATGTGATTGGTCTGTCTTGTAATCTTGAAGGATCACAACTGCCATAAAAATAACCTGTTAAAGACTAAATAATGGTAAATTAACTAAATATGCCCAAAGTTCAAATGCATGGAAATCTGTTTGCTATACTAGAGATCTGAGCATTAGAAGAAAGAAGTTATAACAGTGCTATACAAAAGTTTGATATACTAGAGTGTTGATCGTGTCCTCATCCAACTCCATGTTGTTTTATTGATTCTTGTCTTAGTAAATCAATCACGCATATAATATTAGGGACTTGATTTGGTACTGCCATTTGAGATGAACATTCATGAAATTGTATTTTTTTTAAGTATTTGATGTTGATTTTCATATGAAAATCCTACTACTGTTGTAGCATAAAGCGTGTTCGTTTCTTGGATGTTGCATCAAGAATAGAAGGATACTGATTGTGCATGTCCCAGGACTGTCCTAAATTTATTTAGATTTTTCATTTGTCTTACTGAGATTCTACTGTATCTCTCCTTTTCCTTGTCTAACATGCATATGTACACATTTTCTACTGTATCTCCCGGTGTTTCTGACACTGTCATTTGTCTTGCTATTGCTATATGAGTTTTTGGTAGATTTTGACTCTTCGAGAGTTGTATTTTAGTGTGGTTGAATACTTACTCTGTTATTGAGTATGGTGTGTTGTGTCTGTCCAAATGAAACCGGTTCGTTTGAATTTTGTTTTGGTTCTAGGGCGAAGTACTTTGTTTAGCCAGAAATGTCAATTGCTGGTAATCATGCATTTTAGTGTGGTAACGGCTCCCTCTAGCTCTACATGCATTTTAGTCTGTCGTATATCCTGTAACACCGAACAGATCATTCCAAGCTCCATCGAGGACACAAACCTGATGCTGCTAGTTGTCTCCATCGAGGTGGTTCTGCCAATATGAGGTATACATCCTCCATCTCTAATTATCTTCCTATTGCTCTTCTGTTGTAAATCATGGATTACAGCAGTGGTCAAACATTCCAGCATGAAGATGCATGTTTTGATGGTAGATAGCCTTTGTTTACTTGTACCTTCTGTTTTTAGCTCGGTAGCTTCAAATTCTCTCCTGATTTGGATGGACCTTGTCAAGATGTTTATTGTGCATAGCTTTCTTGGTAGCAGCACAACTGCTGAAATATGTCTGCTATGAAATTCCATTTTATAATTATTTCTTCTCTTCACAACAAGACCCAACTCAGACTTGTAGTCTAGTTAATCATGTCATGCTGCAATCTGGCTGTTGTTTCGTTGATCATGTTTAATAGGCACTAAGATTGAAATTGAACCTGATTTGGTATGGCCACTTGAAGTATACACCTTCACAAAATTTTCATTGTGGGTGTAAATTCTACATGAATTAGAATAAAATGATTAATTAGGTTGTACTGTTACTTGTGAGGTTGCAGGCTCCCTTTTGATAAGATGAAAATGTTTACATGTTGGTAATTTTTTGTGGGATCTCCCCCATGTTCATTCGTTTACATATTTTGCTATTTGCAATGTTGCAGCTATCCAGCAAGGAAGGCAAAGTCTTCCAATCAGCATCTCATTGCAGGTGACCCTCTGTTTTGCCTGCCAACAAGCATGTGAGGGTGCTCAATGCCCAGTTAGTGAGGTCGGACACTTCTGCCTTGTCTTGTGTCATATCAATCTGAAATTTGTTGTTGCTGCATAAACATTGTCCTAGCTGCGCTGGCTGTACTACTTGCACGTGTAGATGTACTGATGCAACCACTGCTTTTCCTCTCATTTATAGGATTTCCAGCCTGAAGAAATTCGAAGAAGATCGAAGCCTCTGTTAGGGACTTGCTTTACATTTTATTGAACTTGTTGTAACACTAACTTCTCTTGTAATTTTTATGTAATGCTGATCTTACTATGAATTGGGTGTATGTATACTTGATGTACTTGTTATTCAGATACTGGTTGTGCTGTACTTATTCAGATTCTGGGAGTTCTAATTTTTTTGAAGGCTATTTGTGCTAAATGTTATTGGCTGGGTGTGCACATCATATGTTTAGCCCAGTACACTATTGGACCTTAAAAAGGCTACGACCCAATTAAGTTTCTAGTCATGGTTGAGGAAAAAAAATTGGACTAAGAACCAACGAAAAAAATATATAGAAATGAACCACTAAAAGGCCTAATTTTTGGGTTGGCCCACATGGACATCTAAAATCCAACGGGCAGAAAAATTTAAATGGGCTGAATTATTGGGCTAGGCCCATATAGAAGGCTGAAATGGACCAGGCTGATTCTATGCCACGTCAGTTTTGCCACGTTAGATCTGACGTGGCTTGGCCAGACTACGCGCGACCAAAGAAATTGGTCACAAAGTGCATGACCTTCTATTTTGGCTACAGAAGGTCACACTGGTTCATTTGCGACGCCCGTAACCTGACCAAGTGATTTTGGTCACAGAAATGTCACAAATGAACATACATGACCATTCGGTGACCAATTTGGTGAGTCACAATATAGCATATTTCTTGTAGTGGTTGGTGATAACGTATTAACCCTTCATGGTTCAGGTAATATTGCTAGAATATTTTGTAATAATATATCAAACATTGCAGATTAAACCAGTCATAAACTAGTTTAAATAGTTAGAATAATTATTTTGTAAAATAGAAAATGTATTTGAAATGATTACGCAATTTTAAACACTTTTCATATACAAAGTATCTCCAAATTGTAAACCATTCATAAAATAGATTTTTTAAAATGTTTAAAATTAAAAAATTGTTACTAGTTTAAATAGTTAGAATAATTATTTTATAAAACAGAAAATGTATTTGAAATATTTACGCAATTTGAAACACTTTTCATATTGAAAGTTTGTCCAATTTCTAAACCATTTCAAATGTATTTGAAAATGTATTTTAAATAGTATTTGAAATGTTCAAAAGGAAAAAATTGGCGGCAGAAAAAAAAACTAAAATTTTGGGCGTTTTGCCCCTGTTCGTGTTACCAACCGGGGCAAAAGAATCCCACCTATATACCCCGGGACGCGCAACCGCCCGAGGCAACACAGAGCAGTTCGCAGATTTCGCTAAGTCCCCGGCGCCGAAATCCAGAGCGACGCCGTGAGGCTGCCCGATTTCGACGCCGGTGATCCTCGACGCCGCCCGTCCTCGCACCTCTACACCGCGCGCCCGTCCCCGTGCCTCCCGCACGTCCTCGCGCCGCTCGAGAGATCGCGGCCGGCCATCTCCTCGCCCGCGCCGCCCTCCTCCTCGCCCGTGCCGCCCTCCTCAGGTGAGATCGCCTCCGCGCCCTCATCCTCCTCACTGCATGTATTAGTTAGTGTTAGATTAATTAGTATTAGTGTTATATTAGTGTTAGATTTAGTATTAATTAGATTAGTGTTAGATTTAGTGTGTGGTGGATTTAGTATTAATTAGTGTTAGATTTAGTGTTAGATTAGTGTTAGATTTAGTATTAGTGTTAGATTAGTATTAGTGTTAGATTTAGTATTAGTGTTAGATTAGTATTAGGTATTAGGTATTGGAGACTTCGAAAAAATTTAGCTATTTGGAAACTTAGAAAAAATATTGGTATTGGAGACTTAGAAAAAATTTAGGTCTTGGACACTTATAAAATTTTTAGATATTGGAGACTTAGAAAAAATTTAGGTTTTGGAGAGTTAGAAAAAAATTTAGGTTTTGGACTTACCTATTTTTTTCTTAGCGAATGTTTAGTTTAGAAGTGAATTAAGTTTTTCTTAGTACCATTAGATGAATTTTATAATATAGGAATTTAGTTTAGAAATTTACTTAGTGAATGTTTATAATTAGTGGAGATTTTTCTTAGTGAATTTTTACTTAATTAGGAATATTTACTTAGTCCATATATCATGCATGTGTTTTTTGTTTATTTTCCTTGGCGACGATGTCTATGTTGGACCCGCCGGGTGATGTCCGGGACTGGGCCCCGCCGGGCTGGCACTGGGAGGTCCTTAGTACCGGGGCACGCGGCTTGGTGAGAAATCCGGGTGACGTGGTCGACCTGGATTTTATTTGGTGGACATCGCGTGGGCCACGCTCGGTGCGGAGAGAGTATCAGGGAGGAGGACGAGCACGTCCGTCGCTACATGTACTTGCTCGATAGGCAGTATAGCAACAGTTGGTCGATTATTCGGAGGGTTGCTTACCACGTGAGCTATGACCCTGTAAGGGTTACTTACCTATGGGCCCGTAGCACCCGCGACTCAGCACCCCGCGGCTTAGGACCCGGTCGGAGTTAATTAGTTTGAGAGATGTTTCATGAATATGCATGTATAAGTGATATTATTACATCGTGATGTATTAGGGTTAAATACAATGAACCCAAGCTATGTAACTCTTGGTGTGTATTCATACGTTTAAATATTTCATCAATGTTGCATTTATAATTGAAATGAGGATCTGGAACATATAGTTACTCTTTTTTCGGACTTGTTTAGCTATTAGTACCATTAGCTATTATCTATAAGCAATTTTGATGAAATGGATTCTATTAACTATATTTTTATTAGATTATATGCAATTTTTGCGAACTGATGAAATTGATGCTATTTGCTAATTTTTAGCCA
This sequence comes from Alopecurus myosuroides, assembly GCA_028641055.1. NCBI lineage: Eukaryota > Viridiplantae > Streptophyta > Magnoliopsida > Poales > Poaceae > Alopecurus > Alopecurus myosuroides. Next base: position 34,388,376 of record CM054058.1, on the reverse strand, counting down.
TGGCGAGACGTCCTCCTAGTTCGCGTGTAACCGGCGGTGGGTGCGGCGTCGTCCCCGTCGAAGAAACCCCTGTACGTGGTGGACGTCGACCTGGACGTCCACATGGATCGCGTGCATCGAATGCACGTGGTGGTGGCGCCATAGTCATCAAGGAGGAGGACGCGACGCCTCCTACTCGCGGACGTGGACGTAGACGCGGAGCACGGGGGGCATCAAGCGCTGCAAGGGGGGAAAAGCGCGGTGCAAAGGGGTCAGCACGCCGTAAACGGTGTGGCGCTGTTGCTGCGGCGGAGGAGGAGGCTACGGCAGTGGAGGAGGAGGAGGAGGACGTTCTCCGGGTACCGGAGTTCTACGTCCACCTGTTCCACCAGAGGAGAACAAGCTGCGTCTTTCAGAGAAGATATCAGCGATCCTCCTCGGGCGCAAGGACGGGCCCTATAGTTTCACCCTCCGGTCGGAGGGTTGTGACAACGGGCCCGTGCGCGTTGTCCTGCAGCGACGTGGCGATGACCTCTACCTGCGCTATGGTGGGGGCAGTTCGCGCGCATGCACAAACTAAATATGGGCTACATGCTCACATTCAGGTACTTCAAGGACGAGGAGGCCCCCGTGCTGGAGGTGAGGATCTTCGATGGCACCTTAGTCCGCCCCCTTTGCTACCAGGGTAGCTCGTCTGAGAGCAGCTCCAACTCCGAGTCTGACTCCGGCGAGTCTAGCCCGAGCAATGGTGCCTCCGACGCAGAGGGCAAGGGCAAGGCTTCCTCCGAGGCCGATGCGTAGTATATATGTTTCTGTCGATCTATGCTTACGTACTTATGTCGCTCTATATTGTCGTACTATGTCGAACTATGTTTAATTATGTCATTGTGTCGAACAATATTTGTATTCGTGGCAGACTATATATTTATGTTATTGTTCGTTTTCATCTGTGTTTTTGTGCGATAATTTTTTATCTTTCTTAATATAAATGTTTAGTGTAGAGAACAGGAAAACAGAAAAAAATATAGAATTTCTAATCTAGCGCAGAGGACACGAAAACAGCTATATAGAAAAAACCTTTTGCCCCGGTTGGTGTTACCAACGGGGGTAAAAGGGGATCGGCCTGCTCGCGGTGCAGAGCCCACGTGGGGCGCGCCTTTTACCCCGGTTGGTAACCCCACCGGGGCATAAGGGGGGCAATTAGCCTGGGTTTGCGGAACCCGGTTGGCTAGCCGGGGCATTAGGCCCTTACCAACCGGGGCAAATTCCCTATTCTGCACTAGTGTCAAAGAAGCCCGATATCTTGGTCCAGAAATTCTCGAACCTGAAGGAAGGCGGCTTGAGGGGTCCACTATGGTTGGAGAGCAATAAGGGGCAGTGATCCGATAGCGAAGATGATAGAGCATGCATAATGTGGGAGTCGAAGGCCAGATCCTAGTTTGAGTTGTAGAAAGCCCGGTCAAAAGACTCCAAAACATTGAAGCACCACAACTAGCACACGACAGAGAAAACGGGGCTTACACCCCGGCCACGGTCATCGCGGTTTCCAGCCAACTCCACAAATAGCGCCTTGTGTACACACTTCGGAAGCCGCATCCGCCATCTTCCACCAACCCAACTCCAGCAAGAATAGGTTGTAACGAAGACTCTCGACAGGCCTGTCGTGGAAGCAACCATGGGACCAGAATGCACCTCCGCGTTGCACGTGCCCGCCATGGCTTGACCACCATTGAGACCCCACTGCACCGCACCATTATCATCCGACACGGATTTAACACAGATCAAGGGTTTCACTCAGAATCTTGCTCATAAGGCGGGATAGTAGCAACGACGCTTTCAACAATAGAACAACATCCGAGGAGGCCACCATCTTCGGCTCCGACCGCGTCGGAGCCGACTCACACCGGCCAACCGCCTCGCCTCCAACTAGCACGCCGCATGGAGCCACCGGAAAGGAAGACCTCCATCACACTAAACACATTTGATCTCCCCGGAGAGGCCACGACCACCCAGCTCGATAAACGCCGGCACATCCATGGTGCCTAGCAGCAATCATAGCCAGGTAGTGCCGCCCGCTACCTATAACCCCCATGTTTGGTATATTCCCAAAAGGAAATAATATTCATACACCAGTTTCATAATTATGAATCTTTAATGTCATGTGAGATTCAGAGGAAAGGTCATGATTACGTGTAATAATATGTATTAGACTATCCATAGTGGTGGTATCATAGGTGGTATCATGCAACTTGGACCCACAAAAAAGGTGATGTGGCAGGTAATTAAGGAGGAGAGAGATGGTTAGAGTAACATATGTAGATACCATATCATGACACGTAAAACTAGAAAATTTAATTGCATGTAAATCTTGTACACATATTTGCATTGAGATTCTACAAAATAATAAATAGAATGAGATTATGATACTACTATAAGATACTATGCATTATAGAGGTAGTATCATATACTAGTATCATATGCATGATACTTGTGTATGATACTCCCACTATGACTAGTCTTAGAGAGATATGTATAGAGATAGGGGGTTCCGCCCTGTACATTTACTATACTATATGACGCCCCGCGCGTTGCGGCGGGAACTATTTGTCATACTCAATGTATTTATCCTAAGATAAAAAATACATATAGTAAATTACAAGTTTTAGAGTGAGTGATTTGTCCCTAAAAAAATATGTAGTAGTGTTTTATGCTTGCGACTAATTGTCTTATTAAACATAATTACATGACACATAATATGAGATGACTTATAGAAATATTATATGTATGAAACACTGAGAAGGTGGATTCGGAAACTGAGATGGTACGGAAGGTTTTGCACAAACGGTGATTTTGAGGTACTTGTAACTTGTGCGATGTAGACTCCTGCTGTAAATTAAGCTGCATATCTGATTAGCTGAAGATCAGCTTAGTTAAACCTACATATCTGTCTATCACGACTGCTATACTTGATAGTGAGGGATGGACCTACTCACTGAGTTGTACATTCCAATATTCCCAGAATCCCAATGTCCACTAATCAAGATGATTGGATCAATGCGGCCAGGACCGAACTATCATTAAGTGAATTAAAAACACACCACAATTATCAATGGAAATAGAATGTATTTACTTTACTAACTTTCTGTTACATTCCGAACTTTCTCTCTGAAGCCAGTGGACAAACAACACCTTATACATCAAAGGAACACATTCAATTATGCGATCAGAATGTGATACAGTATTCTGGAGACCATTTTTTTTCTTACCAGAAATATGGTAAGTCATCCCAGAAGCTAATTGTATAATTGTATTACATACTCTCACGCACCGTCTCTGAAATACAAAGATAATTATGAATGGAAACGAACATATGGCAGTAGTGCAAACTACTAAGACCAAAATCTTTCTTTTCTCGTCCAGATAAATGCTGGCGTATTCTGGAAAAGGAATTTTAATTTAAAATCCCAAAACATAGTGATTAGAGTAGAGGAAAAAGTGCAGTTGTACTACTTAGCAACCAATTCTGTAATCTCTAGCTCTAGCTGCTGCCCCAAATTTCGTAGGATCATCTCACGCTAACTTTATGTTACTCCATAATATTTCTTGATGTACAACATTAATCCATAAGAGACATGTTTCCCAGAAGGAGAGGAATCTCGTTTTACCGTGTGGAGTCACCTGTTCATGTACACATGTACCAAAATGAGTATCGAAAACCATTTCAGCGGGGATGAGTGAGCAAACAGTAGGAGTAGTACTCCATGTTGAAATTTTATATGGGCTCACATGTCCAACCCAACTAAGTCCACTAAAATTCTGAAATTGTCATGGCTCATTCATGAATAATACAAGTGGGGAGTGAGACTAAAGTTTAGTCCTATATTGCTAGTTTGGAGAGAGTGTAACCACCTTATAAGTTGAGCCATTCTAGCTCATGTATGAGTAGGCAAGGCAAGAGGAGAGGTGTGCTACACGAGCGCTCCTCCTCCGCCTGCCTCGTCACGACACGACACGACACGTCACGACGTCCGCCTCTGTCTCAAATAACCTTTTGCAATTTGCTCAGGTTTCTTTTGATATATTGAACGCGTTTTTTCGACGCCGTATGCAAAAGTTATGGCCGTTTTACGTTTTATTTTTGAATTTTGCATAAAAGGTCAAATGGAGTATTTCAAATTTTCTATATCAACTAGACAGTGCACTCTACCCACATATCCAAGGAATTTATTTTTTGAACGTTTTATCATTTTCGTTTCTGCTTTAGTAAAGTTAAAAAGGCGGTCCACGGGGGGGGGGGGGGGGGGGGGGGGGGTGTGTGGAGGGAAATTTTTTCAAAACTTCCAGCTGGCGAACCAAAATAGTGGTTGGCCAGCGGTATAGTTAGCGCTGGCGAACCAAAATGTTGCCCAGCAGTAACCCTACCGCTGGCGAACCAGCTCGCTGTTCGCCAGCGCTAAGTAACCATACCGCTGGCGAACCAGCACCCCTCTTCGCCAGCGGTAAAAATGGCTGCCCGCACCCTGACGCCCAATGTTACTGCTGGCGAACAAAGTGGCATGTTCGCCAGCGGTAACATGCGTAGCGCTGGCGAACACGGTTTCCTGTTGGCCAGCGGTAATAGCGTTGGCGAACGTGTATCTCTGTTTGCCAGCGGTAAAGTGGTGGCTATAGCCTATTTCCTACTAGTGTGCTAGTGTGTTTCCTCGAAAGAATAAACGGATTGCTAGAGATCAACTGAGGTATTCTCAGATTATAGGCTCGCTTTTGTATTTGGCGAGTGCCACGAGGCCTGACATCTCTTTTGTTGTGAGCAAATTGAGCCGGTTTGTTTCCAATCCGGGAGATGATCATTGGCGTGCGCTTGAGAGAGTTATGCGCTATTTAAAAGGCACTGCAAGATATGGAATTCACTATACCGGAAACCTGAGGGTTCTGGAAGGATATAGTGATTCTAATTGGATGTCTGATGCTGATGAGGTTACGGCCACTAGTGGTTATGTATTTACAATTGGTGGTGGCGCTGTTTCCTGGAAGTCTTGCAAGCAGACCATCTTAACGAGGTCAACTATGGAAGCAGAACTTGCAGCATTAGATACAGCCACTGTTGAAGCAGAGTGGCTTCGTGAGCTCTTGATGGACTTGCCTATGGTTGAAAAACCAATACCCGCAATGCTAATGAACTGTGACAATCAAGCTGTGATCATCAAAGTGAACAGTTCTAAGGATAAGGCGAAGTCATCAAGACATGTGAAGAGGAGATTGAAATCTGTCAGAAAATTGAAGAACTCCGGAGTTATTGCTTTGGATTATATCCAAACATCTATGAACTTGGCAGATCCCTTCATAAAGGGTTTATCACGGAATGTGATAGATAATGCATCGAGGGAGATGGGTTTGAGACCCACGTAATGAGTTGCCCACAGTGGTAACCCACTCTATGTGATCAGAGATCCCGTCGGCTAAGAGGAGAGTATGCTTATATTTTATTCCACTCCATGAAGATGCAGTACTCTCTTAATCTGTATGCTAGGTTGACATTTGTCTTAATGCGTTCCAAGTGGCTTATTTATATAAGCATAGATGTGTCCTGCAGAACATCTCATAAGGAACTCACCTATATGAGTCTGAGTGTTAAAGGTTGCAGTCTATGAGAATCGGGTGCTCTCTAATAAACTCATGAAAGGCCTTTGGAGTATGATGCGCACGCTCCACCCGCGGGGAAGCCTTGCGGCAGCCTAGTATCGGTTCAGACGTTGTGTGAAACTGGTATCACAGCAAATTTATAGTTCAAGGCGTAGTCCACTATTCAAGTTGTGAACTAGTGTAGCATGATGTTCTAAGTGGAAGTTCAACTTAACAGTCTCCACTAACACCGGTATATAAACAATTAATGTTTTGGAACAGAGTTTATGAAATGTGCTAATGACACTTTGTGGGGGATTATTGGAATTTTATATGGGCTCACATGTCCGGCCTAACTAAGCCCACTAAAATTCTGAAATTTTCATGGCCCATTCATGAATAATACAAGTGGCGAGTGGGACTAAATTTTAGTCCCACATTGCTAGTTTGGAGAGAGTGGAACCACCTTATAAGGTGAGCCATTCTAGATCATGTATGAGTAGGCAAGGCAAGAGGAGAGGTGTGCCACACGCGCGCTCCTCCTCCGCCGCCCTCCTCGTCACGTCACGTCACGTCACGACGCGCCGCGGGTTGCGGGAATGAGCCGAGCCAAGAGAGTTTGTTTTGTCGGTTGGGAAAACTTAATGAGTCATTAACTTGGTAATTAACGGACGCGTTAATTTCAAAACCGTTTCCGTTTCCTTTCTGGATCGTGGAACCGAACCGACTCAGACGTGGAGTTACGCCCACGTCTCTCCCAGCCCGCATATAAATACGCGCATACGGTAAACCCTAGTTGCCACTTCGTTTATGGTTTCACATCGTTCCAAAGCACTGCGCCGCCAATCAAGCCTTCTCCATCCCTTCTTCCGGCGTGCACTGCGAGGAGGGACAGCAGGCCTCCGGAACCCCGCCTCTTGTGATCCCTTACGGGAGAGGGGCGATCAGGTGTTTGGGGAGCGCACTCGCGCGACTGCTGACGGCGACTACTTCCCCAACGACTATTTCTTCCCCGACCTCGGCAACCACTTCATCGACGACATGTCCTACACCATGGACAACAACAACGGCGGTGCCGCTACCGATGCATTGTACGTATCTCTCTCTCATCCGTACGAGATACAACTGGAATTCTTTTGTCTACTGCTTGCTGTAGATTGGATCGGTTTTAATACAGCACTAGATTTTGATATTTGCATCCTTAGTATAATTTCTACTGTCATAATTTACTTCATGTTATTTTGGATTAAATCATGTGCTAAATTGCTAATATATTCAACAATCCAAAAACCTGATTATAGGCAATTTTTTGCACCTGCACCGTCTGTTATTGCGGCGACAAGGCCAATCCCTTTCAAGGGTGTGGACTATAAGAGGTGGCGCACGAGAGCAGTGATATGGTTCCAAACATTGCGCTGCTATGCGGCCACCAAGGGCAAGCCTGAGGGCGATCTCAATCCAGCACAGTTGGAGGCTTTTGAGAATATGGACACTATGTTTAAAAGTGCCCTCGTCAGTATTATTGACGATTCGATTGTGGATCCTTATATGTCGTTTGCTAACGGCAAGGATACGTGGGCTGCACTCGAGGCCAAATTTGGGGCCTCAGATGCTGGCAGCGAGCTGTATGTCATGGAGCAATTCTATGACTACAGGATGACTGATGAGCGCTCTGTTGTTCAACAGGCTCATGAGATACAGTCACTCGCTAAAGAACTTGGGCAATTTAAGTGTATGTTACCGGACAAGTTTGTGGCCGGAGGCATTATTGCCAAGCTTCCATCTTCATGGAGCACTTTTGCTACTTCTCTGAAACACAAGAGACAGGAGTTTTCCGTTTCGGACCTCATCGGATCTCTTGATGTGGAAGAGAAGGCGAGAGCAAAGGATACACATGCTCGGATTGTGAGGTAGGTTTTGCTTCCCATATGGTACAGAATAAACACTACCCGTCCAACAAGTCTAAATATAACAAGAAGAAATCCGAGGGTAAAGGCAAACCCGATGGTAGGTTTAAGCAGTCGCACTCTACCAACTTCAAGAAGAGGAAGGGGTCATGTCACGTTTGTGGTGAACAGACCCATTGGGATCCAAGATGCCCTAGACGTTATGAGTTGCAGCAGCATGAGAACAGCGACAAGACCGCTAATGTTGTCGTGGCTGACACTGAGATGAACGATTCTTGGTACGGTATAGTTCCCACTATTCTTTCAGTTTGTCATTCACTTGAATGGTTAATTGACACAGGTGTCCGTGTACATGTTTGTGCTGATGCTTCCATGTTCTCTTCTTATAAGGTCACAGGGACTTGCCCCGTGCTGATGGGGAACGGGTCACATGCTACTGTTCGTGGTGTTGGTACAGTCGATCTGAAGTTTACTTCGGGGAAGGTCATGCGACTGAAGAATGTTCATCATGTGCCCTCCATCAATAAAAATCTCGTCAGCGGCTCACGTTTATGTTGAGATGGTTTTAAGTTGGTTTTCGAGTCTAATAAAGTTGTAATTTCCAAGTATGGACAATTTATTGGTAAAGGCTATGAGTGCGGAGGCTTGTTCTGCTTATCTTTGTCAGATATTTGCACCAAAGTTATTAATAATGTTTGCCACGATAATGATTGTGATGTTTGGCATTCACGACTTTTTCATATTAATTTTGGTTGCATGAAGCGGTTAGCAAATATGAGTTTAATTCCGAAATTCAGTACTATTAAAGGTTCCAAATGTCAAGTGTGTGTTCAAGCTAAGCAACCTCGCAAATCTCATAAGACTGCGGAGGCGAGAGACTTGGCACCACTAGAACTTATACATTCTGATCTTTGTGAGATGAATGGCGTATTAACAAAAGGTGGAAAGAAATATTTCATGACACTTATTGATGACTCCACTAGATACTGTTATGTGTATCTTCTGAGATTTAAAGATGAAGTTTTAACTTATTTCAAGAACTATAAGGCTGAAGCTGAGAACCAACTTGATCGTAAAATTAAACGGCTTAGGTCTGATCGTGGTGGAGAGTATTTTTCCAACGATTTTAATTCGTTTTTTTTGTGGAACACGGAATTATTCATGAGAGGACGCCTCCCTACTCACCTCAGTCAAATGGGGTGGCTGAAAGAAAGAACCGAACGCTGTCTGATTTGGTTAATGCCATGTTAGATACTTCGGGTCTCTCCAAGGCATGGTGGGGGGAGGCGCTAATGACTGCATGTCATGTCCTAAACCGAGTTCCCACAAAGAATAAAACTATTACTCCATTTGAGGAATGGGAAAGGAAAAGGTTGAAACTCTCCTACCTATGTACTTGGGGTTGTTTGGCGAAAGTCAATATACCAATTCCCAAGAAGCGCAAGCTTGGACCAAAAACCGTTGATTGTGTTCTTCTGGGCTATGCTTTTAATAGCATTGGTTATAGATTCTTGATAGTAAAATCTGAGGTATCCGACATGCATGTTGGTACGATTATGGAGTCGAATGATGCGACTTTCTTTGAGAACATATTTCCTATGAAGGATATGCCTAGCTCATCAAATCAGGAGAAACCCGTTTCATCTAGTCAGGAATTAGCTGAGATTCCTGAACCCACCATTCCGATAGAACACGTTGAGAATCCCGAGGAGGATGACAATGAAGTTCCTGTAAGGAGCAAGAGACAGAGGACTGCAAAGTCCTTTGGTAATGACTTCATTGTGTATCTCGTGGATGACACACCCAGGACTATTTTAGAAGCTTATGCGTCTCTTGATGCTGACTACTGGAAGGAGGCTATGCGTTGCGAGATGGATTCCATCTTGGCTAACAAAACCTGGGAAATCACTGATCGTCCCTATGGGTGTAAACCTGTAGGATGTAAGTGGGTGTTCAAGAAAAAGCTTAAGCCTGATGGTACAATTGAAAAGTACAAGGCAAGGCTTGTGGCCAAGGGTTATACCCAGAAACATGGTGAAGACTTCTTTGATACTTACTCACCTATGGCTAGGCTGACCACTATTCGTGTGCTACTATCACTGGCTGCCTCGCACGGTCTTCTCGTTCATGAAACAGACGTTAAGACTGCTTTCCTTAATGGAGAGTTGGACGAGGAAATTTACATGGAGCAGCCAGATGGTTTCTTCGTACCTGGTCAGGAAGGCAAGGTGTGTAAGTTATTGAAGTCATTATACGGGCTCAAGCAAGCACCTAAGAAATGTCATGAGTAGTTCGAAAGGACTTTGACTTCTGAAGGCTTTGTTGTAAACGAAGCTGACAAGTGTGTGTATTATCGCCATGGTGGGGGCGAGGGAGTTATTCTATGTCTGTATGTCGATGACATATTGATCTTTGGGACCAATCTTGATTTAATAAAGGAAGTTAAGGACTTCTTATCTCACTGTTTTGAGATGAAGGATCTAGGAGTAGCTGATGTTATATTGAACATCAAGCTATTGAGAGATGATAATGGTGGGATCACACTGCTTCAATCTCACTATGTGGAAAAGGTCTTGAGTCGCTTCGGGTATAGTGACTGCAAGTCTTCTTTAACACCATATGATGCTAGTGTGTTGCTTCGAAAGAATCAACGGATTGCTAGAGATCAAGTGAGGTATTCTCAGATTATAGGCTCGCTTATGTATTTGGCGAGTGCCACAAGGCCTGACATCTCTTTTGCTGTGAGCAAATTGAGCCGGTTTGTTTCCAATCCGGGAGATGATCATTGGCGTGCGCTTGAGAGAGTTATGCGCTATTTAAAAGGCACTGTGAGCTATGGAATTCACTATACCGGAAACCCGAGGGTTTTGGAAGGATATAGTGCTTCTAATTGGATATCTGATGTTGATGAGCTTAAGGCCAGTAGTGGTTATGTATTTACACTTGGTGGTGGCGCTGTTTCCTGGAAGTCTTGCAAGCAGACCATCTTAACGAGGTCAACTATGGAAGCAGAACTTGCAGCATTAGATACAGCCACTGTTGAAGCAGAGTGGCTTCATGAGCTCTTGATGGACTTGCCTATGGTTGAAAAACCAATACCCACAATGCTAATGAACTGTGATCATCAAAGTGAACAGTTCTAAGGATAATGCGAAGTCATCACGACATGTGAAGAGGAGATTGAAATCTGTCAGAAAATTGAAGAACTCCAGAGTTATTGCTTTGGATTATATCCAAACATCTATGAACTTGGCAGATCCCTTCACAAAGGGTTTATCACGGAATGTGATAGATAATGCATCGAGGGAGATGGGTTTGAGACCCACGTTATGAGTTGCCCACAGTGGTAACCCACTCTATGTGATCAGAGATCCCGTGAATTAGAAGTGGGAGACAAGCTGTTGGTCGGCTAAGAGGAGAGTATCCTTATATTTTATTCCACTCCATGAAGATGCAGTACTCTCTTAATCTGTATGGTAGGTTGACATTTGTCTAATGCGTTCCAAGTGGCTTATTTATATAAGCAGAGATGTGTCTTGCAGAACATCTCCTGAGGAACTCACCAATATGAGTCTGAGTGTTAAACGTCGCAGTCTATGAGAATCGGGTGCTCTCTAATAAACTCATGAAAGGCCTTTGGAGTATGACGCGTACGCTCCACCCGCGGGGAAGCCTTGCGGCAGCCTAGTATCGGTTCAGATGTTGTGTGAAACTGGTATCACAGCAAATTTGTAGTTCAAGGCGTAGTCCACTATTCAAGTTGTGAACTAGTGTAGCATGATGTTCTAAGTGGAAGTTCAACTTAACAGTCTCCACTAAAACCGGTATATAAAAAATATTTTGGAACAGAGTTTATGAAATGTGCTAATGACACTTTGTGGGGGATTGTTGGAATTTTATATGGGCTCACATGTCCAGCCCAACTAAGCCCACTAAAATTCTGAAATTGTCATGGCCCATTCATGAATAATACAAATGGGGAGTGGGACCATATTGCCAGTTTGGAGAGAGTGGAACCACCTTATAAGGTGAGCCATTCTAGATCATGTATGAGCAGGCACGGCAAGAGGAGAGGTGTGCCACACGCGCGCTCCTCCTCCGCCGCCCGCCTCGCCTCGTCACGACGCGCCGCGGGTTGCGGGAATGAGCCGAGCCAAGAGCGTTTATTTTGTCGGTTGGGAAAACTTAATGAGTCATTAACTTGGTAATTAACGGACGCGTTAATTCCAAAACCGTTTCCGTTTCCTTTCTGGATCGTGGAAAGCTACAACTTCGTTTATGGTTTCGCGTCGTTCCAAAACACTGCGCCGCCAATCAAGCCTTCTCCATCCCTTCTTCCGGCGTGCACCACGAGGAGGGACAGCAGGCCTCCGGAACCCCACCTCTTGTAATCCTGTACGGGAGAGGGGCGATCAGGTTTTTGGGGAGCGCACTCGCGCGACTGCTGACGGCGACTACTTCCCCAACGAGGATTTCTTCCCCGACATCGGCAACCTCTTCATCGACGACATGGCCGACAACATGGACAACAACAACAACGGCGGTGCCGCTACCGCTGCATCGTACGTATCTCTCTCTCATCTGTACGAGATACAACTGCAATTCTTTTGTCTACTGCTTGCTGTAGATTGGATCGGTTTTAATACAACACTAGATTTTGATATTTGCATGCTTAGTATAATTCTACTGTCATAATTTACTTCATGTTATTTCGGATTAAATCATGTGCTAAATTGCTAATATATTCAACACTCCATATATAGTAAATTATAAAGAAAATGAATGTAAATAGCTACACCCATCTCTCTGGATGACTGAATCAAAAGTTGCTTAGCTGTTTTACTGTTTACCACTATTCAACATGTAAAGCAGAGATGCACTCACGTGTGCATAGCCCAACAACCCAGTAATTTGGTTGAGCAAACATGTGCAGTAAGACCCCACACTGTCCACAATCAGCAAAATAAAACATCAAAAAATAATCAGCAAAATACATGTACTCCGTAGCTACCACGAGTCCATGGCCATATCAAAGCCAATAGATGGGAACATGCTGAACACAATGTAATCGACACACGCGCTTGAGACTTGAGAGGGAGAGTGGGAGATCACATATCGTTGAAGTTGTTGTCACATGCTGTGCAAATCCCCCTCCCTCCTGAGCCTCTCCTCTCCCGAGCGGTTCCAGAGGCCCCCTCCCTCCCGAACCCTAGAAACACCCAGCCATCCCTGATCCTTGGCCGTCGCTCCTACTGTCAACTGCGGCGACGGCGGCGCCAGTCTCGTCGACTCGGCGGAGGGCTGGTGGTGATCTCGGCGGCACATCATGGGAGAAGGTGGGCGCAGGCGGAGGATAAGTGCAGCGCGGATGGACGGCCTGCTGGGGCCTGAGGTCTTCCAGCGGGAGGGCGGTGAGGGGAACAGCGCGCCGCCGACGGCCGCTTTGGTCAGGGGTGGCAGTTGGATTCACTCTGGGCGTTGATGGTTCCGATCTGGACCCAATTTGGGCAGATGCAGCGAGATTTTTTCTCGGTAATCTGCACGGTGATGCCATCCCGTCTAATGCCTACCTGCTGGAGTGCGGAGCCGGAGTGGCTAATTGGAGGAGGAAGTGAGGCCGTCTCTTTCGTGGTGGCTTTTTTGAATAATTCCTTTGCTGCTCCGATCGGTGGCGTGGGGGCTTGCCGGTGTGCTCAAATAACGGTGGCGGTCCTAGGGTTCCAACTTGAGCAAGGATGAAGATCTTCCTAATGCATGTCCTCTTTGATCTGGCCGGAATGGCGGGTTTCGGAAGGCTCCTTCGGCAATCTTGAATGGACGTTATGCCTAGAGATTGCTGGATCGGGTGGTATTCGGTCGCAACACAAGAGTGGCGCGAAGCTCTGCTTCTTTTACCATCATGGGCAAATCCATGGTGAAGTCAGAGGGGGAGAATGACATAGAAGCTGAGATTGGAAGACTAGCATGGGTGATTTAAGTCTTTGCGTCGATGAGGAATTGGCTTGGAGTTTCAGGAATCGTGGCAGCAGTAAGTAAACGGGGGCGATAACACAGGTGAAGTTCAAAGTGCTACCTTTCAGGGTGAAAATCCAAGGTCTGGCCTTAATTGGTTGTGCCTGACAGTGATCTTGTTGGATTCATTGTTTTGAGAGCGAGGAATATCTTCAGGGTGAAAACCCAAGGTCTGGCCTTACTTGGTTGTGCCTGGCAATGTTCTTCTTGAAGACGTTTCTTTTGAAGAACTGGACATCAGGTGTTGTTATGATGGTGGTTGTGCGTCTGCTGCAAGGACTGTAACTCTGTATCGGGACTTTTCTTTTTTAATTCTTCTTCTTATTATCTTTCAGCTGTGTGCATCCGTAATGGCTCTAGCTATTGCATTGTTGCAGAGGCTGGGTGTAAATTGTATCTCCTCGATATCAATATACATTCTTTATCTCAAAAAAACATGTTGTGCAAATCCTAGCCAGAAAATCTCAACCACAAAGCGCATCAGCCAAATCATTTATACGGCAAGATGGACATGGTAGCTTCTGCAAAACAGGGAGGGAGCCAGGGAGTAGTGATGGTCGGGAGGAGGAGCAGTAATATGAGACCGGATTGGACGATAGGAGATTGCCGTTGACGGTGGCATATATAGGGGAGTGAAGACCAACGGACCGAATGGAAGGTAGTCTTCTCGTATGTCTGTGACACTCTAGAATCTGATATGGTAATTCGTTATTGAAGGGAAGTGGACCCGAGAACGGACATGATTTTCTCGCAGGATTCGTGCGGGAAAGGAAGAAGAGAGAGCGATGTTGTTCGCGTCACGGGGATATGATCTGCTCATCGGTCGATCAGATTCTGTTCGGTGACACGATAAACTGTAGTGAGCTGGCTGCTTTTATTACAAATGGGCCAAAGAATGGGCTCATATTACACCAGAACAGAATGCAAATAATTAAATAAAAGTGAAAATGATGGAAATTGATTATGTGGCAGATTCCTAAGGTGGATAGGTTGCATGTAACACTAGTGTAAACAACAACTTTCGTCCAGGGCTAGAAAAGGCATTAGTCCCGGTTGCATCAAAATTCGGGACAAATGCTATGCATTGGTCCTGGTTTGTGCGCCCGAGGCAGCAGAAATCGCCTGAGGTTATTGGTCCCGGTTCGTTAGCAGGCATTTGTCCCGATTTGCGGCACGAACCGGGAACAATGCCTCGCCACAGGCCACGTGGCACGCGCAAGGGCATTGGTCCCGGTTCATGCCACAAACCGGGACCAATGCCCCCTTCCCCCTACATATACTGCCTCCCAGCTGCCCCCCTTCCCTCTGTTTTTTTTTCTTGGAGGAGTGAGAGAGATGGGTGCTATTGTGTGTTATTTTACTATGCACACGAGGTGTTCGATGAAATACCCGAGCCACATTAGCTCACAGAAAATGGTATCTTCGACGAGGTTAGCAAACTTATCTTTTTCATCTGTAATTGATACATAAAAAAGTTATATTTGTCGATGTACTGTGGTCATGTCTCTATTAAAGATGTTATTGTAATGTTTTTTGATAGACTTAATTATACGATGCAGATGGATGGACGGAAGCGATGGATCTACGGTGACCGACGCACTTCCGAGTATATGGTAGGCCTGAATGCATTTCTCGTTGTAGCTCAGGCAAACAAAGATAATGGCTTTATGTGTTGCCCATGTGTTGATGGACTTGCCTATGGTTGAAAAACCAATACCCGCAATGCTAATGAACTGTGAAAATCAAGCTGTGATCATCAAAGTGAACAGTTCTAAGGATAAGGCGAAGTCATCAAGACATGTGAAGAGGAGATTGAAATCTGTCAGAAAATTGAAGAACTCCGGAGTTATTGCTTTGGATTATATCCAAACATCTATGAACTTGGCAGATCCCTTCATAAAGGGTTTATCACGGAATGTGATAGATAATGCATCGAGGGAGATGGGTTTGAGACCCACGTAATGAGTTGCCCACAGTGGTAACCCACTCTATGTGATCAGAGATCCCGTCGGCTAAGAGGAGAGTATGCTTATATTTTATTCCACTCCATGAAGATGCAGTACTCTCTTAATCTGTATGCTAGGTTGACATTTGTCTTAATGCGTTCCAAGTGGCTTATTTATATAAGCATAGATGTGTCATGCAGAACATCTCATAAGGAAATCACCTATATGAGTCTGAGTGTTAAAGTTGCAGTCTATGAGAATCGGGTGCTCTCTAATAAACTCATGAAAGGCCTTTGGAGTATGATGCGCACGCTCCACCCGCGGGGAAGCCTTGCGGCAGCCTAGTATCGGTTCAGACGTTGTGTGAAACTGGTATCACAACAAATTTATAGTTCAAGGCGTAGTCCACTATTCAAGTTGTGAACTAGTGTAGCATGATGTTCTAAGTGGAAGTTCAACTTAACAGTCTCCACTAACACCGGTATATAAACAATTAATGTTTTGGAACAGAGTTTATGAAATGTGCTAATGACACTTTGTGGGGGATTATTGGAATTTTATATGGGCTCACATGTCCGGTCTAACTAAGCCCACTAAAATTCTGAAATTTTCATGGCCCATTCATGAATAATACAAGTGGCGAGTGGGACTAAATTTTAGTCCCACATTGCTAGTTTGGAGAGATTGGAACCACCTTATAAGGTGAGCCATTCTAGATCATGTATGAGTAGGCAAGGCAAGAGGAGAGGTGTGCCACACGCGCGCTCCTCCTCCGCCGCCCTCCTCGTCACGTCACGTCACGTCACGACGCGCCGCGGGTTGCGGGAATGAGCCGAGCCAAGAGAGTTTGTTTTGTCGGTTGGGAAAACTTAATGAGTCATTAACTTGGTAATTAACGACGCGTTAATTTCAAAACCGTTTCCGTTTCCTTTCTGGATCGTGGAACCGAACCGACTCAGACGTGGAGTTACGCCCACGTCTCTCCCAGCCCGCATATAAATACGCGCATACGGTGAACCCTAGTTGCCACTTCGTTTATGGTTTCACATCGTTCCAAAGCACTGCGCCGCCAATCAAGCCTTCTCCATCCCTTCTTCCGGCGTGCACTGCGAGGAGGGACAGCAGGCCTCCGGAACCCCGCCTCTTGTGATCCCTTACGGGAGAGGGGCGATCAGGTGTTTGGGGAGCGCACTCGCGCGACTGCTGACGGCGACTACTTCCCCAACGACGATTTCTTCCCCGACCTCGGCAACCACTTCATCGACGACATGTCCTACACCATGGACAACAACAACGGCGGTGCCGCTACCGATGCATTGTATGTATCTCTCTCTCATCCGTACGAGATACAACTGGAATTCTTTTGTCTACTGCTTGCTGTAGATTGGATCGGTTTTAATACAGCACTAGATTTTGATATTTGCATCCTTAGTATAATTTCTACTGTCATAATTTACTTCATGTTATTTTGGATTAAATCATGTGCTAAATTGCTAATATATTCAACAATCCAAAAACCTGATTATAGGCAATTTTTTGCACCTGCACCGTCTGTTATTGCGGCGACAAGGCCAATCCCTTTCAAGGGTGTGGACTATAAGAGGTGGCGCACGAGAGCAGTGATATGGTTCCAAACGTTGCGCTGCTATGCGGCCACCAAGGGCAAGCCTGAGGGCGATCTCAATCCAGCACAGTTGGAGGCTTTTGAGAATATGGACACTATGTTTAAAAGTGCCTCGTCAGTATTATTGACGATTCGATTGTGGATCCTTATATGTCGTTTGCTAACGGTAAGGATATGTGGGCTGCACTCGAGGCCAAATTTGGGGCCTCAGATGCTGGCAGCGAGCTGTATGTCATGGAGCAATTCTATGACTACAGGATGACTGATGAGCGCTCTGTTGTTCAACAGGCTCATGAGATACAGTCACTCGCTAAAGAACTTGGGCAATTTAAGTGTATGTTACCGGACAAGTTTGTGGCCGGAGGCATTATTGCCAAGCTTCCATCTTCATGGAGCACTTTTGCTACTTCTCTGAAACACAAGAGACAGGAGTTTTCCGTTTCGGACCTCATCGGATCTCTTGATGTGGAAGAGAAGGCGAGAGCAAAGGATACACATGCTCGGATTGTGAGGTAGGTTTTGCTGCCCATATGGTACAGAATAAACACAACCCGTCCAACAAGTCTAAATATAACAAGAAGAAATCCGAGGGTAAAGGCAAACCCGATGGTAGGTTTAAGCAGTCGCACTCTACCAACTTCAAGAAGAGGAAGGGGTCATGTCACGTTTGTGGTGAACTGACCCATTGGGCCCCAAGATGCCCTAGACGTTATGAGTTGCAGCAGCATGAGAACAGCGGCAAGACCGCTAATGTTGTCGTGGCTGACACTGAGATGAACGATTCTTGGTACGGTATAGTTCCCACTATTCTTTCAGTTTGTCATTCACTTGAATGGTTAATTGACACAGGTGTCCGTGTACATGTTTGTGCTGATGCTTCCATGTTCTCTTCTTATAAGGTCACAGGGACTTGCCCCGTGCTGATGGGGAACGGGTCACATGCTACTGTTCGTGGTGTTGGTACAGTCGATCTGAAGTTTACTTCGGGGAAGGTCATGCGACTGAAGAACGTTCATCATGTGCCCTCCATCAATAAAAATCTCGTCAGCGGCTCACGTTTATGTTGAGATGGTTTTAAGTTGGTTTTCGAGTCTAATAAAGTTGTAATTTCCAAGTATGGACAATTTATTGGTAAAGGCTATGAGTGCGGAGGCTTGTTCTGCTTATCTTTGTCAGATATTTGCACCAAAGTTATTAATAATGTTTGCCACGATAATGATTGTGATGTTTGGCATTCACGACTTTGTCATATTAATTTTGGTTGCATGAAGCGGTTAGCAAATATGAGTTTAATTCCGAAATTCAGTACTATTAAAGGTTCCAAATGTCAAGTGTGTGTTCAAGCTAAGCAACCTCGCAAATCTCATAAGACTGCGGAGGCGAGAGACTTGGCACCACTAGAACTTATACATTCTGATCTTTGTGAGATGAATGGCGTATTAACAAAAGGTGGAAAGAAATATTTCATGACACTTATTGATGACTCCACTAGATACTGTTATGTGTATCTTCTGAGATTTAAAGATGAAGTTTTAACTTATTTCAAGAACTATAAGGCTGAAGCTGAGAACCAACTTGATCGTAAAATTAAACGGCTTAGGTCTGATCGTGGTGGAGAGTATTTTCCAACGATTTTAATTCGTTTTTTTGTGGAACACGTAATTATTCATGAGAGGACGCCTCCCTACTCACCTCAGTCAAATGGGGTGGCTGAAAGAAAGAACCGAACGCTGTCTGATTTGGTTAATGCCATGTTAGATACTTCGGTCTCTCCAAGGCATGGTGGGGGGAGGCGCTAATGACTGCATGTCATGTCCTAAACCGAGTTCCCACAAAGAATAAAACTATTACTCCATTTGAGGAATGGGAAAGGAAAAGGTTGAAACTCTCCTACCTACGTACTTGGGGTTGTTTGGCGAAAGTCAATATACCAATTCCCAAGAAGCGCAAGCTTGGACCAAAAACCGTTGATTGTGTTCTTCTGGGCTATGCTTTTAATAGCATTGGTTATAGATTCTTGATAGTAAAATCTGAGGTATCCGACATGCATGTTGGTACGATTATGGAGTCGAATGATGCGACTTTCTTTGAGAACATATTTCCTATGAAGGATATGCCTAACTCATCAAATCAGGAGAAACCCGTTTCATCTAGTCAGGAATTAGCTGAGATTCCTGAACCCACCATTCCGATAGAACACGTTGAGAATCCCGAGGAGGATGACAATGAAGTTCCTGTAAGGAGCAAGAGACAGAGGACTGCAAAGTCCTTTGGTAATGACTTCATTGTGTATCTCGTGGATGACACACCCAGGACTATTTTAGAAGCTTATGCGTCTCTTGATGCTGACTACTGGAAGGAGGCTATGCGTTGCGAGATGGATTCCATCTTGGCTAACGAAACCTGGGAAATCACTGATCGTCCCTATGGGTGTAAACCTGTAGGATGTAAGTGGGTGTTCAAGAAAAAGCTTAGGCCTGATGGTACAATTGAAAAGTACAAGGCAAGGCTTGTGGCCAAGGGTTATACCCAGAAACAAGGTGAAGACTTCTTTGATACTTACTCACCTATGGCTAGGCTGACCACTATTCGTGTGCTACTATCACTGGCTGCCTCGCACGGTCTTCTCGTTCATGAAACAGACGTTAAGACTGATTTCCTTAATGGAGAGTTGGATGAGGAAATTTATATGGAGCAGCCAGATGGTTTCTTCGTACCTGGTCAGGAAGGCAAGGTGTGTAAGTTATTGAAGTCATTATACGGGCTCAAGCAAGCACCTAAGAAATGTCATGAGTAGTTCGAAAGGACTTTGACTTCTGAAGGCTTTGTTGTAAACGAAGCTGACAAGTGTGTGTATTATCGCCATGGTGGGGGCGAGGGAGTTATTCTATGTCTGTATGTCGATGACATATTGATCTTTGGGACCAATCTTGATTTAATAAAGGAAGTTAAGGACTTCTTATCTCACTGTTTTGAGATGAAGGATCTAGGAGTAGCTGATGTTATATTGAACATCAAGCTATTGAGAGATGATAATGGTGGGATCACACTGCTTCAATCTCACTATGTGGAAAAGGTCTTGAGTCGCTTCGGGTATAGTGACTGCAAGTCTTCTTTAACTCCATATGATGCTAGTGTGTTGCTTCGAAAGAATCAACGGATTGCTAGAGATCAAGTGAGGTATTCTCAGATTATAGGCTCGCTTATGTATTTGGCGAGTG
The DNA here is from genome assembly GCA_028641055.1 of Alopecurus myosuroides. NCBI lineage: Eukaryota > Viridiplantae > Streptophyta > Magnoliopsida > Poales > Poaceae > Alopecurus > Alopecurus myosuroides. The sequence continues at coordinate 34,368,065 of CM054058.1, read as the reverse complement.
CCACGAGGCCTGACATCTCTTTTGCTGTGAGCAAATTGAGCCGGTTTGTTTCCAATCCGGGAGATGATCATTGGCGTGCGCTTGAGAGAGTTATGCGCTATTTAAAAGGCACTGTGAGCTATGGAATTCACTATACCGGAAACCCGAGGGTTTTGGAAGGATATAGTGCTTCTAATTGGATATCTGATGTTGATGAGCTTAAGGCCAGTAGTGGTTATGTATTTACACTTGGTGGTGGCGCTGTTTCCTGGAAGTCTTGCAAGCAGACCATCTTAACAAGGTCAACTATGGAAGCAGAACTTGCAGCATTAGATACAGCCACTGTTGAAGCAGAGTGGCTTCGTGAGCTCTTGATGGACTTGCCTATGGTTGAAAAACCAATACCCGCAATGCTAATGAACTGTGATCATCAAAGTGAACAGTTCTAAGGATAATGCGAAGTCATCACGACATGTGAAGAGGAGATTGAAATCTGTCAGAAAATTGAAGAACTCCAGAGTTATTGCTTTGGATTATATCCAAACATCTATGAACTTGGCAGATCCCTTCACAAAGGGTTTATCACGGAATGTGATAGATAATGCATCGAGGGAGATGGGTTTGAGACCCACGTTATGAGTTGCCCACAGTGGTAACCACTCTATGTGATCAGAGATCCGTGAATTAGAAGTGGGAGACAAGCTGTTGGTCGGCTAAGAGGAGAGTATCCTTATATTTTATTCCACTCCATGAAGATGCAGTACTCTCTTAATCTGTATGGTAGGTTGACATTTGTCTTAATGCGTTCCAAGCACTGTTCCAAATATCATCCGATATGCCGATTTATCAGCCGATTTATCGCTTATCGGGTAGTGACCGATATGATAAATGAATATCGGTGGAGTTTATCATTCGGGCCATTTTATCGGTCTTACAAGCGGTTTATCAGTCGATATGCCGATAAATCGGCCGATATATCGATTTTCCAGCACTGGAACATATGATAGATGACATTCATCATAGAATTTTTAGAATTATTGAATAAAATATATTTATATATCATAATTTAGAGTTTTTAATGCCAATATGATATATTTGAATATTATATTTTAGTGCTACAATTTGGGATTTACAAGAAAAATGGCCGATAAACAGTCGACCGATAAAATCGATTTATCGGCCGATAAGCCGATATATCTCTTATCATGGGCTGACCGATAAGTTAACGATAAGCGATATCCTGAACATTGGTTCCAAGTGGCTTATTTATATAAGCAGAGATGTGTCTTGCAGAACATCTCCTGAGGAACTCACCAATATGAGTCTGAGTGTTAAACGTCGCAGTCTATGAGAATCGGGTGCTCTCTAATAAACTCATGAAAGGCCTTTGGAGTATGACGCGTACGCTCCACCCGCGGGGAAGCCTTGCGGCAGCCTAGTATCGGTTCAGATGTTGTGTGAAACTGGTATCACAGCAAATTTGTAGTTCAAGGCGTAGTCCACTATTCAAGTTGTGAACTAGTGTAGCATGATGTTCTAAGTGGAAGTTCAACTTAACAGTCTCCACTAAAACCGGTATATAAAAAATATTTTGGAACAGAGTTTATGAAATGTGCTAATGACACTTTGTGGGGGATTGTTGGAATTTTATATGGGCTCACATGTCCAGCCCAACTAAGCCCACTAAAATTCTGAAATTGTCATGGCCCATTCACGAATAATACAAATGGGGAGTGGGACCATATTGCTAGTTTGGAGAGAGTGGAACCACCTTATAAGGTGAGCCATTCTAGATCATGTATGAGTAGGCACGGCAAGAGGAGAGGTGTGCCACACGCGCGCTCCTCCTCCGCCGCCCGCCTCGCCACGCCTCGCCTCGCCTCGTCACGACGCGCCGCGGGTTGCGGGAATGAGCCGAGCCAAGAGCGTTTATTTTGTCGGTTGGGAAAACTTAATGAGTCATTAACTTGGTAATTAACGGACGCGTTAATTCCAAAACCGTTTCCGTTTCCTTTCTGGATCGTGGAAAGCTGCAACTTCGTTTATGGTTTCGCGTCGTTCCAAAGCACTGCGCCGCCAATCAAGCCTTCTCCATCCCTTCTTCCGGCGTGCACCACGAGGAGGGACAGCAGGCCTCCGGAACCCCGCCTCTTGTAATCCTGTATGGGAGAGGGGCGATCAGGTTTTTGGGGAGCGCACTCGCGCGACTGCTGACGGCGACTACTTCCCCAACGACGATTTCTTCCCCGACATCGGCAACCTCTTCATCGACGACATGGCCGACAACATGGACAACAACAACGGCGGTGCCGCTACCGCTGCATCGTACGTATCTCTCTCTCATCTGTACGAGATACAACTGCAATTCTTTTGTCTACTGCTTGCTGTAGATTGGATCGGTTTTAATACAACACTAGATTTTGATATTTGCATGCTTAGTATAATTGCTACTGTCATAATTTACTTCATGTTATTTCGGATTAAATCATGTGCTAAATTGCTAATATATTCAACACTCCATATATAGTAAATTATAAAGAAAATGAATGTAAATAGCTACACCCATCTCTCTGGATGACTGAATAAAAAGTTGCTTAGTTGTTTTACTGTTTACCACTATTCAACATGTAAAGCAGAGATGCACTCACGTGTGCATAGCCCAACAACCCAGTAATTTGGTTGAGCAAACATGTGCAGTAAGACCCCACACTGTCCACAATCAGCAAAATAAAACATCAAAAAATAATCAGCAAAATACATGTACTCCGTAGCTACCACGAGTCCATGGCCATATCAAAGCCAATAGATGGGAACATGCTGAACACAATGTAATCGACACACGCGCTTGAGACTTGAGAGGGAGAGTGGGAGATCACATATCGTTGAAGTTGTTGTCACATGCTGTGCAAATCCCCCTCCCTCCCGAGCCGCTCCTCTCCCGAGCGGTTCCAGAGGCCCCCTCCCTCCCGAACCCTAGAAACACCCAGCCATCCCTGATCCCTGGCCGTCGCTCCTACTGTCAACTGCGGCGGCGGCGGCGCCAGTCTCGTCGACTCGGCGGAGGGCTGGTGGTGATCTCGGCGGCACATCATGGGAGAAGGTGGGCGCAGGCGGAGGATAAGTGCAGCGCGGATGGACGGCCTGCTGGGGCCTGAGGTCTTCCAGCGGGAGGGCGGCGAGGGGAACAGCGCGCCGCCGACGGCCGCTTTGGTCAGGGGTGGCAGTTGGATTCACTCTGGGCGTTGATGGTTCCGATCTGGACCCAATTTGGGCAGATGCAGCGAGATTTTTTCTCGGTAATCTGCACGGTGATGCCATCCCGTCTAATGCCTACCTGCTGGAGGGCGGAGCCGGAGTGGCTAATTGGAGGAGGAAGTGAGGCCGTCTCTTTCGTGGTGGCTTTTTCGAATAATTCCTTTGCTGCTCCGATCGGTGGCGTGGGGGCTTGCCGGTGTGCTCAAATAACGGTGGCGGTCCTAGGGTTCCAACTTGAGCAAGGATGAAGATCTTCCTAATGCATGTCCTCTTCGATCTGGCCGGAATGGCGGGTTTCGGAAGGCTCCTTCGGCAATCTTGAATGGACGTTATGCCTAGAGATTGCTGGATCGGGTGGTATTCGGTCGCAACACAAGAGTGGCGCGAAGCTCTGCTTCTTTTACCATCATGGGCAAATCCATGGTGAAGTCAGAGGCGGAGAATGACATAGAAGCTGAGATTGGAAGACTAGCATGGGTGATTTAAGTCTTTGCGTCGATGAGGAATTGGCTTGGAGTTTCAGGAATCGTGGCAGCAGTAAGTAAACGGGGGCGATAACACAGGTGAAGTTCAAAGTGCTACCTTTCAGGGTGAAAATCCAAGGTCTGGCCTTAATTGGTTGTGCCTGACAGTGATCTTGTTGGATTCATTGTTTTGAGAGCGAGGAATATCTTCAGGGTGAAAACCCAAGGTCTGGCCTTACTTGGTTGTGCCTGGCAATGTTCTTCTTGAAGACGTTTCTTTTGAAGAACTGGACATCAGGTGTTGTTATGATGGTGGTTGTGCGTCTGCTGCAAGGACTGTAACTCTGTATCGGGACTTTTCTTTTTTAATTCTTCTTCTTATTGTCTTTCAGCTGTGTGCATCCGTAATGGCTCTAGCTATTGCATTGTTGTAGAGGCTGGGTGTAAATTGTATCTCCTCGATATCAATATACATTCTTTATCTAAAAAAAACATGTTGTGCAAATCCTAGCCAGAAAATCTCAACCACAAAGCGCATCAGCCAAATCATTTATACGGCAAGATGGACATGGTAGCTTCTGCAAAACAGGGAGGGAGCCAGGGAGTAGTGATGGTCGGGAGGAGCAGCAGTAATATGAGACCGGATCGGACGATAGGAGATTGCCGTTGACGGTGGCATATATAGGGGAGTGAAGACCAACGGACCGAATGGAAGGTAGTCTTCTCGTATGTCCGTGACGCTCTAGAATCTGATATGGTAATTCGTTATTGAAGGGAAGTGGACCCGAGAACGGACATGATTTTCTCGCAGGATTCGTGCGGGAAAGGAAGAAGAGAGAGCGATGTTGTTCGCGTCACGGGGATATGATCTGCTCATCGGTCGATCAGATTCTGTTCGGTGACACGATAAACTGTAGTGAGCTGGCTGCTTTTATTACAAATGGGCCAAAGAATGGGCTCATATTACACCAGAACAGAATGCAAATAATTAAATAAAAGTGAAAATGATGGAAATTGATTATGTGGCAGATTCCTAAGGTGGATAGGTTGCATCTAACACTAGTGTAAACAACAACTTTCGTCCAGGGCTAGAAAAGGCATTAGTCCCGGTTGCATCAAAATTCGGGACAAATGCTATGCATTGGTCCTGGTTTGTGCGCCCGAGGCAGCAGAAATCGCCTGAGGTTATTGGTCCCGGTTCGTTAGCAGGCATTTGTCCCGATTTGCGGCACGAACCGGGAACAATGCCTCGCCACAGGCCACGTGGCACGCGCAAGGGCATTGGTCCCGGTTCATGCCACAAACCGGGACCAATGCCCCCTTCCCCCTACATATACTGCCTCCCAGCTGCCCCCCTTCCCTCTGTTTTTTTTTCTTGGAGGAGTGAGAGAGATGGGTGCTATTGTGTGTTATTTTACTATGCACACGAGGTGTTCGATGAAATACCCGAGCCACATTAGCTCACAGAAAATGGTATCTTCGACGAGGTTAGCAAACTTATCTTTTTCATCTGTAATTGATACATAAAAAAGTTATATTTGTCGATGTACTGTGGTCATGTCTCTATTAAAGATGTTATTGTAATGTTTTTTGATAGACTTAATTATACGATGCAGATGGATGGACGGAAGCGATGGATCTACGGTGACCGACGCACTTCCGAGTATATGGTAGGCCTGAATGCATTTCTCGTTGTAGCTCAGGCAAACAAAGATAATGGCTTTATGTGTTGCCCATGTGTTGATTTTCGGACGTCAGGGAGCACTCTTCCTCGAGACTCCTTCACGACCACCTACTTCGGAGAGGTTTAATGCCCAGCTATAATTTCTGGACCAAGCATGGAGAAAGAGGGGTTGTGATGGAAGTCAATGAAGATTTAGAAGAAGATCCTTTGTTCCCTGAATACGGTGATACTGCAATGGAAGACAATGCAGAAGAAGGAGGTGATCAAGAACGGGCATCAGAAGAGCCCGATGATGATCTTGGCCGAGTTATTGCTGATGCAAGGGAAGACTGTAAAAGTGAATTGGAGATGTTGAAGCTGGACAACATGTTACAGGATCACAAAAAGTTGTTGTACCCAAATTGCGAAGATGGTAGCACAAAGCTCGGTACCACACTGGAGTTGCTGAAATAGAAGGCACAGAACGGTGTGACTGACAAGGCATTTGAGAGTTTATTTCAACTAATGAAGCCGAAACTTCCAAAGGATAACGAATTGCCTGAGAGTACGTACGAAGAAAAGAAAGCTCTCTGACCTCTAGGATTAGATGTGCAGATGATACATGCATGCATTAATGACTGCATCCTCTACCGCGGTGAGAAGTACGAGAATTTGGAAATGTCCGGTATGCACAGCACTGCGGTATAAGATCAGAGCAGATGACCCTGGTGATGTTGACGGCAAGCCCCCCATAAGAGGGTTCCTGCAAAGGTGATGTGGTATGCTCCTATAATACCACGGTTGAAACATCTGTTTAGAAACAAAGAGCATGCTAGGTTGTTGCGATGGTACAAAGAAGACTGCAAGAAAGACGGAAAGTTGAGACGCCCCGCCGATGGATCGCAGTGGAGAAAGATCGAGAGAGACTTCCCGGACTTTACAGGAGAGGCGAGAAACTTATGGTTTGGTCTAAGTACAGATGGCTTTAATCCTTTTGGGGAGTAGAGCTCGAGTCATAGCACCTGGCCCGTGACTCTATGTATGTACAACCTTCCTCCTTTGTTGTGCATGAAGCGCAAATTCATTATGATGCCAGTTCTCATCCAAGGCCCGAGGCAACCTGGCAACGACATTGATGTGTATCTTAGGCCATTAGTGGAAGAACTCTTACAATTGTGGGCCAAACCATGTGTACGGGTGTGGATGAGAACGAACAAAAGCCATTTGACCTACGTGCGTTGCTTTTCGTAACCATCAATGATTGGCCTCCTCTTAGTAACATTTCCGGACATACAAACAAGGGATACAATGCATGCACACACTGTTTAGATAAGACTGACAGTGTTTATTTGGATAAATGTAAAAAGATTGTATACCTGGGGCATCGTAGATTTCTTCCGATCAAGCACACCGTAAGAAAGAAAGGAGGGAAGCATTTAAGAGGTGAGGCAGATAATCGGAAGAAGCTTGACCTCCGTAGTGGTATTGATTTATTCGATATGGTCAAGGACCTAAAAGTAATCTTTGGGAAGGGTGATGGCAGCCAACCTGTTCCGAACGGGCCTGATAAGCGCGCACCCATGTGGAAGAAGAAATCTATATTTTTGGAGCTACCCTATTGGAAAGTTCTAGAGGTTCCCTCTTCAATCGACGTGATGCACGTGACAAAGAATCTCTGCGTCAAACTTCTATGGTTCCTGGGCGTGTATGGGAAGTCAAAAGATACGCCAGAAACACGAGAGGACCAACAACACATGAAAGACCCAAGCAACAAGCACACGGATACAGGGCGCCATTACTTAAGCAGCTACGCTCTTTCTAAAGCAGAGAAGGAAATATTTTTTGAACTCCTTTACAGTATCAAGGTTCCGTCTGGCTTCTCATCGAATATAAAGGGGATAATAAACATGGCAGAGAACAAATTCCAAAACCTGAAGTCTCATGAATGCCACGTGATTATGACGCAGTTGCTTCCGATTGCATTGAGGGGGCTTCTACCGGAAAATATTCGAGTACCCATTGTGAAGCTATGTGCATTCCTCAACGCAATATCTCAGAAGGTAATCGATCAAGAAATTCTGGCAAGATTACAGAGGGATGTGGTCAAGTGTCTTGTTAGTTTTGAGTTGGTGTTCCCACCATCCTTCTTCAACATTATGACTCATCTCCTGGTTCACCTATGTGAAGAGATTCATATTCTCGGTCCGGTATTTCTCCACAATATGTTCCCCTTTGAGAGGTTCACGGGAGTCTTGAAGAAATATGTTCATAACTGTGCTAGGCCAGAAGGAAGCATCTCGAAGGGCTATGGAACAGAGGAGGTCATTGGGTTCTGTGTTGACTTTATTCCTGACCTTAAGACGATTGGTGTTCCTGAATCGCGGCATGAGGGGAGACTGAGGGGAAAAGGAACGCTGGGAAAGAAAACAATGATACCCAGGGACAGGCATTCTTTCACTAAAGCACACTACACAGTTCTACAAAATTCCATCTTCGTCGCTTCGTATCTCGAGGAACACAGGAATATTGTACGCTCCACAAACCCGGGGAAGGATGACTCATGGATTAAATGCAAACACATGGAGACTTTCGGAAGTTGGTTGCAAACACATCTTATAAATGACACCACTGTTGAAGATCAGCTGTACATGTTGACCGGGTCACCATCTTCGACTATTGGGAGTTTTCAAGGGTACGAGATAAATAGGAATACATTTTACATGATCGCCCAAGATAAGAAGAGCACCAACCAAAACAGTGGTGTCCGCTTTGATACAACAAACGAGAATGGAAAAAATGACACATACTATGGTTACATAGAGGAGATATGGGAACTTGACTATGGATCTTCTTTTAAGGTCCCTTTGGTCAAGTGCAAATGGGTCAACCTCAATGGAGAAGGGGTAAAGGTAGACCCGCTTTACGGAATGACAACTGTGGATCTCAACAATATTGGTTACAATGACGAACCATTCGTCCTAGCCAATGATGTGGATCAGGTCTTCTACGTGAAGGACATGTCCTCCAGATCGAAAAAAAGAAAAAATAAGCAAACAAATACATCATACGATGAGCCGAAGCGTCACATAGTTCTTTCAGGGAAAAGAAACATCGTGGGAATCGAGGACAAGACAGACATGTCAGAAGATTATAATAAGTTTGTTGAAATTCCACCCTTCAGAGTGAAACCTGACCCAACCATCCCGTTAAATAATGAAGATGCTCCATGGTTACGGCCGAAGCGATCATAAGCTTCATGGACCATCTCTACACGAAGAAAATTCAGAAGACCAGATAGGGATATTGTTGGTGATGTGTAATAATAAACGTGGAATACATGATCATAGTTCTATTGAAAAAGTGTTCACAAAAACTTGCTATCTACTTCTAACGTTCTAGGGTTTCGGTTTCAAACGACGGTGCACACAAACATACATCTTGGAAGCACGGACAATTTTGACGAAGGAGGTGTGCCGCGTGGCACGGGAGTTGTGACGCGTGGCCAGGAGGGTGCGGTATAAACTGCGGCGCCTCGAGCGCGTCTTCTTCTCTCCACGCGCCCACTCATCTCCATGCACCGTCGCGCCGCCACCATGCCTCCGAGGAGGAACAGCACCACCGTCTTCCGCGGCGTCCGATCACGGCATAACGGAATATTCAGCGCGGATAGCTGCTGCGGGGATGACCGCATCCCCCTCGGCTCCTTTTCCATGGCGGCGGAGGCCGCCCGCGCCTGGGACGCGGCGGCCTGGCGACTCAACCGCCCGCGGTAGCTGATGAACTTCAACGACTGCCACACCCTCTGGGAAGCGAAGGACAAGGCGCCGAAGCCGCAGATCGTCACTTTCACCGACCACCTCCAACTCCGCCACCGTGCGTTTCAGGGCCTAGTCGACGCCGGGGACGACCACATCGTTCGCGAGTATTACCGGAACAATCCGGGGGAGGAGAGCGCCGACGAGGAGCTCTGGCAGACCCGCGCGCCTGAGCGGGCGGAGCGCCGCCTCCAACGCCACCTCGCGTTAGATGCCGCTCGGGAGGCGAGGACGAAGGCGCTTCAAGAGCTCCGTCGGGCCGACCACGCCGGCGAAGTCTGGGCCTCCGACGATCCGAGGTGGGGGCCTATCTCGGACATACCATCATGCACCTCCGACGACGACGAGGAGGTCACCGACGAGTTCGGCGACGACGATGACCCGGAGGAGGTCACCGACGAGTTCCCCGACGACGACGACGAGGAGTAGTGTTCGTCTGTTTTCAGTTTTTAATAAAAGAATTTGTATTCTGGCGAGCTGCAGCGAGCTAGCGCGTCTGTTTTCTGTTTTTAATAAAAGAATTTGTCGCACTAAATAATGTCACATATGTAATATGGTTCGTGAGATCCTGATGAATCTGAACCCTTTAGTGCACATTCGTAATGGTGACATTCCTTAGAAATCCCTTCCGGGGTTATGAAGAATGACCCCATTATGTATGTGTACAAAAGGGTCTAGTTTTTTTCCGGATTTCATTATTACATATATGATTTTGTTTAGTTTCAGAGAACTCTAGAAACCCTTCCTTTCCCCGCATCGCTATTACGTGTACTTACCTCGTAATAAGCACAAAATGTGAAGGTCCAATTTCACATCAAGGCCTGATGACCATCTTGTTCCTGTTAAGAGGTACTACAGGCGGTGGTGATCCGGGAAAAGGATGAAGATGAGGGTTTCTGGATTTATTTCGAACTAAATAATGTCACATATGTAATATGGTTCGTGAGATCCGGATGAAGCTGAATCCTTTAGTGCACATTCGTAATGGTGATATTCCTCAGAAATCCCTTCCGGGGTTATGAAGAGTATCCCCATTATGTATGTGTACAAAAGGATCTAGTTTTTTCCGGATTTCACTATTACATATATGATTTTGTTTAGTTTCATAGAACTCTAGAAACCCTTCCTTCCCCCGCATCGCCATCACGTGTACTTACCTCGTAACAAGCACAAAATGTGAAGGTCCAAGTTCACATCAAGGCCCAATGACCATCTTGTTCCTGTTAAGAGGTACTACAGGCAGTGGTCATCCGGGGAAAGGATGAAGATGAGGGTTTCTGGATTTCTTTGGAACTAAATAACGTCACATATGTAATATGGTTCGTGAGATCCGGATGAATTTGAACCCTTTAGTGCACATTCGTAATGGTGACATTCCTTAGAAATCCCGTCCGAGATTATGAAGAATGTTGCCGTTATGGATGTGCACAAAAGGGTCTAACTTTGTTTGGATCTCACTATATTACATATATGATTTTGTTCAGTTTCAAAGATGTCCAGAAACCCTTCCTTCCCCGCATTTCCATCACGTATACTACCTCGTAGCAAGCACATAATGTGAAGGTCCAATTTCACATCAGGCCTAGTAAGAATTATGACTAGCAGATCAGATCCACTCTTTCCTAGTAAACTTGTGACTCGAACGGTGCATAACAGCATTCCAGATTATCCAATCATGTGTGAAAACATTGCAGATCACTTCCTCTTCATTGCAGATAACTTCCTCTTAGAAGAAGAGGAAGTGATCTGCAATGTTTTCACACATGATATGGATAATCTAGGATGCTACAACTGTTATGTCCCGTTCGAGTCGCAACTTTACTCGGCAAGACTCGATCTGATCTGCTAGTCATACTCCTTACTAAAGTTCAGAAACCCTTGTTCCTGTTAAGAGGTAGTATAGGCGGTGGTGATCCGGGGAAAGGATGAAGATGAGGGTTTCGGTTCGAACTAAGGAACGTCGCATTTGTAATATTATTGTTAGTGAGATCAGAAGAACTGGGTTGCACCGTTTCGTGCATATACGTAATGGTGATATTTTTCATAGCCCCGGACGGGGCTATGAAGAATATGACCGTTATCTATCTGCACGAAATGGTCCAACTTTGTTCGCATCTCACAAACACTTACGTATGTGATTTTGTTTAGTTTCAACGAAGTTCAGAAACCCTTGTCTTCATCCTTCCCCACATCGCCATCACGTATACTACCTCGTAACAAGCACAAGATATGAGAAGGGCCAATTTGATCCTTTATGTTTTACTTTTATCTCATTTATGTCATATTTCTCACAAACACTAAGATATTTTACTTAATTAGGAATATTTACATAGTCCGGGTCTGTTTTTAGCTTATGTCTTTGTTGGCCCTGTCGGGCCATGTCCGGGACTGGGGCCCACCGGGTTGGCACTGGGAGGTCCTTACTACCGGGACACGCAGATTGGTGAGAAATCCGGGAGACGTGGTCGACACGGATATTCTTTGGTGGCCATCGCGTGGGCCACGGTCGGTGCGGAGAGAGCCGGCCCCTGAGGAGGTGGTACATTAGCGTAACAGGGCGTAGGACGAGCAGGTCCGTCGCTACATGTGCTTGCTCGATACGGAGTATAGCAGCAGTTGGTCGATTATTCGGAGGGTTCCTTACCACGTGAGCTATGACCCTGTGAGGGTTCCTTACCTATGGATGCGTAGCACCCACGACTCAGCACCCCGCGGCTTAAAACCCGGTCGGAGTTAATTAGTTTAAGAGATGTCATGAATATGTATAAGTGATATTATTCGATCGTGATGTATTAGAGTTAAATAAAATGAACCCGAGCTATGTAACTCTTGGTGTGTATTGATACGTTTAAATATTTCATCAATGTTGCTTTTATAATTGAAATGAGGATCTGGAACATATTGATACTCTTTTTTCTAACTTGTTTAGTTATAAGTACCATTAGCTATTATCTATAAGCAATTTTGATGAAATGGATCTGGAACATATAATTACTCTTTTTTACTAACTTAGGGAATTTTGTGTATTTTCAGAAAAGTATGGAGCTAAGAGACGAAGATGCGGAAAACTTGCTCGCGGGTTTAATCCGCGGGCCCGAGGGAGAGACCGATGTGAGACAGTGGATGAACGGCTCCGGTGAGGGAGATCCGGAGCTCACCCGAGGAGACGTCTCTGCTGAGGGAGAAGCCGATGGCTCCGGTGAGGGAGAAGCCGACGACTCCGGTGAGGGAGAAGCCGACGGCTCCGGTGGAGTCGTACAAATTACAAACACCGGCTCCGAGGTGCATATAGATATGTTAATTAATGAAGCATCTGTTGTCTATATACATGTATTATCAGTCTTTATATTTTTAGCCATCTGGTTCAAGCATATCAACCGGAAAAAAGACTGAACGAGGCGCAACAAAGAAGTTGAAAGATATAGGAACGAAACGATCGGAGCTGACGGCGCACCCGAGCTTCCCGCTGATGTTGGCCAAAAATTTGTGAACCAATTCAGAGTGCTAGTTAGGGATCACATCCCGATCACTGTTCATGAGTGGAATGAGCCAAAAGATCCACGGAGACAAGTAATTTCATTTGTCAGCAAAAAAGCCAAAGATCATCTTTTCAAAAAGATCATGTGTAATTTCCCCTTACCCTTGCCGGAGGTGGACAAGAATGAGGCGGATGAGAATGAGGAGGTAGATGGTGAAGCCGATGTTACTAAAAAAACTTGAGTTACTGGAAAAGGTCATGACGTGGACTATGAAAAAGATGGCCGAGCAATTCAAAAACTGGAAGAAAAGATTGAACCTTGACTTTTGTTAAGAAGGGCAAGACTCCAGATTTCACTCAAGGGTATGAGAAAATAAAACCTTTATGGGAAGAGTTTGTGAAGTACAAGCTGTCAGAGAATGCAACAGAAAGATCAAAAACAAATAAGGAAAACGCCGCCAAAAAGGTATATCACCATATTATGGGGCAAGCTGGCTACAAGGGTTCCATGCCCAAGTGGGAGAAATGGGAGAACGACCTGCTTGAGAAGGGGATCACTCCCGAGCCGTTCTTGTGGGTCGAGCGGACAAGGTCATGGTTCTACGGGCATGGGGGCAAGTTGGACGCCTAAGGAAACACAATCTATAACCAAAGGCATAAAGAGAATCCTCTACCCATAGAAGATCTGAGAAGCGCAATAAAGGACGTTCAAGAGGGGAGGTTCGTGCCAGATAGAGAGAACGACGAGCTCACACGCGCCCTCGGGAATAAGGAACACGTAGGGCGTACACGAGCCACAAAAGGCAATCCTCTGTGGAGTATTGGGTTTGACGAGACCAAAAAGAAATACCCCGATAGAAGCCGTCAACCGAAAAAGGACGTGGAGGCAGCTGAAGTAGAGAGTCAGGAAAACTGGAGGCGTCAACTTGAAGAACAGATAAAGCGGACGCAGGATGTAGCAATGCAGCAGCAGGAGCAAATTAACACACTTAGCCAGCAGCTAGTGTCTACCGGCGTACCACACATGGTAGAAGGTGAATTCGATGCTACCGGTGCCGCACATTCTCATCGGAAAAGCAGCGTTGTGTCCATGCAGCTCCCGGGTGATGATGCACCGCCGATGATGCACCCGGTTTATGATATCACGGAGATGACAACCTGCGAGCTCCACGTGAAGGTCATCAATATAACCATCAAGGCGGCGGTCGGCTATGTCTTACCAATTGGCAACGAACCAACTCACCATAGTCTTCCGGTTCAACGGGGCTACGCTGTTGTTGGGGTCGATGAAGTTGTCAACGGATTCGAGCGGGTGAAGCTTGAATTTCCTGAAGGTGAATACGGAGTGGTGACTGAACTCGGAGAAGCCAAGAAGTTGACCGTTCTATGGCTAAAGGAATGCATTGTGCTTCAAAATCAGACGGCAAGGCCATTGACTCCTCACCATTCTCCAGCGTAACAGTCTCTAGCGCGGTCGTCTCCGCAATGCATGCCGTCTCCAGCACTGTCGCCTACGCCGTGCACGTCTCCAGCGCGGTCACCTACTGAAAGTGCATTTTGTTTTCCCATTGTTTTGTGTGTTAGTTAACAATACTAAGTACATTATTTATCGAGGTGTTAAGCGTGCAGGTGTTATACTTAACATCGGCATCGATCACCGAAAAGTCGGTGAAGTTTGGCCTGAGAGTTTTGGGACAGAACCCAGCCGGATTATTCGGACCGGATTTTTCATCCTGGACCGGATATTCCGGGTGCTGCGCAAAATGGCTAAGGACTGGAAGTTTTGCGTGCTGGGGTCAACCGGATTATTCGGACCGGATTTTTCATATCAGACCGGATATTCCGGGTGTTGATGAAGGAGCGCAAAAATGGCTAAGGACAGGATGTTTTGCGTACTGGAGTCAACCGGATTATTCGGACCGGATTTTTCATATTGGACCGGATATTCCGGTTGCTGATGAAGGAGCGCAAAAATGGCTAAGGAATGGAAGTTTGGGGTACTGGAGTGAACCGGATTATTTGAACCGGATTATTCCGGAGCAGCCGGATAATCCGGTTCAGATCTGCAGGACTGCGTGGAGCAAGCTGACCGGATATTCCGGTCCAAACTTGAACCGGATATTCCGGTCCCCTTTTTCCTGCACAACGACTAGTTGTGAGGAGGGGCTATAAATACCCCTGCTCTTCTTCCCCAAAATCTAGTTCTTTCCCTTAGCATTTATGAGCATTTAAAGAACTCACCAAATCTCCCATTACTCCCAATCCCTCCACCCAATCTTGAAGATCTTTGGAGGATTGAAGGAGAAGGCCCCGATCTATATCTTCACCGAGCCGTTCTTCATTTCCCCCTCTCTAGCTTGAGGGATCTAGCCTAGGGTTTCCTCTTGTGGAGAACCTAGTCATCTTGATACTTGTTGGTGATTCAAGAAGAGTTGGGAGCCCCCAATTTAGTCGTGGGTGTGTGCCCCAAGTTGTTTGTAAAGGATTCGATCCCCGCCTCAAAGGGGTTCAATAGTGGAAGGTGAACTAGGCCTTTGTGGTGGAGTTCATCGGAGAATAGGTTGAGGCCTTAGTGGCGTTGAGTAGGCCTTTGTGGCGAGCTCACACCCCTCCAACGAGACGTACTCCCCTAAAAAGGAGGAAATCGGAAATACATCGTGTCTCCGTGTGCTTCCATCGGTTACCTCGTTCCTCCCTCTCTTTACTTACTCGTACTTGTTGCATTAATTGCTTGCCTTGTCATATAGGCAAATTCACCACTAGTTGCACTATCTAGAGAATTTACCTTCTTGTCAAGCCTAAACTTTAAGAAAAATTAAAATTGGTCGTAGCACCTATTCACCCCCCCTCTAGGTGCCCATACTTTGCTTTCAATTGGTATCAGAGCCTCGGCTCTTCTATTGGGCTTAACCGCCTAAGAGTTTAAGTATGGGAGATGTGTTGGTTGACGCTCCGTCCGATGGCAATGTGACCATGAATGATCTCAATGCTTTGAGAGAATCATTGACCTCATCCATAGACACTAAATTTGATGAGTTGCGTCAACTCATGACAACACTCCTCAAAGCCAAAGGACCGGAGGGGGTCGACTCATCCCTTCCGGAAGAACCGGAGGGTGCCAAGAAAGGGGTTGATGGTGAACCACTTAAAACTGCTTCCGCCGAACAATCCGCTAAGAAGGGTGCGGGTGATAAGGAAGAATATCACGCCGTTGAAGGCCGATATTCCCCCGATCCCCCCCATCCCTTTTCCCCATATAATCCCTAGAGGAGATCCACCTAAAATTGATGCATATTCTTTTCGTGAATGGCAATATTACATGGAGACTCACTTGAACTCTTCTTGTATAGATCTTTGGAGAATCACTCGGGGCGGATACAAGCCATTTGATCCCAAGAATCTCACAAGAAGAGAGGTCGTAGATTGCCAACTCAACTACACCGCCTTGTCCATCCTTCATCAAGCCGTGGGCCCCAACCACATGCCGCATCTTCAACACTTCTCCACCGCCAAAGAAACGTGGGATGCTCTTGTCATCATGTTTTTTGGGAATGAGAGCATGCAAAGAAATCGATATGATGCCTTGACCAATGAGGCCGAAGGGTTCTTCATGCGTGATGGAGAAGATCATGTTGACATGTATCGAAGACTCAAAACTCTTGACACCGCCTTCTCTAGTGAGGGTGCAACATATATTGATGATGCTTGGATCAAGAGGAAGTACATGATTGCCGTGATGCCGTTTGAGGGCACGGACTTGAAGAGCATTCAAGGAAGACATGATTTCTCCTCCATGACCTCAACTCAAGTGATGCAAGAATTGTGCTCCTACAAAGTGCAAACCAAGAATGCTCTTCACCACCGTGCTAGAGCCATTGGAATGCATCAAGGAGCATTCGTTGCTTTGAAGGCCAAGGTCTTGTCAAGAGAGGTTGAGAATGAAGAAGATGGAGAAGAGGCATTGCCTCCCTTGAAGGAACAAGACTATGATCCCGTCCTAAAGGATCTCATCGCCCTCACCGTGCAAAAGTTTTGGAGCAATCCTCCCAAGGGCAAGAAATTTGTTGAGGAAAAGACAAGGTCTCGCTATGGAAACGATGGAGCTCAAAAAGTGAGGTCTTGTTTCAATTGCCAAGACAAGCATCACTTCATTGCGGAGTTCCCTTACGAGAATAGAGAACACCATAGTGGCAAGCTCATTCGCAAGGACAAGTCCAAGGTTGAATACAAGAAACCTCACTTCAAGAAGAAACCTTTCAACAAGAAATCCCCCACCAAGTTTGTGCTCTTGACTCAAGAGGAGTATGATTCCGGGAGTGATGAAGAAGAAGAAACAACAAGTGAAGTGGCCGCTCTAGCTATTGCTTCCACTCCATCTTCATCATCCCTCTTTGAATCCCCCAATGAAAATCTTCCTCAACGCGATGCCAAGTGCTTCATGGCTAAGGCCATGGAGGTATCACCTTCTCCTAACTCTAAGACCACTAGTGAACTAGAACATATTGCTAGTCTTAGAGAAGAAGAGGAAAGGGCCTCCTTGGACCGTTTTATGTCTAACATGCAAGGGGAGACCAAGAAGTACTTTGAGCATCTCATGAGGCAATTGGGAGAGGCCCAAGAGGCCCTTGAGAAGAAAGGTGAGATTGAGAGAAGGGATGCGGATGAAATTGCATCTCTCTCTATGACTCTTGAGGAAGAGCATGATGGTAGAGTTTCTCTAGAGGATGAACTTGAATCTATTGAATCAACCCATAATGAACTTGTCTCTAAAATCATTAAGGAACGTGATCTTGCTATTGCTAAATATAAAAAGGATAAAAAGGATAAAGTCGAGTTTGGGGTTGGTCATGGTAAACTAACGAGGAGTTTGAAAAGCTAACCAATGCTCACAAAGCTTTGGAAAGCCAACACTCATCCCTCAAAGAGTTGCATGAACAACTTCAAACTCAACTTACTCAATCTAACCATCCTAGCACCTCTACTTCTTCTTGTGATCATGCAAATATTACTGAGGAAAATGCTAGGTTGAAGGATGAGCTCGCAAGGATCAAGGGCAAAAGCATTCAAGTTGAGAAGGTTGTGTTAGCCACCCCACAAGTGGTTGCCCCTAGCCCTAATGCGGTCATTGCTAGACCACAATTAAGTGCTCCAAGGCAACAAGTGGGTAAGCAAGGGCTTGGCTATATAGCCAAGAAGAAGAACAAGAAGAAGAAGAACAAGAGGAAGAACCAAAAGGGTGCTTCGGGTAGCATTGTCATTAGTGACAACACTACTCGTAGCACACCCGCACAAGCAAGCAATGTTGCCTCGAGTAGTCATGTCATGAGGGACACCACTACTCGTAGCACCTCCGCGGGAACTAACAATCCACACCATTTCTTATATGTTGATTATTATTTTGTTGTGCAAGCTAAATATGTTGGTCCTATTGAGGGTTTCATTGACTATACTATTTGGGTCCCAAAGACCCTTGTTGCTAACATAAAAGGACCCAACTCGGGTCCTAACTCTAGTCAATGATCTCTTGCAGGACTATGCTTCCGGTGGGACTAACTGGATTCTCGATAGTGGGTGCACTAATCATATGACCGGAAGCAAAGAACTAGTGACGGAGTTGCGACCAAATGACATCCAATCAACCGTCACTTATGGGGACTCATCCAAGTCTAAGGTATCCGGGTTCGGCAAGGATGTGGTGGCTCCCTATATAACTATCGTGAACGTCATGCTTGTCGAATCCCTTGGTTACAATTTACTTTCCGTCCGCTCTCTTGGAAAGATGGGTTTTTCCGTCTTTTTCGATGGTGATATTGTGGTCCTTTTGAGGAGCAAGACTCTTGACGTCGCTCACGTAGGACATGTTCAAAATGAGTTGTTTGTGGTGGACTTTTCGAAGTCCACCAACTCTCAAGCAATGTGTCTTTTCGGGAAGGCGGACTTGGGATGGTTGTGGCATCGCCGCCTATCCCATGTCAACATGAGAACTTTGCAAAGTCTTCACAAAGGTGGCCTTATTGTTGGACTAAAAGAAAATGTTTCCTTTGCAAAGGATCGCGTTTGTAGGTCGTGCGTTGAAGGGAAGATGCATGACATCATGCACAAGGCCAAGACTATTATCTCATCAAAGAGGATCTTGGAGCTCCTCCATGTTGATCTCTTTGGTGCCGTGCCCGAGGCAAGTCGTGGCGGCAAGAAGTATTGCTTGGTGATTGTCGATGATTATTCAAGATACACTTGGGTTTATTACTTCAAGTGCAAGAGTGAGACTCAACAAACCATCATCGACTTCTCCAACGAAGTGCAACGTCAACACAATGTGCAAATCATGGCTATTAGGAGTGATAATGGCTCGGAGTTCAAGAACTATACATTGAATGAATTTCTTAGTGAAGAAGGCATTCGTGATCAATACTCCGCCACTTACACTCCTCAACAAAATGGTGTTGCCGAAAGGAAGAATCGCACTCTCTTGGATATGGCAAGGACCATGTTGGCGGAGTACTCTTCTCCCCAATATTTATGGGCCGAGGACATATCCACCACATGCCACTCCTCCAACCGCCTCTACATCCGCAAAGGCTTGGTCAAGACCCCATATGAGATTCTCACCGGCAACAAGCCCAACGTATCCTAATTCCGTGTTTTCGGTTGTAAGTGCTTCTATTTGATCAAGGGTATTAGGTTGTCGAAATTTCAATCCAAAACTATTGAGGGTATTTTTGTTGGTTACGGTGCCGAATCCCACACTTATAGAGTCTATGACAAAGCCTCACGGATTGTCATAGAATCTTGTAGTGTGGTTTTCGAGGAAAATGACGGCTCCCAAGTGGCGCAATTTCATGTTTCAAATGTAGATGTTGAAATGCCTCAAGAAGCCATAGGAAGGATGGGTGTGGGATTCTTCCGCCCCATCGAGGGACACCTTATGGCGACTCGAGAAGGACTATGCTCTACTCAAGTGGAGCCCTCCTCTACATTAGAAGATCAAGCCAAGGAGCCAACTATTACACCTAACCAAGAACATATTCAAGACCCTCCTCTCATTGATCAAGTGACTCCGCAAGTCGTACCCACTCCTCTCACTAATGCGAGTCAAGATCAAGGCCAAGATCAACCATCCTCTTCATCCTCTCCTCAAGTTGAAGCTAGTGTTGAAGATATTGTTGATGATGGTGATGATGATGATCAAGGCCAAATTGGTCAAGATGGGGACCCAAATGATCAAGATGATCAAGTGATCCCTCCTCGAAATAATGAGGAGATCGAAGCCCGTCGCATCAAAAGAATAAGAAGAGCTTTGAAGCAAATTGATGCCCAAGACGACAAGGTCTTGGAGGATGTTCAAACTAGAAGATCTACAAGAAGGCAATTGGCTCATTTTTGTGAGCATCAAGCTCATATCTCTATGGTGGAGCCTAAGAAAGTGTATGAAGCTCTTGAGGACTCCGATTGGGTTGAAGCTATGCATGATGAGCTCAATAACTTTGAGCGGAACAAGGTTTGGAGATTGGTTGAGAAGCCCAAGGATTTCCACAATGTTATTGGCACTAAGTGGAATTTCAAGAACAAGCAAGATGAGAATGGCATTGTCATTAGGAACAAGGCAAGACTGGTTGCTCAAGGTTACACCCAAGTTGAAGGCATTGACTTTGATGAAACCTACGCTCCTGTGGCTCGCCTTGAGTCCATCTGTATCCTCCTTGCTAATGCATCCTCACATAATTTTAAATTGCAACAAATGGATGTGAAAAGTGCTTTCTTGAATGGTCCACTAAAAGAGGAGGTATATGTTAAGCAACCTCCGGGGTTCGAGAATCTCAACTTTCCTAACCACGTCTACAAACTTGACAAGGCTCTCTATGGTCTCAAACAAGCACCTCGTGCTTGGTATGAGCACCTTAGGGAGTTGTTAGATGATCATGGTTTCGAAGTTGGGAAGATTGACCCCACCCTCTTCACCAAGAGAGTAAAGGGAGAGCTTTTCATATGCCAACTATATGTGGACGATATCATCTTTGGCTCAACTAACCAAGCTTTCAATAATGAGTTCTCTAAGCTTATGACTGACAGGTTCGAGATGTCTATGATGGGTGAGCTTAAATTCTTTCTTGGATTTGAGATCAAGCAATTGGCTCGTGGGACTTTCATTTCTCAAGCCAAGTATACCCAAGATATGATCAAGAGGTTTAATTTCCAAGATGCTAAGATCAAGACATCTCCTATGCAAGTCAAGTGTCATCTCTCTCGTAATCCAAAAGGGAGTAAGGATGTGGATCAAAAGCTTTATCGTTCTATGATTGGTTCTTTGCTCTATCTTTGTGCATCTAGGCCCGATATCGTTTTGAGTGTAGGTGTGTGTGCAAGGTATCAAGCGGCTCCTAAGGATTGCCATTTGATGGCGGTCCATAGGATCTTTCGTTATTTGGTTCATACCCCAAGATTTGGTTTGTGGTACCCAAAGGGGGCACAATTTTCTCTCAATGGATATACGGATTCCGATTGGGCGGCTGATCAAGATGATAGGAAGTCAACTTCCGGAGCTTGCCAATTTCTTTGTAGGTCCCTTGTAAGTTGGTCCTCGAAGAAGCAAAATTGCATATCTCTTTCCACCGCCGAAGCCGAGTATGTTGCCGCCGCAAGTGCATGCACTCAATTGTTATGGATGAGGCAAACTCTCAAGGAGTATGGAGTTCATTTGGATAAGGTGCCTCTTTTGTGTGACAATGAAAGTGCCATCAAAATTGCATACAATCCGGTGCAACATACAAGGACCAAACACATTGAGATCCGCCACCACTTCATCCGTGATCACGTGGCAAGAGGAGACATTGCACTATCTTATGTGCCCACCAAGGACAATCTTGCGGATATTTTCACGAAGCCACTTGATGATGCAAGATTCTTATTCTTGAGGAATGAACTAAATGTGATTGATTCTAGGAGCTTGACTTGAGGATCTTGCACACACCCCTATAGATGAAACGTGTTTCAGCTTAGGTGTAGGCATGGACATAGGGGGAGTGTTATCCTAACACATTGGGTTCTCCCTCCCCCCATTATGCCCATAGCAAAAATTCATTGTGATCTCTCTTTTTCTAATGTTGAATTGTGAGCTTCAATGTTGAGTATTGGCAATGCCCCCAAGATATATCTTCGCGGTTGCATACCATAATCTCTTACATGGTGGCCTAGGCCACCAACCTCTTCGTTTCGAAGAGTTGGATCTTAGTTGGGTGTTACTTGTCATTTCATTGCATTTCATGTGTTTTCCCGTCTAGGTGTTTCGTCCTAGGAAAATCCCACTCAATTGGTCTTTTGTTGGTTTGATTCTTGATTTTGAGAGGGATAAGTAGTAGTTTCAGTTTGTTGTTCTATCCTAAGCCTTTCTATCAAAAAGCCTTTCTTTTCTAGCACTTGTGTCGTCCATTGAAAACGAGGAAATTTCGGATCAGAAGGCAGTCGGAATTTCTGGTCCAGTTTTGGACCGGAATATCCGGTTCAAGTATGAACCGGAATATCCGGTTCGGCGAAAATCAAAAAAACTGGAGCCCGACGGGGAGGTGGCAGTTCTTGCCCTTTTCCCCATCTGCTCCTCTCCACCCCAAAAATGCCGCCGCTTTGATTCTTGGCCTCCCGGGCTGGTTCCTCCGCGGGATCTTGAAGCTTTGGCCCGGATCTCGTTCCCCTCGTCCTTAGGAACGTTTCTACCCAAGCATCTTCCTCCATGGATTCCGGTAATGTTCAATCTCTTTGAATCTTGGTGCTATAACCCTACCAATCCATGGATTTGCGTTTTTGTTGGCAATGCTTGGTAGAACTTGTTCCTTAGAGGTCCCTTTGCATGCTAGATACGATAGATTAGATTCACATGTGTACGATCTACTTTTGAAGTCTAAGATCTAGATTAATTTTGTGCTGTTTCCGCACTACCGGAATATCCGGTCCACGACTGAACCGGAATATCCGGTTCAGTTTTGAACCGGAATATCCGGCTATGTCCAGTACTGATTGAGGACAGCCCAAAATTAATCTTTCCCAGATTTCTACCTAGATTGTTCCCTGGAATCTCCTCTATTGTTTTTATGCATGTTTGTTTCCGTTGCTTGACACTAGTGTACTCGTCTTGTGCTATCCTTCTATTATCTTGTTTCACAGGTGGTGGTTCTGAGAGGCGCATTCCTAAGCATCCCAAGCAGGAATCTGTCAAAAACAAGAGGAAGGCTCGGCTCAACTATAAGACCGACATTCCTGTTCCGGAGTTCAATGTGCTCAGGCAGAAGGATGTATACCTCGATCCTCGTATTGCAAATATTGATCCTCGGTTCTGGAATCTGGAGCAGTCCTACATCTATGCTGATATCTATTGTGACTACCGTCACCCTATCCGTGTGATGCAGCCCTTTGACTTTGCTGCTCTCAAGGCTAAAGAGGAGTTTGTTGATGCAGCTAGTATTGTTGAGCGGTTTGGACTTGTAAAGCTCATGGAGACCCAGTGCAACTACAACACCCAGCTAGTGATGCAGTTTATGTCCACTCTGGTGTTCAGTGATGATATTGTGTGCCGTCTCAAGTGGATGTCTGAGACTACTGCTTGTGAGGCTTCCTTCGAGAGGTTTGCACATCGTCTTGGATACACTTACCGCGCTCACCCTCCTCTTGGTGGCCGTGTCCATGAGGTTGATAGGCCTAGGAGGGAGGTGGCCATGGCTGAGTTGTATGCTCCTGGATTCACTATTGGGGGCCTTGAGGGACTTCTTCCCCTCTATGATCAGCTGGTGCACATCTTCAGATCCTTCCTTGTGCCGAGTGGAGGTAACAATGATGCTCTCACCACTCCTTTATGCAACCTTCTGATTCTGGCTAAGGAGTGCATGGAGGAAGAGGACCCGTCTGTCTCTTATACTGTGGATGTGATGGACATCATCTATCACGAGCTATACTCTGCTATGATTGGTGGCTACACCATTCCCTATGCTCCATATATCATGATGCTCATCAAGCATGAGATGCGGAAGGAGTACACAGAGTTACCCATGGTTGAGCACAAGGTCAAGAGGCTGTATATCAAGAGGAAGAAGAAGGCTGCTTCTGCTTCTCAGGATGCTCCTTTTGAGGGTGGTCCCTCTATGGGAGGTCCCTCTACTGGTTCTCAGTCTGCGCCCATTCCTGATATTAGCACTTTGCGCCATGTCAGGAAGCTCTCCTGGTTTCAGCGCAATGTGCTCTGCATGAAGGTGGACATCCACAAGGAGCAGTACAGGGCATATCGCAGAGACACTGCCATGGCTAGCGCACAGAGTCAGATTCTGCACCACGTGAGTGGTGCTACTGGTGATGTACCTGCTCCTCTCACTGCTCAGTCTTACTCTGCTTGGTCTGCTGAGGATAGCACTCCCTGGGAGAGCATTGAGGCGGCTCTCCGTTCTACTCAGGCTACTACTTCTGGAGCTGGTGATGATGATGAGGAGGATGAGGACGAGGGGTCTGATGCTGAGCACGAGGCTGAGGGAGAGTCCGAGGAGTCTGCTGGCGAGTCTTCTGAGCACTCTGATGCTTAGACCGTGGTTGGGACGTTAGATTTGCTATTTCCCTCCTTTTTGGTGTCTCGATGCCAAAGGGGGAGAAGCAGCTATTAGACTACGGGATTTGCATGGGTTCGGGCACAAGCGTATGCTTTTACCATTTCTTGAGAGCTTGTGTCCATTTAGTCTTTTCGTTTTCGTGAACTTTGCTCGTTTATTGTCTCGTTAAAACTATGTGTGCTATGGTGTGTGAGACTATGTTGGTTATTTGGATATTATCATGGATTATCTATGTTTGTGGTTATATGGTTATCTATTTTATATGTTGAGGATTATTATCTATTGTTGTGCTTGGTTATTCTTGGACATATTATCTTCGCACAAGGTATATACTTCTATCTTACTCTCAACATATTGGTGTTATTGGTTCGTTAACATGTTTGCTACTTGTTGGAAATCACTCCCCATACATCTTTGCATCTATTTGCATTTTAGGCAAACAAAAGATATGCATAGAGATAGGGGGAGACATTTCCATCTTGTTTCAAACATGTTCTTGTCAAAGTTTTGTTGCGAATCTTAGTATTGTCATCTAACACCAAAAAGGGGGAGATTGAAAGTGCATTTCGTTTTTCCATTGTTTTGTGTGTTAGTTAACAATACTAAGTACATTATTTATCGAGGTTTTAAGCGTGCAGGTGTTATACTTAACATCGGCATCGATCACCGAAAAGTCGGTGAAGTTTGGCCTGAGAGTTTTGGGACAGAACCCAGCCGGATTATTCGGACCGGATTTTTCATCCTGGACCGGATATTCCGGGTGCTGCGCAAAATGGCTAAGGACTGGAAGTTTTGCGTACTGGAGTCAACCGGATTATTCGGACCGGATTTTTCATATCAGACCGGATATTCCGGGTGTTGATGAAGGAGCGCAAAAATGGCTAAGGACTGGAAGTTTTGCGTAATGGAGTCAACCGGATTATTCGGACCGGATTTTTCATATTGGACCGGATATTCCGGTTGCTGATGAAGGAGCGCAAAAATGGCTAAGGACTGGAAGTTTGGGGTACTGGAGTGAACCGGATTATTTGAACCGGATTATTTCCGAGCAGCCGGATAGTCCGGTTCAGATCTGCAGGACTGCGTGGAGCAAGCTGACCGGATATTCCGGTCCAAACTTGAACCGGATATTCCGGTCCCCTTTTTCCTGCACAATGACTAGTTTTGAGGAGGGGCTATAAATACCCCTCCTCTTCTTCCCCAAGATCTAGTTCTTCCCCTTAGCATTTATGAGCATTTAAAGAACTCACCAAATCTCCCATTACTCCAAATCCCTCCACCCAATCTTGAAGATCTTTGGAGGATTAAAGGAGAAGGCCCCGGTCTACATCTTCACCGAGCCGTTCTTCATTTCCCCCTCTCTAGCTTGAGGGATCTAGCCTAGGGTTTCCTCTTGTGGAGAACCTAGTCATCTTGATACTTGTTGGTGATTCAAGAAGAGTTGGGAGCCCCCAATTTAGTTGTGGGTGTGTGCCCCAAGTTGTTTGTAAAGGATTCGATCCCCGCCTTAAAGGGGTTCAATAGTGGAAGGTGAACTAGGACTTTGTGGCGGAGTTCATCGGAGAATAGGGTGAGGCCTTAGTGGCGTTGAGTAGGCCTTTGTGGCGAGTTCACACCCCTCCAACGAGACGTACTCCCCTAAAAAGGAGGAACTCGGAAATACATCGCGTCTCCGTGTGCTTCCATCGGTTACCTCGTTCCTCCCTCTCTTTACTTACTCGTACTTGTTGCATTAATTGCTTGCCTTGTCATATAGGTAAATTCACCACTAGTTGCACTATCTAGAGAATTTACCTTCTTGTCAAGCCTAAACTTTAAGAAAAATTAAAATTGATCGTAGCACCTATTCACCCCCCCCCTCTAGGTGCCCATACTTTGCTTTCACCTACGCCACCGTGTCAGCTTTCTCCGCCCACTAAGTTTCTGCCGAAACGTAAAGGGTCACCCCTCCCGAAGGTACCAAAGAAGTTACCCAAGTTACCTTACGACTATACTCCTGAGCAAACCCAGGAAATTGGAAGGGACGAATACGAGGCGTGGAAATCGAAGCGGAAGGAGCAGAAAAAGGCAGATATCCCCGAGACCCAAGAAGATGTAGAACGAGCGTGGGAAATGGTGAAGACTCTTCATCAACCCGAGCCGAGTCTGTCATCTGACTATGAACGCTCTATTCTGAAGTCACACCAGGAAATGGTGCGGTCGACGAAGAGTAGTAGCGCAAGCGCGAAAAGGGGGAAATCAGTTGCCCAGCTCGGAGAGCAGAAAAAACAATCCATCTCCCCGCTCAAAGTGATTTCCAATACCCAGGTGGGGCCGAGCACTAATGCTGACGAGCAAATTGATCCGGAGTTTATAGAACTGTACGGAGAAAGGGCAGCTGCTGCGGGTTTGTCTATTCCTGAGTATATGCAAACAGTAGACTACTTCCCCGAAGCTGAATGTGCATACAAATACCAGCACGGGAATCCTCTCGTCAAACCCGAGGAGGTAAAGGATCTACCAACCAAAATGCGAAGAGTGCATAATTGGTATATGGAAGCCGCTGCGAAATCTCAGAACTGGATATGTCTCGCAGTTAGAGACGAGCACTACGGGTATGGAGATGGAATGGTTCTGATTCAATTTTCCGAATTGTTTCAGTTATTCTAGCAGCAGTCCCTCGACAAATCTATCGTTAGTGCATATTGTCTGTAAGTAGTTATCTCTCTAATTAAGTCTCTAGCTAGCTCACCTCGTTTATTACATATTCATATATATATATAGTACACTCATTATATTATAATTGCAGAATGAAGATTCTCGAATGCAAAAGAGGACAAATCTATGATGTTGGGTTCATTGACCCACATTTTGTTAATCATAAGACTCTTGAGCTATCTCCCAAGGATACAGAAGATAATATTCTGAGGGCAATAAGGTTTCAACAACACCGACGGGAAATACTATTTCCTTACAACTTCGGGTGAGTGTTACTGTGTTGTACACATTCTGTTTTCCTTACTCGTTGTTCATTGTATAATTGATGAGTTCTGCGTGCGCAGCTTCCACTATATTCTGCTAATTTTCCAAGTTGACAAAGGAAAAGTACTGGTAATGGACCCAAAACGTAAACCCCTAGCGATGTGGGCGCGCATGCAGGAATTGATCCAGCGGTAATTTCAATCTTTATTAATTTCAGTCTTTATATATGGCACTATATCGACTACTTTGTTTCATTTTCGGATATCACGTAATTACTAACTCTTTTTATTCTTTTTCTTTCCCGGGCAGCGTTTGGAAGAGGTTCACAAAAAAGTACAGGGGTGAATGGAAATCAGAGCTTACATTTGATATTGTGGAAGTAAGTACTACTATCTAGATCCGCGCATCTCCTTGGTCTAGTGTCGATACCATTATCATGGCTGGTTGATTATTATTTTGATTGAAACCATGTTCTCGTAAAGTGCTTGCAACAGGGAGACGGGAATCACTTGTGTGGATACTACTTCTGCGTGTTCATTCGTTAGACGACCTGTCCCAAGGGCAGAGATTTAAACCACCTTCATGTACGCCAGTCGTCAATTTTTCTTATTACCATCTATTTTAGTTACTTAGTTTCATTAATATATATTGACCACTCTTTTTTATATTAGATCGAACGGCTCCGGGACGGTCTTCTACCAAGGGAGCGCATACGAGCAATGTAGGAGGAAATTGCGGGCTTCTTAGATGCAGAGGTCCTAAATGTAAATGGAGTGTACTATAGCGCCGGTTGGAACTGAATTTGATTTTGTAATTCATTCCATCGGTCATGTAATATGCTCGATATACTTAGATTCTGCAAGATAAGTGTTTTTTCTTTTGCTATATATATGTATTACTTATTCACTCGTGGGATCCGGGAGGTCCGGGGAGGGGCCACCGAGGATCCTCTCTTCTCGTGGGATCCGGGAGGTCCGGGGAAGCGCCACCGGGCTCCTCTCTTCTCCTGCGATCCGGGAGGTCCGGGGAGGGGCCACCAAGGTTCCTTATTAGTGTATGGTGATAGGGGTATCGTAAAATCGAATTGATCGCAGAACAGGATATAAAATTGAAAACAATAAAGAGAAACAAAAACTCTGCCGCGGCAGAGAAAATGGCAAAAGTGCTGCCGCGGCAGAGTAGTCTTTCATCCCGGTTCGTGTTAAGAACCGGGACGAATGCCCCAGGCCAGGTTCGCCACGTGGTCAGCCCCATTTGTCCCGGATCCTGGCGCAACCGGGACCAATGGGGGAGGGCCATTTGTCCCGGCTGGCCCATCCCGGTTGCACAACCGGGACAAATAGGCCTTATGAACCGGGACTAATGCCCATGTTTCCACTAGTGTAAAGAGAAATATTTAGTGGGGATGACCTATTTAGTTTATATAGATATGTGGCATTTGCCTCCCGTGGAATAGAAGTTGTCTATTTCTAACATGGTATCAGATTTGGTTAGGTTTCCCACGTACGCCGCCCATACAATACGTTCTTTGATCTCGTCACTGCCCGCCCCCGCCCATCGTCTACAAGCCATCCACGTCGTCTCCCGTGCCCAGCGTCTCCAAGACTTGCCCGTCCGTCTGCCCATCGTCTCCAAGCCGTACCCCTCCGTCTCCAAGCAAGGCAACACCCGCGCCCGTCTGTCTCCAAGCAAGATGTGCCCGTCTGTCTCCAAGCAAGGCCGCACCCGCGCCCGTTTGTCTTCAAGAATGTCGTCTCCGTCCTCTCCAAGCATGCCGCCGCCATCCATATTCCAGCAGGCCGCCGCCGACGGCAGAGCCGACCCCGCCATCACGCGCCCAGCGGCCTCGCCTCCACTTTGCCCCAGTCGCCGCCCTATCACCCCATCCGCCGTTATCACCAGGAAGTCGATCGGCGTGAGGCAGCTCAAGATGCTACAGGATGAGATCGTGGTGATACTATGCTAGCTAGAGATTTACTTCCCGCCCGCATTTTGTGATATATGCGTCCATCTCCTTCTCCATGTCGTTGATGACATCAGGCATCTCGGCCCGACGTTCGTGCACTACACGATGCCGATGGAAAGGAAGAACGTTGTCCTAAAAGGATACGTTCACAACAGGGCCCGTCCAGACGCAAGCATGGCCAAATGATTTCTAACCAATGAGTGCATCTCCTTCTCTGAGAATTACCTAAGAACCGAGGACGCACCTGAAGGGAATATGCCCGAGAGGCAATAATAAAGTGGTTATTATCTTATTCCTTATTTATGATAAATATTTATTTCTCATGCTAGAATTGTATTAACCAGAAACGTTGATACATGTGTTTTTGATAAACAAACAATGGTTCCTAGTAAAGCCTCTCTTTTAACTAGCTCGTTGATTAATAGATGATCAAGGCTTCCTGATCATGAACATTGGATGTTGTTAATAACGGGGTCATGTCATTAGAAGAATGATGTGACGAACATAGACCCAAAGTGAATATAGCAATGCGATCAAGTCATTAAGTTACATTGTTATATCACACATATGAAGTAACTATAATCCTTAGACCATGAGATCATGTCAATAACTAACATCGAAAGAGTGCTTTGATGTCATCAAATGTCACACCGTAATAGGGTGACTATAAAGATGTCGTTGGGTATTCGGAACGTATTAGTTGAGGCTCATGGATCAAGAGTGGGCTTTGTCCATCCAAATGACGGAGAGATATACTCTAGGCCCTCTCGGTGATATCACATCGACACCGCTTGCAAGCACGTGACTAGGTCACAAGGATGTCATATCACGGAATGAGTAAAAGAGTACTTGTCAGTAACGATATTGAACTAGATATGGTTGATACCAATGATCGGATCTCAGACAAGTAGAATATCACGAGACAAAAGGAATTGGTTACGACCTTTATGGTTCACACGATCACTAGATTCATCGTTGAATGTGTAGGAATCATTACGGATCTCCAGGTCCCGTTGTTGACTATTGATCGGAGAGGTGTCTCGATCATGTATACATTATTCATGAACAGTAGGGTGGCACACTTAAGGTTCGATGACGCGATTGAGTGGATACGGAATATCGGAGAAAAGTTTGGACAACACCGAAATTGTTTCGGGGAATATTGAAATAGTCACCGGAATAGTTTCGGAGAATATTGAAATAGTTCAAGGTGGTATATGTTAATGTTTTATTAACAAATAGTTCAAGGGGGTAAGTGTTAATGTTTGTTCACAGGATTAACAAATATTAAAATAAAGAAATAAAATTGTTTTATTTATTTATTAAAGAAAACCCTTGGAATTTTGAGTGGGAATTGATGAGAGAATGAGTGGGTTGAGTGGGGACTCCACCCACATGATGAAGGGAGAGGTGGAGGCACAAAAATTTCGTGGCTGCCTCCCCGTCCTATATAAAGAGGGGTTGGACCTCTCTCCACAGACAACTTGGTGTCATCTCCATCTCCATCCTCCTACTGATCCACCTCATTTTCATGCGCTTGACGAAGCCCTGAACGAAGTTTTATCCACCACACCACGTCGTCGTGCTGCTGGTTTCCGAGGGATCCTCTACTTCCGCTTCCCCGCTGGATCGAGGGAACAGAGGTCGTCATCGAGCTGTACGCGTGACCGAGTGCGGAAGCGCTGCCGGATTGCAGCGCTCATCTTCGCGATCTTGAGATCGATGTGAGTACGATTACATCACCAACGAGATTTGATCTCGTAGCGCTTTGTGTCTTCGAGGGTATGTTCTTCTTAAGACTCTCTCTAGATTAGATCTTGGCCATTCGGGTGTCTCTCGCGTACGAATTTTTTTGTTTTCTATGCAACGAACCCTTTAGTGGTATCAAAGCCGGATCTATGCGTAGATGTTTTGCACGGGTAGAATACATAGGTGTATGTGGATGTTGATGATCATGTTATTGCCTCCTTGAATATTTTATGATGTTAGTGGCATAGTAGGATGAAGCTGCCCTAGATAAACTTTACGTGTATTTTGTGCGCGAGACCTGTCTCACTTGTGGCTGAGGGGGTGTCTGTTTCTCCTGCTATAGTTAAGACCTAATATACGAAGGGTTGATAAAAAATATGTTTATCAACGTTGTGGTTGATGTTCGTAGGTATGAACGGTTCTATCCTCGAAAGCCCTAAGCCACGTAAAATATGCAAAAATAAATTAGAGACGTCTAACTAGTTTTTGCCAGGCATGTGATGTGATATGGTCAATGTTACAAATTTGATTATGAGTTGATCTCTTTTGTAAATTATTGACATATCGGAGGGAGCCATTTGGTTGACTTATTATTGATGGACAATCAAGATGGAGGTGCCATGGACTTTGGTACCACGCCGGTGGAATGATGGAGATCATACCGTGACGCACAAGATGGAGATCAAGTGCAAGAAGGACCATATCATATCACATTATCTATGCATGTGATGTTAATCCTTTTATGCATCTTATTTTGTTTAGATCACGACGGTAGCATTATAAGATGATACCTCTCACTTAATATCAAGATAATAATGTGTTCTTCGTTAGTATGTACCGTTAATAAAGTTCGTCGTTTCGAGACACCACGTGATGATCGGGTGTGACAGACTCAACGTTCGCATACAACGGATGCTGACGAGCCTAGTATGTACAGGAATGGCCTCGGAACACACGCAATACTACGGTTCTACTTGGGGAGCCTAACATGTACAAACATGGCCTCAGAACACGTAACCAAAAGGTAAAGCATGAGTCATATGGTTGATATGATGAACATGTCGATGTTCGCCTTTGCAACTACATCATATCATGTGATGATCGGTTTTTGTATAGTGAATTTGGTTTGTGTAATCACTAAAATGACTAGAGGGATTTTGTTTTTGCATGGGAGTTCACGTAGTAATTTTGAATTAACTTGAACTTATTTTATCATGAACAACCAATCAAACTGAATTTGCATAAATTGTAGTATTTATTGGCATCCACAAACTACCATACACTTAGATTGTTAATTGAGATATAACTGTTATGATCTGGTAAAACCATTTAACATTGGTACCGTATTAGTGAAATTTAAAATTGAGTCCTATTGTTGATTTTCAGTATTTACTATCTAGCTCCATATGTTTAATGATCGATTGATCTAGAGAGAAAATAATTTCTACTTAGAATCCAGTGTCATCCTTGCTTCCACAATACATTATATTCAAAAGAATGTTTTGTTGATCAAGGTATTTTAGGAACTGAAAAGAATTGTTTTTAGAAACAAACAAGTGAAAGATATATGATATCTAGAAACTTATTTGTGGCAACATGAATGAGTATAATTTAGCGTGACAATGTGTGATTATATTATTTTAATATATGTAATAATTAAAGACGCTGGGCGTTTGAATCTTCCAAAAAGTTGGGCGCTAAAAATTATCTTCTAAATTCCTTCCTTCGAGCTATAGTAGCTTAATCACAAAATTGTTATGATGGAATGTATTAAAAGTATGGGTAAAATTGTTTACCTGGCTTGAGGATTGCTAAGAGTGGAATCCGGAAGAATGCTATTAATATGGTGATATTAGTAGAATAATCAAACTCAAAGTATGACTTAATGGGTGATAGTATCTGACTAACACGCCATGGAAAATGTGCTAGTATGACTGACGTTGTTTGATGTTGAAAGAATCTTCCTGTAAAGAAAAGGGAATATTGAAAATATAATTACAAGATGAAATATGGCAGAAAAGAAGATAACTGGAAAAGTCCAGCTCAGGTGTATATGCTTGATATACAATTTATAGATGTATTATTAGTTAACAAAGTATTTTTTTGTTCTTTTTATACCAGATTGGTTGGTATGAGTTGTCATACAAAGCAACACAATGCAAGAAATACAAGGCCTAAAAAGGAACTAGTAGTAGATGTGGTATCGATCATGACAAGAACAGAAATGAAGTGTTATTGTGTTCATTGTCGCACCGAACCAAACATTCAAGATTTATTTTAAGAACTTAAAAAGTTGTTATTTTGTTCCGGTCTTTTGTGAGAACAAATGAGATTGTTCAAACTATCACCATATTCCATTAATGCTGGATGCATAATATAAACATGTTGGTAAAGTAATCATCTATAAGATAAAATGCTAAATGTTGCAAGACCTAAAAGAATTTCACTTAAATTGTGACACCACCATTTTAGTTCATATCGGAAAGGAAAACATGAAGGAACTCCATGTTAATGGACTTCCGGAGTCATTTTATTTTGAATAAATTGACGCTTGTGAGACCTCTTCCAAAAGATGACTAGAATACCATTCATAGGCCAAAGTAGAATGGACTACTAATTTAATGGAGATTGTACATGTTGATGCATATAATACATTATGTATAGTCATGTGTGGTGGATTACTTTTTCCTTCATAAAATCATGTCGATGATTTGAGTAGTTATATGAGTATGTCTATTTTAAGAGAATGGAGTTTGACATTTTTGAATTGGTTCAAATTTAGTATGAAGTAAAAAATCATTGTAACAAGATAATCAAGTATTTATGATTGGATCATAAAAGATAAAGTTTGAGTTACAAGTTTAGCAAAACATCTAAGGAGTTGCAGAATTGGTCTACAACTTATACTTCTCGAATACCCCACATTAGTTTGGAGTATTCAAGAGACAAAATCAAACCTTGGTAGACAAGGTAAGATTAATAAAATTGACATTATAATTTTGTAGTTTATACATTAGAGACAACCGTTCTTACACTGAAAAGAGCGCCATCATGATCCGTTGAAATTGACACCATATAAGATATGGTTTGGGCAGTGACCCGAATTGTCTTTTTCTTAAGTTTTGGTACGCATAGCATGTGTAAAATGTTTACAATCAAAATAGGATATATATATATATATATATATATATATGTTTATAAGGTTATCCCAACGAATCCATGGGGTATTTCTCCTAGCACCGAACCAAAGACAAATGTTGTTTGTCAGAAAAGGTTGATTTCTCGAGAAAGTAGTTCTTGCGAAACAAGTGAGTGGGAGGACAGTACAAACTCAACGAGATTAGAGAATCTCTTTTAACATGTCACGAGTAGCGCAACACTAGAAGTTGTTCCGGAGTTTCCTATTTTGACAAAGTAGAAGACACTACGTGTGTTGTAGATACTTTGAATAAGCTTACGAACTGAACCACAAAAGTCCTAAAACTTTGTACTTAGACCAACTTGTGCTTTAAGGGTAAAGTGTTTTTTTGACTACAAAGGACCTGGAACTTATAAAGGAAGCATATGATGGGCCTTGACTTCGTAAAATTGGCTACGAGTCATTATATCCGTGATAGTATGCCTGTATGAATATCAAGTATGTGACTTCGTAGTCTTTTCGAAAGGCATGATGCCTAACGATAGCAAATGGGTCTATATAGCGACAAAGACATGGATTTTTATATCCTTTGACAGTTGTTCTTGTCGAAAAAGATGTTTTCGACGAAGTTCAAAGAGCTGACTACTACAAGATTTTGACCTTCCGTAGTGATGCTTTAGTCTTTGCGGACAGTTCTAGCAAAAGTTACATATTATGATATGGCAGTTGAATAACACAAACCAACTTTCCTCTCAAGGAAGTTTGATCAAGGATGTGTACCTGACAGAGTCTGAGAATTTTGAAAAATTAAAATAGTTGCTGGAAAGGTATGCACATTTCAATGGTTGAAGTGAGCATAACGAAGTTGGAATCTTTACCTTAATGAAGTTATCAAAAGAGTTTGATTCCATCATGAACGATAAAGATGGTTGTAGAGTTACAAGAAATTAAGTGGGAGCGCTATGCCATGTTTCTAATGCTTTATGTAGATGACATATGGTTGATTGGAAAATACGTATTTTAAATTAACACGGTTAAGATCTTCATATTAATGAAAGGCTTAGAAGATCTTGGGCATCGATACCTATAAGATATGGATTGAATTGCCTGATATGGTTGAGCCAAATTACATAGATGAAATATTGAAGTAAGTCAATATAGAAATGACAAGAAGAAGTTCTTGCCACATGGAAAATAATTGAGCAAGATTCAAGTGTTTTGACACATGATTAGCATAATTGAAATTAAGATTTCTAAGTCATGTGTTCTATGCTATGTACACAACCAGATAAGTCCTATGCTATAAAATGTTGTAGCAGGATAATTCATATGATGATTAGACAACAGTGGGTGAGATCCTTATGCCATTTAAAATGCTAAGGATATATTTTCCTATGTAGTAATGACAAACTATTTGTTGTAATATGTTATACTAATAGTCTTGTCATCTATTCAAATAATTTTATCTCAATTAAAATATGTGATGAAGGGTAGCACAATAGGCTGGAAGAAAGTTCTATGTTGGATTTCAAAGAGTTTCAAAATTAAAATATTCTGACGGATACTACAACAAAGGCTAAATATATCATTGTGGTGGAAACAAATAATAGGAGTATTTTGTGTCAAGGAGTTCTTTATTGAACTTGGTGAATTTCCAAGAATGCTGACACTATGAAGTTACATTTTAACGATGGTTTAAGCTGTGGAATTAAGGTCTCACCGGTTGACCAAATATATACAAAGCCATCTCATTAGAAAATGAGTGATGCGTGTAGACGCAAAGAACATGCAAATACAATAGGACCTGAACATGTTAGTTCTTTTGATGATGTTTACCACATTCGAAGCATGGTAATAACACTGGAACGTCATATGTGTTAAGTGCTTACAGACTAGATTATTGACTCTAGTGCAAGTGGGAGACTGAAGGGAATATGCCCTAAAGGCAATAATAGAGTGGTTGTTATCTTATTCTTTGTTTATGATAAATGTTTATTTCTCATGATAGAATTGTATTAACCGGAAACGTTGATACATGTGTGTTTAATAAACAACTAATGGTTCCTAGTAAAGCCTCTCTTTTAACTAGCTCGTTTATTAATAGATGATCAAGGTTTCCTGATCATGAACATTGGATGTTGTTAATAACAGGGTCATGTAATTAGAAGAATGATGTGATGAACATAGACCCAAAGTGAATATAGCAATGTGATCAAGCCATTAAGTTACATTGTTATATCACACATGCGAAGTAACTCTAATCCTTAGACCATGAGATCATGTCAATCACTAACACCGAAAAATTTCTTTGATGTCATCAAACGTCACATCGTAATAGGGTGACTATCCGTTGGGTATTCGGAAAGTATTAGTTGAGGCTCAAGGATCAACAGTGGGATTTTTCCATCCAAATGACGGAGGGATATACTCTGGGCCCTCTCAGTGATATCACATCGACACCGCTTGCAAGCATGTGACTAGGTTACAAGGATGTCATATCACGGAACGAGTAAAAGAGTACTTGTCAGTAACGAGATTGAACTAGGTATGGTTGATACCAATGATCGGATCTCGGGCAAGTAAAATATCGCGATACAAAGGGAATTGGTTATGATGTTTATGGTTCACACGATCACTAGATTCATCGTTGAATGTGTAGGAGTCATTACGGATCTCCAGGTCCCGCTGTTGACTATTGACCGGAGAGGTGTCTCGATCATGTCTACATTATTCACGAACCGTAGGGTGACA
Organism: Alopecurus myosuroides; assembly: GCA_028641055.1. Classification (NCBI taxonomy): domain Eukaryota; kingdom Viridiplantae; phylum Streptophyta; class Magnoliopsida; order Poales; family Poaceae; genus Alopecurus; species Alopecurus myosuroides. The sequence goes on along the minus strand of CM054058.1, from coordinate 34,331,263 downwards.
CACTTAAGGTTCGATGACGCGATTGAGTGGATAAGGAATATCGGAGAAAAGTTTCGACAACACCGAAATTGTTTGGGGAATATTTAGTCACCAGAATAGTTTCGGGGAATATTGAAATAGTTCAGGGGTGGTATATGTTAATGTTTGATTAACAAATAGTTCAAGGGGGTAAGTGTTAATGTTTGTTAATAGGGTTAACAAATATTAAAATAAATAAATAAAATTGTTTTATTCATTTATTAAAGAAAACCCTTCGAATTTTGAGTGGGAATTCATGAGAGAATGAGTGGGTTGAGTGGAGACTCCACCCACATGATGAGGGGAGAGGTGGAGGCACAAAAGTTTCGTGGATGCCCCCCTCCTATATAAAGAGGGGTTGGACCTCTCTCTCCAGACACAACTTGGTGTCATCTCCATCTCCATCCTCCCGCTGATCCACCTCATGTTCATGCGCTTGGCGAAGCCCTGAACGAAGTTTTCTCCACCACACCGCGTCGTCGTGCTGCTGGTGTCCGAGGGATCCTCTACTTCCGCTGCCCCGCTGGATCGAGGGAACGGAGGTCGTCATCGAGCTGTACGTGTGACCGAGTGCGAAAGCGCTGCCGGATTGCAGCGCTCATCTTCGCGATCTTGAGATCGATGTGAGTACGACTACATCACCAATGAGATTTGATCTCGTAACGCTTTGTGTCTTAGAGGGTATGTTCGTCTTAAGACTCTCTCTATGTCCGTTACCTTTCATCTCCTAGATTAGATCTTGGCCATTCGGGTGTCTCTAGCGTAGGAATTTTTGTTTTCTATGCAACAAACACTTCAGCACCTCGGCAGTCTCACGGGAGTCGGTCACCGCGAGGGTTTCCGCGACGTCCATGTCGTCATTCAGAAATGACGCGACAACTTTGAAAGGGCTCACCAGGTCGCTCTACGACACTTAAAATTGATTGAGCCTTTCGTGGAAGAGAACAAAAACTTAATCAACCAAAATTACATCAAAATGGGCAGGCCGAGGAAGATGGGAGATGTAACCAAAGAGGACAACTCCAGCTTCTCGCGTTGGTTCAAGCAAAGTCAACTCATTGAAGCACGGAGCAAAAGGCCTCCTACGGAAGATGAAAACTCATATACACCTTATCACAGGGCCCCGGGCAGAACGTAAGGACCTATCAGGGGTACGACATCTCCGGTTACAGATTCTCCACCGAGGACAAGGAAAGGAGTAGCAAAAATCAAAACTGAGGAGTAACTATGTTATCATATGGCAATGACGAGACTAATGTCAAGGAAAGATTCTTCAGAAAGATCGAGGAGATATGGGAGCTCAACTACTATGGAGATGTCGCACCCTGATTTCTAGGGGATACTCACCGTACGAACTGGATAGCAGATGCTTGGATTATGGGGCATAACTGCTCCCACGTCCCAGCTTCCTGGTAGGCCTGCGCTTATGCGCGACAACACAAGCCCTGCTATTCCATCGTCGATGTAAACTATCCACTAGAGATCAAAGGCACTTCCGTCGACGTACTTCAAACCATACACACATGGTACGTCAACGGCGTTTAACAAGTGATATCACAACAGATCTCTACGACACAAAAGATTGAAATAAGTTGCCACTGGCTCTCATTAGAGCAGAGATAGCAAATACAACCATTCAGAGGGCACATGCCCCAACAATACATCATTACAATACAGCGGAAGCACTCAACATGTCTGAGTACAGACAAGAACCAAATAGGCCTAAGAGGCCGGAAACAAACAGACGGAGCCCATCCACGAAGTCTCGGATCCTGCCCGGGTCCGCTATCTACTCGTCAGCAGTCTCGTCATACTCCACGTAGTTGCCACCATGCAGATCCTCGGAAACGTATGTCTGCGGAAACCACAGCCCCAAAGGGGTCAGTACATAAACGTACTGGCAAGCAAGACTCACAGTTCACCAAAGTGTAACCCGTCAACACCAAGCACATATGCCTTGGGTTCAACGGAAGAGAGGGGATTTAAAAGATGCTGCAACTGGCTGCGCTAACCAACTACAGAGATTCTACCACTTCCGGCTAACAGAAAGGGGATAAGATCGAGGATTGTAACCAACTGAAAGATAACTTCAAACAAACCCATCCTGGATCTCGCCCCTTATCCAAAGAAGCAATCCGAGGATAACTCACACAGTTGTAATAATGATGGTTCAAATTATTGTGTCAATAAGCCTATTACTAGTCAAATTATTAATCATGGGGTGTAACATGTTGATCATTATGTTTAAGTTGTCCTGAGTACTTGTTAGCCAGTACTTTCACCAAGTAATCCATAACCGCGGAAAACACGGCTTCTCGAGAAGATTATCCCTGCAGGGTTGCACCAATTTGGCCGTACACTCATGAATATCCCGCCAGATGGGAGATCACCCCACCAAGCGGGGCACTCAACACAACCAACCATTCTTCGCATCAAGCCCAAAGAACCTTGGGCGCACGGCTAATCAAGCCCCGAAGAAAAGGGACCCTCATAGCACTCTAAGACCGTGTCCCCCTATATGCCGACTACAAAAGTTCCACCATGGCCTGGGCTCGCAAAAACATGCATGCGGCAAATGGAAAACACGAACTAAATGAGGCGATTTGGACGAGATGCGAATCAGGTCAAGTTGAGGGGGGCGCCCATACTCGCTTCCCAAATGCGGGTAGTGCGCTCATCATGGATCAGTAGACAAGACCCTTTTCCTATTAGGGTCGACACTAGCAGGCTTCAAAACCTCTCATGGGCCTCCTGCCGGTGCCTTATCATCAAATTTATTATTAATAGTAACATTAGCATGATTGATTGATTAAACATCGAGCCCCCACAACGTAATAAAGATATAACAACTGAAAGTAACGGGTAACAGACTCGAGCAAAACAACCTAAGCATGCTAGTAAGACACTGGCTCAAACAATGGGTTGTAGGAAGGGAGATGAGGCAATATCAGGTTTTAAGGGATTCATGTGATAGGTTCGTAACAGAACAACTACTACTAAGGCTAGCAGAAAAGAACAACGGAAAGTATCGGTAACCAATGTTGAAACGAACACAGTGGTTCATGTGAGTGATAACTTGCCTGCAAAACCCAGTAGCCTGGTATTGAGCTAACTCCTTAGACGGGGTGTCGTAAGTATCGTCGGTCTCAACGTCGTCGTTTATCCGGGAAGAAGCAAACAAACATTGCAGAAAGATAAACAATCAATATAATGGCATAGGTGCAAAAACATGGGATGATGCATGACAGTTTAATTGACGCATCCAAAGGAAATAGTTGACAAGATAGAAACAGGATTAAAGGGACCCATATGCAATTGGATTGCATATGAAAAGCCCATGAATTATGGTTGAATTAATTGTTTTACAACTAATCATTATATGAAAGTGGATTAGCATGATGCATGGATGAGGAAAACAGAAAAATAACAACAATAGAACCAAATGGAAATAAGGCTTAACAAGTTTAGAAAATCATTTATTAAGTTATGGAATTTTGGTTTCTTAGAGGTGTCACACAAGCATTTGTTGTTTTCACCAAGTTAAATTGTTCAAAATAGATAACAAAGTTTATATTTGAAAAGAAAACAAGATTTTAGTTGGAATACATGTTTCACTTGTTGAAAAAGGAGTTCAAATAAATTATTTATGAATTAAACAAGTTAAACAAGAATTAAATGAATTTAATTCAAACATGAACTTATTTGAATTTTTATTTGTTCAAAACATTAAACCAAATTCATATTTCAAAATTTTATACTTTTAGGGCTTGAAAACATATTTTATATGTCCCAAAAGAATTTGTTTTGATCAAGTGATAAATTTAACAATATTAAATGATTTAAACAAGGTTTAAATCATTTAACCAATTTTAATTATTCAAAACATGAAACAAATTTTATATTTGGAAAGAGGGTTTAATTTTGCATGGAAAACATATTTCATTTGTGGAAATTGGATTTAAAATGAGCAAGTTATTATTTTGGCAATTTTAAATGCAATAAACAAGAAACAATTGTTTTCAGCAATTTAAATTATTCAAAACAGCAAACAAAATTTATATTTGGAAAGTACATGAAAATTTGATTGGAAAACATATTTAGTTTGTGAAATTTGGAATTTTTATGCTCAAGTTATGAATTTTGCAAGTTTAAGTGAATTTGACAAGTTTTCAAATATTGCACCAATTTAAAATATTCAAAACAGTAAACAAATTTTATATTTGGGTAGAACATTTAATTTGGTATTGAAAACATATAAAAAATGTTGGAATTGGAGTTAAAATGATTTATTTAGGCAATTTCCAAAATTGGGTGCAAATCTGCCACTTTTAAACCATTAGGGACTTAGAAATAATTATTTCAGGGGTCTAGATTAGATACCAGGGGCCTATTGGTGAATTCTAGGAAGTACAGTACCAAAAGAATTGAAACTAAAATGTTGGTTTTTATTTGTGTGGGAGGGGGATCGAACCCCTCCCCTCCTGCTGCGCCAAGGGGGGGTGGAACCAGTGGGGCTGGCTTGTGTTTGTGATAGGGAAAGGGCTCGGGGGTGGATAAGGTTCAGAGATGGAATTGAAGTTAATTCGAAAATAAAAGGCAGAAAGGTGGGGTGCGGGGACTTGATCCCGGGATCTGCTGGGATTGCTGCGCGCGCCCTACCATCTGCACTGCTGCGCGGTTGTGATGGTATACGGGACTGGTTTGTTTTTGATGCTAGATGGCGTAACTGAACTGCAAACGAACTCGCACGCATCTGTGTCTAACTGACGGACAAACATGGCACGAACAGGGAGCAGCAGGTGCGACTTGCGTGGAAGAAAATGATGCTTAACCAGTGGGGAATCGAGAGGGGAGGAATGGGAATGGAAAGGGGGAGTTACCATCTTCGCGTGGGAGTCCTCGGGGTGGCCGGAGACGGTCGGACGCGGCGCCAAGGCGGAGGAGAACTCCGGCGCCATGCTCGGTTGACAGAGAGGTTGCAGAGGATGCAGCTACTGTGGAGGAAGAGGGGAAGGGGGGCCGGCGGCTGGAGGAGGAAGGAGAGGGGGTAGGGCGAGCGGCTAGGGTTTGGAGGGGGAAGAGAGGGGATTTGTAGTGGGGGGAGCAGGTGAAGATCGGTGCTGCGCTGGCGTGCGATGACATCACCTGTACGGAGGTTGGGGGAGAGGGTAACGGGCTGCAGCGCCTGGGTGGGCTGGGCCTGCCTCTCCCCTCTCCTGGAAACGTTTTTCTCTTTTTTATTTTTAGCTTTTCTGGTTTTTTTTTTGTAGAAATAGGTTTTGGTAGAAAACATGGGATTTAGGTTAGTAAAAAATTCCAGGAAAAATTTAGGTTAGTGATTTAGTTAAAAGAAAACAATTTACAAGATTGGTTTTCAAAAGTGGTGCTTTAAAATTGTTGTTTGTATTTGGAACCATAATTAAAGAAATTTTGCTATTGTTTAAACATTATGAAAACAAGGTATTTTTAATAGGGTGGCCCCTATAGATTAAAAGTTTGAATTTAGTTGATTGGTTTAGAGATTTCAAAAACTCCAGTGGGTTGTTGTTTGATGAATTTGAAGATTTGATTTGAATTGGAATATTTTGTTAATTAATATAGAAACAACAATTTAATAGGGTGAACCCTATTATTAGTTGGATTAGAATTATTGGAATGGTTTGATATTTTATAATTTCCAAATGAGGTGTTGATGATGATTTTGCTTTGAATTTGGAAACAACTATTTGGATGTTGGTTTGGAATTTCAAATGGAAAACAAATTGAATTTGAAAAGGGTTTGATTATTGGATGCATTTTTATAGAAATGAAACAATAGTTTGGAATCACACTTTAATGGAAGCAAATAATTGTTTTATTTTGAAATATCATTTTAGAAATTGTAACATCACAAGGATGAAACAAAAGGTTTGAAATTTGGTTTGAAATTCAAATAGAAAACAAAGGAAAACAGATGAAAACAGAGAAAAACAAATGGAAAACAAACAAAACAATTGCAATCAACATGATGCCATGATGCAAAACATAAAATAACAGAGAGCAAAACATTCTAAAGGCTATTTTTCAGACTTGGGATGTTACAAAACGCCCCCCCTTGAAGGAATCGCGCCCCGAGATTCCTACTGAGAAAAGAAAAGGTCCGGAAACTTCTTGGGTAGACGTCAGGGAATTTGGAAACCACCGGAACAATATTAGTAGAGGTATAGGTTTTGTATGGATGGTGTATAGCTGGATAGAATTTGATTCATTTGGAGAATAGACTATCTGTAATAAGGGTGGAACATGGTTATTGACATCAATTGAACACCAAGAATGACATCAATGTCAGAATCAGCAACATGAGAGTAACGAGGAATATGTGGCCTCCCATTAGAATTGGATTGTTCTTACTTATCTTGGAAGTCAACATTTGAGATCCCGGGGAGTGAACAGAGTTTTGATTGCTTAGTGGAACCAGAATTGGGTTGTATGTTGTGGAAAAGATTGTTGACACAAAGGAAGGTGATGCTCCGGTATCAATTAAATCTTTAACTGGATAAGAGTTTACGAGGAAGTTTTGATTAGACGCCGGTAGAAGATTTGAAGTGGAAAACAACAACAAGATTTCAACGGACGAAAAGGTTCTTTAAAAGAACAGGATATTGAATCAACACCGGGGAAAACGAGATCAAAAACCTGAGGTACTACGGAGAACCCAAAACACGTGAAATCCTAACTTGAAAGTTTAGATGAGAAGGGAGAAATCAACGTTGCACTTCCTTACCAGAAAAGGGAGGGAGGGTGGGGAAAGAAGAAAAATGGCAGAATTCCTACTCTCACGTTTCATTTTTCTTATATAGCTACAAAATAGTTTCTAGACTCAACTGCGACCAGTAAAAAGGGATCCTACAGGCAGACAGGCTCTGATACCATTTGTCGCACCCTGATTTCTAGGGGATACTCACCGTACGAACTGGATAGCAGATGCTTGGATTATGGGGCATAACTGCTCCCACGTCCCAGCTTCCTGGTAGGCCTGCGCTTATGCGCGACAACACAAGCCCTGCTATTCCATCGTCGATGTAAACTATCCACTAGAGATCAAAGGCACTTCCGTCGACGTACTTCAAACCATACACACATGGTACGTCAACGGCGTTTAACAAGTGATATCACAACAGATCTCTACGACACAAAAGATTGAAATAAGTTGCCACTGGCTCTCATTAGAGCAGAGATAGCAAATACAACCATTCAGAGGGCACATGCCCCAACAATACATCATTACAATACAGCGGAAGCACTCAACATGTCTGAGTACAGACAAGAACCAAATAGGCCTAAGAGGCCGGAAACAAACAGACGGAGCCCATCCACGAAGTCTCGGATCCTGCCCGGGTCCGCTATCTACTCGTCAGCAGTCTCGTCATACTCCACGTAGTTGCCACCATGCAGATCCTCGGAAACGTATGTCTGCGGAAACCACAGCCCCAAAGGGGTCAGTACATAAACGTACTGGCAAGCAAGACTCACAGTTCACCAAAGTGTAACCCGTCAACACCAAGCACATATGCCTTGGGTTCAACGGAAGAGAGGGGATTTAAAAGATGCTGCAACTGGCTGCGCTAACCAACTACAGAGATTCTACCACTTCCGGCTAACAGAAAGGGGATAAGATCGAGGATTGTAACCAACTGAAAGATAACTTCAAACAAACCCATCCTGGATCTCGCCCCTTATCCAAAGAAGCAATCCGAGGATAACTCACACAGTTGTAATAATGATGGTTCAAATTATTGTGTCAATAAGCCTATTACTAGTCAAATTATTAATCATGGGGTGTAACATGTTGATCATTATGTTTAAGTTGTCCTGAGTACTTGTTAGCCAGTACTTTCACCAAGTAATCCATAACCGCGGAAAACACGGCTTCTCGAGAAGATTATCCCTGCAGGGTTGCACCAATTTGGCCGTACACTCATGAATATCCCGCCAGATGGGAGATCACCCCACCAAGCGGGGCACTCAACACAACCAACCATTCTTCGCATCAAGCCCAAAGAACCTTGGGCGCACGGCTAATCAAGCCCCGAAGAAAAGGGACCCTCATAGCACTCTAAGACCGTGTCCCCCTATATGCCGACTACAAAAGTTCCACCCTGGCCTGGGCTCGCAAAAACATGCATGCGGCAAATGGAAAACACGAACTAAATGAGGCGATTTGGACGAGATGCGAATCAGGTCAAGTTGAGGGGGGCGCCCATACTCGCTTCCCAAATGCGGGTAGTGCGCTCATCATGGATCAGTAGACAAGACCCTTTTCCTATTAGGGTCGACACTAGCAGGCTTCAAAACCTCTCATGGGCCTCCTGCCGGTGCCTTATCATCAAATTTATTATTAATAGTAACATTAGCATGATTGATTGATTAAACATCGAGCCCCCACAACGTAATAAAGATATAACAACTGAAAGTAACGGGTAACAGACTCGAGCAAAACAAACTAAGCATGCTAGTAAGACACTGGCTCAAACAATGGGTTGTAGGAAGGGAGATGAGGCAATATCAGGTTTTAAGGGATTCATGTGATAGGTTCGTAACAGAACAACTACTACTAAGGCTAGCAGAAAAGAACAACGGAAAGTATCGGTAACCAATGTTGAAAGGAACACAGTGGTTCATGTGAGTGATAACTTGCCTGCAAAACCCAGTAGCCTGGTACTGAGCTAACTCCTTAGACGGGGTGTCGTAAGTATCGTCGGTCTCAACGTCGTCGTTTATCCGGGAAGAAGCAAACAAACATTGCAGAAAGATAAACAATCAATATAATGGCATAGGTGCACAAACATGGGATGATGCATGACAGTTTAATTGATGCATCCAAAGGAAATAGTTGACAAGATAGAAACAGGATTAAAGGGACCCATATGCAATTGGATTGCATATGAAAAGCCCATGAATTATGGTTGAATTAATTGTTTTACAACTAATCATTATATGAAAGTGGATTAGCATGATGCATGGATGAGGAAAACAGAAAAATAACAACAATAGAACCAAATGGAAATAAGGCTTAACAAGTTTAGAAAATCATTTATTAAGTTATGGAATTTTGGTTTCTTAGAGGTGTCACACAAGCATTTGTTGTTTTCACCAAGTTAAATTGTTCAAAATAGATAACAAAGTTTATATTTGAAAAGAAAACAAGATTTTAGTTGGAATACATGTTTCACTTGTTGAAAAAGGAGTTCAAATAAATTATTTATGAATTAAACAAGTTAAACAAGAATTAAATGAATTTAATTCAAACATGAACTTATTTGAATTTTTATTTGTTCAAAACATTAAACCAAATTCATATTTCAAAAGTTTATACTTTTAGGGCTTGAAAACATATTTTATATGTCCCAAAAGAATTTGTTTTGATCAAGTGATAAATTTAACAATATTAAATGATTTAAACAAGGTTTAAATCATTTAACCAATTTTAATTATTCAAAACATGAAACAAATTTTATATTTTGAAAGAGGGTTTAATTTTGCATGGAAAACATATTTCATTTGTGGAAATTGGATTTAAAATGAGCAAGTTATTATTTTGGCAATTTTAAATGCAATAAACAAGAAACAATTGTTTTCAGCAATTTAAATTATTCAAAACAGCAAACAAAATTTATATTTGGAAAGTACATGAAAATTTGATTGGAAAACATATTTAGTTTGTGAAATTTGGAATTTTTATGCTCAAGTTATGAATTTTGCAAGTTTAAGTGAATTTGACAAGTTTTCAAACATTGCACCAATTTAAAATATTCAAAACAGTAAACAAATTTTATATTTGGGTAGAACATTTAATTTGGTATTGAAAACATATAAAAAATGTTGGAATTGGAGTTAAAATGATTTATTTAGGCAATTTCCAAAATTGGGTGCAAATCTGCCACTTTTAAACCATTAGGGACTTAGAAATAATTATTTCAGGGGTCTAGATTAGATACCAGGGGCCTATTGGTGAATTCTAGGAAGTACAGTACCAAAAGAATTGAAAATAAAATGTTGGTTTTTATTTGTGTGGGAGGGGGATCGAACCCCTCCCCTCCTGCTGCGCCAAGGGGGGGTGGAACCAGTGGGGCTGGCTTGTGTTTGTGATAGGGAAAGGGCTCGGGGGTGGATAAGGTTCAGAGATGGAACTGAAGTTAATTCGAAAATAAAAGGCAGAAAGGTGGGGTGCGGGGACTTGATCCCGGGATCTGCTGGGATTGCTGCGCGCGCCCTACCATCTGCACTGCTGCGCGGTTGTGATGGTATACGGGACTGGTTTGTTTTTTATGCTAGATGGCGTAACTGAACTGCAAACGAACTCGCACGCATCTGTGTCTAACTGACGGAAAAACATGGCACGAACAGGGAGCAGCAGCTGCGACTTGCGTGGAAGAAAATGATGCTTAACCAGTGGGGAATCGAGAGGGGAGGAATGGGAATGGAAAGGGGGAGTTACCATCTTCGCGTGGGAGTCCTCGGGGTGGCCGGAGACGGTCGGACACGGCGCCAAGGCGGAGGAGAACTCCGGCGCCATGCTCGGTTGACAGAGAGGTTGCAGAGGATGCAGCTACCGTGGAGGAAGAGGGGAAGGGGGGCCGGCGGCTGGAGGAGGAAGGAGAGGGGGTAGGGCGAGCGGCTAGGGTTTGGAGGGGGAAGAGAGGGGATTTGTAGTGGGGGGGAGCAGGTGAAGATCGGTGCTGCGCTGGCGTGCGATGACATCACCTGTACGGAGGTTGGGGGAGAGGGTAACGGGCTGCAGCGCCTGGGTGGGCTGGGCCTGCCTCTCCCCCTCTCCTGGAAACGTTTTTCTCTTTTTTATTTTTAGCTTTTCTGTTTTTTTTTTGTAGAAATAGGTTTTGGTAGAAAACATGGGATTTAGGTTAGTAAAAAATTCCAGGAAAAATTTAGGTTAGTGATTTAGTTAAAAGAAAACAATTTACAAGATTGGTTTTCAAAAGTGGTGCTTTAAAATTGTTGTTTGTATTTGGAACCATAATTAAAGAAATTTTGCTATTGTTTAAACATTATGAAAACAAGGTATTTTTAATATGGTGGCCCCTATAGATTAAAAGTTTGAATTTAGTTGATTGGTTTAGAGATTTCAAAAACTCCAGTGGGTTGTTGTTTGATGAATTTGAAGATTTGATTTGAATTGGAATATTTTGTTAATTAATATAGAAACAACAATTTAATAGGGTGAACCCTATTATTAGTTGGATTAGAATTATTGGAATGGTTTGATATTTTATAATTTCCAAATGAGGTGTTGATGATGATTTTGCTTTGAATTTGGAAACAACTATTTGGATGTTGGTTTGGAATTTCAAATGGAAAACAAATTGAATTTGAAAAGGGTTTGATTATTGGATGCATTTTTATAGAAATGAAACAATAGTTTGGAATCACACTTTAATGGAAGAAAATAATTGTTTTATTTTGAAATATCATTTTAGAAATTGTAACATCACAAGGATGAAACAAAAGGTTTGAAATTTGGTTTGAAATTCAAATAGAAAACAAAGGAAAACAGATGAAAACAGAGAAAAACAAATGGAAAACAAACAAAACAATTGCAATCAACATGATGCCATGATGCAAAACATAAAATAACAGAGAGCAAAACATTCTAAAGGCTATTTTTCAGACTTGGGATGTTACAGGAGAGACGGTGGTGCCAATGTTCCATGCCAGATGGGTCAAGAATGTCAAAAAAGAAGGATGGTATTTCACCACCATGGTTATTCCCGATGCCAAATCGAAGAACACATCCGCGAAAAATGAGCCATGGGTACTCGCTAGCCAAGTTTACCAATGCGTCTTCATCACCGACCCGTCAAGGCCTAGCCATGTTGGCGCGAGGAGGGGCAAGAGGAGCATCATCGAAGTGCAAGGAGACACCAACGAGGAAGACTTGGACAAGAACGGTGATTCGAAGATCGAGGAGGAATTCGACAAGCACTTTGACATGCCTACTACTGGTAAAGTAACAAGGAAGACATCCCTACCTACCCAAGTGTTGAGAAACATTGCGAAGAGGAACATTCTTCTGCCTGTCTTTCCCGAGTAAGTACACATCCACTCACGGTCGTCGTAACTAATGCTTTCTTATAGATTTCTTCCATTGCTGATCCTTACCGACACTCTGTTTCAATTGCATGTGTTAAGCAGGGACACATACTGCACACTCAACGTGGTTTGCCCGAAGTGGTCACTAGCCCAGTATTTCGACTCGCCGAATACAATGAAGAGAAAAGACTACACTAGAATAAAGGGTGTTCTCGATGAGGCTATCAATAGCTACGTCCAAAATGGAGGCATATTCGAAAAGAAACAGGAATATATCAGGCCGGCTACTGAAAAATGTGGGTTCAGGCACTTGACCAAATTACCCTGCATCAAGAAGCCGGATTGGAGCACGAAGGAGGCCTTCTATGCCCTCCATCACCTTAAAGGGGTTGTCAGGGATGCAAATAACTTGAATCAACCAGCTAAACTCCGAGACTGGTCCAGTAAAATGGCGGGGGAAATCAACCAGGATGATCTTATTGATGACCCATGGCATGAAGGTAAAGTTATCGGAATAATCATCGAAGTTGTCAGCAAAAAAGGGGGGTCCTTAAACCAACCCATAGGGTCGTGTCAGAGGGATATCCAAGAACGCCTAGAGAGGCAGGGTGATTATAAGACGTGGACGACGGAAGACTTATGTAAGCCGTTTCCGGCGCCGCTCCCGCCGTGGAAGAAGAGATCTCATTGATCGAGGTGTGCCTACCATTACTTTGTTTAACAAAAATTTCTTAGTTAGCTCGATACTTAGGCCTAGCCGTTGTTGGCTTGAACCTATGCTTAGTTAGCTTGAACTTACTTGTGTGATACCGATGCTATATATCTTTGAGGTTTATTATTGTTTCCTTGCTTTACTTTTTGTGAACATATATGCATGTGAACCCTCTAATTCGGTCAACTTTTGCATTATATACTAATATGCCTTATGTCTAGCTATACATTTGACGTACTACATGATGTTCGAGGGTCGGATTCCAGGAGTCTACGACGAGTGGAAGGACTGTAAGGCACACGTGCACAAGTTTAGCGGCAACGACTATCAAGGATACGAGACTAGACAGGAGGCGGTTGCCAAGTTGAGGGACCACCAGTCGAAGAACAATAACAAGATGATGACCTTCGTCGTGCTCCCGCTCGTGCTCACCATCACCGCGGTTGTACTCTATTTCATCCTCGCTTAGGCGGTGGCTGGTGATCACCATTTGTAACTTGACATGATCAATGAGCTATTGTTGTAAAACTAACTTTGAACCCATTCGACACTTCGCACTATATGTATCACCATTCCAACTAATGTGATGACTCAAATATCACTAATGTGTTATATTTTTGTCAGATATCACTGCATGTGTATTGAAACTGTATAAATCATGTAATATACATGTATTTATACCAGAAACAAATTGAATTTCGAAACCTGGATATAAATTCTATGGCCTACCTTTTTTAGTTTTAGTGGCGCATGGTTTTCTGTGGCGCACCCCTAGCTGATGCGCCACAGAATTGCACATTTTTTTGGCGCACAGGACTGGTGCGCCACTGAATTGACATTTTTGTGGCGCATGGGGTGGTGTGCAATAGAAATATAATTTAATAGCGTTGATTCTGCGGCGTACCCCTACGACGCCAGGATGCACTACAGGATCAGAAATGTGTGCGCCACTAATGAGCTTTTCTGTACTAGTGGGAGAACTATTTTTAGCCGAAAGGGCAATGTCGGTGGGTGGCCAGGGGGCCCAAACCACGTGGTGGCGCGACGGGGACCGGGGGGGGAGGGGGGCGCCGCCCTATGGTGTTGCTACCTCGGTGCCCCCTCCGGGTCTCGTCTGGACTCTGTGTGCGTGACAGAAAAATAGGACCCCGGGGTTTTGTTTAATCCAATTCCGTGAAAATTTCAAGAACAATTTTTCTGAAACCAAAAACAACAGAAAACATGAACTGGCACTGTGATATCTTGTCAATAGGTTAGTCACAGGAAATCCATAAAAATGCAATAAAGTGTATAGAAAATATGTAGCAATTGACATAATATCGACATGGAACATTAGAAATTATAGATACGTTGGAGACGTAGCAACGACATGCTCCTCGGGATAGGAATATGCGCTATCTTTTTTTCTTTTAGGGAAAGGAATACGTGCTACCTAATCAAACTTGGGATGTATCCCTGCGACACACGAAGTTGGAACTTGGGCCTGGGCCATGGTGTAGAGCGTGCAGCTGAGGCGGCTGGGAATATACATCTAGCAAGGCTACTCTGAGCTTCCTAGTCCGATGCGAATACCTGGTCTCAGGGATGAATTCCACAATATATACCGGCATGTCCCATCGTGACAACACGGTCGAGGGCAACGTTGAGAGAGTCGATGGCGAGATAGATAGATCCATCCGGCCATGGAGGACGCCGCTGAGACGGCACACTAGTGGAAACAACCCCTTTCGTCCAGGGGGGCAGGGGGCATCTGTCCCGGTTGCACCAAAAACCGGGACAAGTGCCATGCATTGGTCCCGGTTCGTGTGCCCGAGGCAGCAGAAACCACCTGGGGGCATCTGTCCCGGTTCGTGGGGAGCCAATGGTCCCGGTTCGTGGCACGACCCGGGACGAATCCCTAGCCACAGGCCACGTGGCGCGCGCATGGGCATTGGTCCCGGATCATACCCCTAACCGGGACCAATGTCCCTTCCCCTACAAATGCGGCCACAGCCCCGTCCCTTTTTTTTAAGCATGGGTGGTATTGTCTGTCCGCGTGGCGCATGGGTGGTATTGTCTGTCCGCGTGGCGCGGGAGTTGTAACGCGTGGCCATGAATGCGCGTTATAAACTGCCGCACCTCCACTCCACGCACCGTCGTGCCACCACCATGCCTCCGAGGAGGAACAACACAACCGGTTTCCGCGGAGTTCGATCGCGGCAGAACGGAATGTTCACCGCGACTATCCGCTTCGGGGACGACCGCATCCCCCTCGGCTCCTTTGCGACGGCCTTGGAGGCCGCCCGCGCTTGGGACGCGGCGGCCTGGCGCCTCGGCCGCCCGCGGTCGTTGATGAATTTTAGCGACTGCCACACCCTCTGGGAAGCGGAGGCCAGGGCGCCGACGCCGCAGATCGTCACTGCCGCCGACCACCGCCACCTCAGGCACCGCGCGTTTCAGGGCCTAGTCGACGCCAGGGACGACCACGTGGTCCGCGAGTACTACCGGAACAATCCGGGTGAGGAGAGCGCCGACGAGGAGCTATGGCAGACCCGCGCGGCTGAGCGGGCGGAGCGGCGCCTCGAACGCCACCTCGAGTTAGATGCCGCTCGGGAGGCGAGGACGAAGGCGCTGCAAGCGCTCCGTCGGGCCGACCACGCCGGCGAAGTCTGGGCCTCCGACGATCCGAGGTGGGGGCCTATCTCGGAAATACCATCATGCACCTCCTCCGACGACGAGGAGGTCACCGACGACGACGAGGACGAAGAGTAGCGCGCTAGCACGTCTGTTTTCTGTTGGCTGTTTAATAAAATAATTTGTTGTATTCCGGCAAACAGTGGCCCTCTAGCTCGTCTGTTTTCTGTTTTCCGTGTGGTTTTTCCTGATTTGTTGGATTCAGATCTAATGGCATTTCGATAGACGTTAAAAAGAGGGGGACATGTATTTCGATAGATAAACAAGGCACGGTACACATAATGGCAAGATTGGATCTAAATCTAAACGGAGAGCATAGATCTAAATAAACAAGGCAGTACATAATGGCAAAAGTGCATCGATCTACTAGTCATACTCCTGCCTAGGCCTATAGTACATGTACTCGTAGTCGTCGTAGTCGCCGCCGCCGTCGTCGTCACTATCGTCTGACGGTGCTGTGCACTCCCTCGGAGGATCACGACTCCAGGACTGGGCCTGAGGGTAGCGCAGGCGGGGGATATAGCCGGCCCTGATGTAGTCCATGACGCTCTGTAGAGTCCGGCCGGACCACCATAGCCGACGACCGGCCTCGTGAAAGTTCCCAGGAGGCAGACCGTCCTCCTCATACCTGGCGAGCGCCCTCTCACGCCGATTGATGAAGAAGGCATCCCAAGTATGCTGGTTATCGGGATGCCAACTGGGATTCCTCCGCTGCTCCGGCGTGAGCTCGTGGTAGTAGTGGTTCGTGATGGCCGCCCGACGCGCCACACCTTGAGGAAGAGGAGGGACCGGCACTCCTCCGGCGCTCAGCATCCAACCGGCGGGAACGTTGTAGCCGCACGGGCAGGGGTAGTTCGAGGCGGAAAGTGCCTCCGCCTGGATGAATGTTAGAGTGGGTACGGTAGAAGCCATGAGAGAGTGGTGAGTTTGTATGTGTTTATGCCAATGGTGTGGCAATGCATACATATATATAGCGAGAAGAAAACATCGATCCCTTTAGTCCCGGTTGGGGACACCAACCGGGACTAAATGGGTTAGGGTTTCATTGGGAAACGGATCATCCCTTTAGTCCCGGTTGGGGAAACCAACCGGGACTAAATGGGAATTAGGGTTTCGTTTGGACCAATCAGATAGAATCACACGGATCGTGTGTTTCTTTCAAGCGCTCGTGAGTCGTTGGATCCGGGTGTGTTTTTTTCGAGCTGTTGTGAGCCGTTCGATCAGGGCTACGGTGTGTTTCTTTCGAGCTGCTGTGAGCCGTTGGATGAGGTGTTTCTTAACCGTTGGATCAAAACCCTAGCTCAACACTTTTTGAGCCAGAGGACCCTATATATAGCCCAGCTTCATACACCCCGGTCAGTTCATCTCTCCGTCAGGTAGTGAGAAGTAATGAAGCTCGATCTTTTTCCATTGCCCAGCGCCATATTTCTCAACACCCTTGGCTAGCTTAATCACTTCGTCCTATGTCCAGTGCTTGTCATCTTTCCTATATCGACCTCCCTGCCGAAGGCACATTCCGTAAGTATCGCCATGGCTTGGGCTCTTCCATGAAGTGGTAATTTTCGACCTGTAGAATACAAATGAAGTATCGGTTGATATTATGTTTCTGATGACGATTGTGCAGATGGTTGGATGGTTTATAGGAGTTTCGTGCATTACAGATCCTAATACACCGGTTTGTAAATGCATGGTGGCTACCAGCATAAGGGAGATAGTTGATCAAGGAAGAAAAATGGTAATAGTTTTATATTTCTTATTATTACCTGGCTAGGAAGAGGAATAGTAGATGGAGGCCAATCAAGAGGATCAGCCAGTATGTTTGCCCAAATCTGAGCTTCATCCGCTGGCTTCATTGTATGCTTGGCTCAGTGAGGAGCTACCACCTGTTCAATGAATGTGCAAAACTGAGTGCAGGGCTAAAATAAGTGTTCCGTATTCATTCGACAATACACACGACAGTACATGGTAAATCTTAAATATATGTGCAGAACAGAATGCTTACCGCATCCCCCTCGGTATTCGTTTGTTTTCTCTTTTTAATAAAAGAATTTGTATTCCGGCGACACTGCTTTTAATGTAATTATTACTAATTTTAAAACAATATAAGATATTTATATTTAAATTAAGTGTAAATAGTGAAATAGTTAATAGTTAGAACAGTTAGAATAATTATTTAGGAAAACAGAAAACGGATTTGAATTATTTACGCAATTTCAAACAATTTTAATGTTGTAATTTTTTCGTAATTTGAAAGTATGTAGAAGTTATTCACTTACATATTTAAGATATTCAAAATTTGGCGCTAAAACAATTGGCGCGCCGGCCCGCTGGTTCTGGCGCGGGCGACCAGCCGGGCCCTTCCGTCCCGGTTGGTGCCACCAACCGGGACGAAGGGTCTTTCGTCCCGGTTGGTGGCACCAACCGGGACGGAAGGGTCTTTCGTCCCGGTTGTTGCCACCAACCGGGACGAAAGGGTCATAGGATATAAACACGTCACCGCTCCTTTCAGTTCCAGACCGCGCGCAGGGACCAAATCGACGCCGCCAGGCTGCCCAATTTTTCCGTCCCCCCGCGCCGCCCCCTCGCCCCGTCGGCATCCGCGCCGCCCCTCGCCCCGTCGGCATCCTCCTCTGTGGCGCCGCTCCCGACTCCGTCGAGCGCACCCACCCCCCCTAGCGCCCTCTCCCGTTCGCCTCGGCCGCGCGCCGCCCCTCTAGGTCCCGTCGCTGCCCCGCGCCGCTGCCCCGCGCCGCCCCTCGATCCCGTCGCTGCCCCGCGCCGCCCCTCGATCCCGTCGCTGCCCCGCGCCGCCCCTCGATCCCGTCGCTGCCCCGCGCCGCCCCTCAATCCCGTCGCTGCCCCGCGCCATCCTCCACCGCCCCCCGCGCCGCCGCTGCCCCGCGCCGCCGGCCCGCCGCTGCCCCAAGAGGAGGTAAAAGGCCTGCCTCCATCTCGCCCTAATCTGGGGCCTTTTTTGTTTTTCTTCCTTTTTTTTACTTAATTACTGTTTTTTATTATTGTTAGAATTATTAGTTTACAAATGTTAGAAATTTTAGTTTATGAATGTTAGAAATTTATTATTAGACTTATTTACTTTAAATTTGTTTAGAATTGATATAAAAAATTTAAGAATGTTAGAGCATGTCTAACAGACCCCCTATATATATGGCCCAAAACCCGTATAAGAACCGCTGATATACGGGTTTGGGCTATACCCGGCCATCTAGCAGACCCCGTAAATGGACCCCCCCGAACGATTTTTTACAAGTTTGGGTAGGGGGCGGCCCGTCGACCCCTACATGTGCGGGTCGGGAGGGGATCGATATAGAGGGACAACCCTCTAGCTCGTGCGAGCTATGGCGCGCTGAAGATCTTTTGAGAGTATGGACAGAGTTTACTTTGTCTAGAAATAACAACAGCAATTAAAATTCAGATATGAAGAGGCATCCCTGATGCCCCTGTTAGAAGAGAGCAAATCAACACTAAAATGAAGAAAACAGATATTGCTGTTGTATGAATGTGTTGAAGAAGCAAAGACAGGACCAAAGGTTACCAAATTTGCTGGTAACCTTTGGTCCCGTCTTTGCTTCTTCAACACATTCATACAGCAGCAATATCTGTTTTCTTCGTTTTAGTGTTGCTTTGCTCTCCTCTAACACGGGCATTAGTCTGGTGAGTTACTAAAAAATCTTCTTTTTTGGGGTTTCCTCAAGTTTGTCCGAGTATTTTCACTGCCTCATTCTGTTTTGTTTTTCGCCTGTTCCTGCCTGCTATACAGGTCATACCAGAGTGGTTTCTGAACTATTTTGGAGGAAAGATACCAGGAACTGTCAAATTACAAGCCCCTAATGGTATTGCATTTGATGTTGGAGAGTTATGGAGAACATGAACAGAATAATCCTCAAGTATGGGTTCCGCCCACCCATACTTGAGGATTGTTCTGTTCATGTTCTCCATAACTCCAACATCAAATGCAATACCATTAGGGGCTTGTAATTTGACAGTTCCTGGTATCTTTCCTCCAAAATAGTTCAGAAACCACTCTGGTATGACCTGTAGCACGCAGGAACAGGTGAAAAACAAAAGAGAATGAGGCAGTGAAAATACTCGGACAAACTTGAGGAAACCCCAAAAAAGAAGACATAAGGGGTCTGTTAGACATGCTCTTAGGGGGCGAAAACATATAAGGGGTCCGTTAGACATGCTCTTAGATATTTAAGAATGCTAGAAATGTTATCGTATGTTTAAATATTATTATGCATGTGCAATTTTAATGAATTGGATCTGAAATATATACTTACTCTTTTTGTATAGTATGGAGCCAAGAGACGAAGATGCCGAAAATATGATCGAGGGTTTAATCCGCGGGCCCGACGTAGAGCCCGATGTGAGCCAGTGGATGAACGACTCCGGTGAGGGAGATCCGGTGCTCACCTAGGGAGACGACTCCGATGAGGGAGAAGCCGACGGCTCCGATATGGGAGCAGCCGACGGCTCCGGTGGAACCATACAAATTACAAACACCGGCTCCGAGGTGCATATATATATATGTTAATTAATGAGGCATCCGTTGTCTATATACATGTATTAACAGTCTTTATATTTTTAGCCATCCGGTTCAAATATATCAACCGGAAAAAAGACTAAATGAGGCGCAACAAAGAAGTTGAAAGATACAGAAAGATACAGGATCGACACGATCACAGCAGACGGCGCACCCGAGCTTCCCGCTGATGTTGCCCAAAAATTTGTGAAGCAATGCGGAGTGCTAGTTAGAGATCACATCCCGATCACTGTTAATGAGTGGAATGAGCCAAAAGATCCGCGGAAACAAGGAATTTCATATGTTGGCAAAATAGCCAAAGATCATCTTTTCTCAAAGATTTTGGCTAATTTCAACTTACCCGTGCCGGAGGTGGACGAGAATGAAGCGGATGTGACTGAGGCCGATGTTACTAAAATGAAACATGAGATACGGGAAAAGGTCAAAGCGTGGACCCTGAAAAAGATGGCCGAGCAATTCAAAAACTGGAAGAAAAGATTGAACCTTGATTATGTTAAGAAGAACAAGACTCCTGATTTCACTCAAGGGTATGAGAAAATAAAACCCGTATGGCCAGACTTCGTGAAGTACAAGATGGCAGAGAATGAACTGGAAAGGACGAAAACAAATGAGAAAAACGCCGGCAAAAAGGTATATCACCATGTTATGGGGCAAGGTGGCTACAAGGGTTCTAGTCCCAAGTGGGAGACATGGGAGAACAACCTGATTCAGCAGGGGATCACTCCCGAGCCGTTCTTGTGGGTCGAGCGGACAAGGTCATGGTTCTACGGGCATGGGGGCAGGTTGGACGCCGAAGGAAAAGCAATATATAACCTAAGGCATAAAAAGAGTCATCCTCTACCCATAGAGAAGCTGAGAGACGCAATAAAGGACGTTAAAGATGGGAAGTTCGTGCCAGATAGAGAGAACGACGAGCTCACACGAGCCCTAGGGAATAAGGAACACGGAGGGCGTACACGAGGCACAAAAGGCACTCCTCCGTGGAGTGTTGCGTTCGACTCCACCAAAAAGTTATACCCAGATAGAAGCCGTCAACGTAAAAAGGACAAGGAGGCAGCTGAAGCAGAGAATCAGGCAAACTGGAGGCGTCAACTTGAAGAAATGGTAAAGCTGACACAGGATGTAGCAAAGAAGCAGCAAGACCAAATTAACACACTTAGCCAGCAGATAGTGTCTACCGGCGCATCAGTACACATGCTAGAAGTTGAAGCTGAGGCTCCCGACGCCGCACATTCTCATCGCAAAAGCAGCGTTGCGTCCACGCAGCTACCGGATGATGATGCACCACCGATGATTTACCCGGTGGACGAGATCACGGAAATGACATCCTGTGAGCTCCACGTGAAGTTCGTCAATATAACCATCAAGGCGGCGGCCGGATATGTCTTACCGATTGGCAACGAACCAACTCACCATTGTCTCCCGGTTCCACGGGGCTACGCTGTTGTTGGGGTCGATGAAGTTGCCAACGGATTCGAGCGGATAAAGCTTGATTTTCCTGAAGGTGAAGACGAAGAGTTGACTGAACTCGGAGAAGCCAAGAACTCGACCGTTCTATGGCTAAAGGAATGCATTGTGCTCACAAATCAGACGGCAAAGCCATCGAATTCTCGCATTTCTCCAGCGCAAAAGTCTCCAGCGCGGTCGTCTTCGCAACGCATGCCGTCTCCGGCGCGGTCGCCTACGCCGTGCACGTCTCCAGCGCGGTCGCCTACGCCGCCGCGTCAGCCCTCTCCGCCCACTAAGTTTCTGCCGAAACGTAAAAAATCACCGAAACGTCAACGGTCACCCCTCCCGAAGGTACCAAAAGAGGTACCCAAGTTACCTTACGACTATACTCCCGAGGAAACCCAGAAAATCGCAAAGGACGAATACGATGCGTGGAAATCAAAGCGGAAGGAGAAGCAAAAGCCAGATTTCCCTGAGACCGAAGAAGAGATAGAACGAGCTTGGAAAATGGTGAAGACTCTTCATCAACCCGAGCCGAGTCTGTCATCTGACTATGACCGCTCTATTCTGAAGTCACACCAGGAAATGGTGCGGTCAACGAAGAGTAGTAGCGCAAGCGGGAAAAAGGGGAAATCAGTTGCTCAACTCGGAGAGCAGAAAAAACAATCCACGTCCCCGCTCAAAGTGATTTCCAATACCCAGGTGGGGCCGAGCACTAATATTGCTGATGAGGATATTGATCCGGAGTTTATAACACTGTACGCAGACAAGGCAGCTGATGCGGGTTTGTCCATTGCTGAGTATATGCAAACAGTGAACTACTTCCCCGCAGCTGAATGTGCGTACAAATACGAGTCCGGGCAGCCTCTTGTCAAACCCGAGGAGATAAAGAATCTACCAACGAAAATGCGAAGAGTGCATAATTGGTATATGCAAGCCGCTAATGAATCTGAGGACTGGCTATGTCTCAGCGTTAAGGACGAGCACTATGGAACTGGAAATGGAATTGTTATGATTCAATTTGAGGAATTGTTTCAGTTATACCAGCAGCAGGCCCTCGACAAATCTATCCTTAGTGCCTATTGTCTGTAAGCACTTATTTCTCTAGCTCACCTCATTCAATTGCATATATATTCATATATATATATATATATATATATATATATATATATAGTACACTCATATATTATAATTGCAGAATGAAGATTCTCGAATGCAAAAGAGATGGAATCTATGATATTGGGTTCATTGATCCAAATATTATTTATGAAAAGATTCTTCGGCAATCTCCCAAGGATACAGAAAATAATATTCTGAGGGCAATAATATTTAACCAACACCGACGGGAAATACTATTTCCTTACAACTTCAAGTAAGTGTGTTACTCTGTTGTAAACATTCTGTTTTCCTTACTCGATGTTCATTGTATAATTGATGAGTTCTGCGTGCGCAGCTTCCACTATATTCTGCTAATCTTCCAAATTGACAAAGGAAAAGTAATTGTAATGGACTCAAAACGTAAACCCCTCTCAATGTGGGCTGACATGCAGGAAATGATCCAGCGGTAATTTCAATCTTTATTAATTTCAGTATTTATATATTGCAATATATCGACTACTTTGTTTCATTTTCGGATATCAAGTAATTATTAACTCTTTTTATTCTTTTTCTTTCTCGGGTAGGGTTTGGAAGAGGTTCATAAGGAAGTCTCCCGGTGAATGGGAAAAACAACTTACATTTGATGTTGTGCAAGTAAGTACTATCTAGATCCGTGCCCATCTCCATTATCATGCCTGGTTGATTATTATTTTGATTGAAACAATCTTCTCGTATAGTGCTTGCAACAAGGAGACGGGAATAACTTGTGTGGATACTACGTTTGCGAGTTCATTCGTCAGACCACATCTCCCAAGGGCAGAAATTTAAAACAACTTCATGTACGTTAATCGTCAATTCTTCTTATTACTATCTATTTTAGTTACTTAGCTTCATATATTTTAGTGACCACTCTTCTTTATATTAGATCGAACGGCTTCGGGACGGTCTTCTACCTAGGGACCGCATACGAGCAATTCAGGAGGAAATTGCGGGCTTCTTAGATGCAGAGGTCATAAACGTACATGGAGAGTATCATGCCTCCGGTTGGAACTAAGTTTGATTTTGTAATACACTCCATCGGTCATGTAATATGATCGATATACTTTGCTTATGTAATATAAGTGTTTCTTATTCTGCTTTATATACTTATTCACTCGTGCGATCCGAGGGCTCGGTGGAGGGTACTCTTCTCGAGGTCCGGGGAGGGGCCGCCAGGAGGTCTCGGGGACCAAAAAAACGGAAATTGTAAAGCCCTGCCGCGGCAGAAGGGGCATGCATCCCGGGTCGTATTCAGAACCGGGACTAATAGCCCTGGCCAGGTTCCAGCGCTCGGGCCACGTGGTCAGCCCCATTTGTCCCGGGTCCTGCCACAACCGGGACCAATGGGGAGGGGTATTTGTCCCGGATGCCCCGTCCCGGTTGCACAACCGGGACAAAAGGGGGCCTACGAACCGGGACTAAAGCCCCTGTTTCCACTGGTGGCAGTAGAGGAGACGCATATGCCGTATATACCTCACGAGCTCGTCACACAGATCCTGACCCGCCTGCCGCTGGAGTCGCTGCTACGCTTCACGTGCGTGTGCAAGGCGTGGCACTCCACCATCTCCATCGACTGCAATCTCCTCCTCATCGAGAAGTTATGCCGGCTTGTTCGTTGCGAAACCAATTATTGCCGAAAAAGATATCATACGCACGACAATCCGACGGCGGCTTTTGAAACCCGAAACCCCACACATCCGGGAGGTGATGCGGCCACGCCTATATCAGACGCTATTCCAAAGGACATGTCGGACGGATGTCCACAGGAGGCGCGGAAGAAATACGTGATACCCGCTAAGCGTCAGGGTGCAAACCACTATTGATATCTCGATGCTAGCGAATATGTTAGTACAAAATCAACCAAGGTTTTGGGTGGGTTTAATCCCTATTTCGATCGCACCAGTGGAGAAATTGAGCAAAGGTTCAGGACTCCATGCAGGTTTTTGATGGTCGGCACGAATGCCATTGAAATATGAACAAAGTTCAGTTCTATTTGATTTCCAAGGTACATACATTGTAGTGGCTTTTTTTTTCCTTTTGCGAATGGTGGTGGTTTTCATAGTTTGTCGTTTTTCATTGGAAAGTACTGGGCATGTGTGTATCTAATAGTTGAGGTATTAGTCGGACATGCAAATCGAGTCTAGAAAGTCAGGTCGGTCCAAGTCCGGGCACTTGTGATGTGTTGCACTTGCACGGCGCTCTAAATAAAGAGTCTGCGCCCTATGTAAGGTCGGCATCCGAGAGACTATCTGTAATCCTTGTGACTGTGAGACAAGGGTTTTGGGGTGGGAACCGGCTCAACCCTCTAGGGGTGGCCTATCACATATATATATAGTAAGGTGTGGTACAATATTACAATACATGTACACATGTACGGAAACTATATAGTCTAACACCCTCCCTCAATCTTAGCCACTTCCTAATAAATAATCTAGAAGGGTAAGATTACGTCTACAGGTCTCGAACTGTGGTAGAGGTAATGGCTTAGTGAAGATGTCTGCAAGTTGATCTTTAGAAGAGATGAACCTGATCTGTAGGTGTTTCCAAGAGACACGTTCCCATACAAAGTGATAGTTAACTTCAATGTGTTTAGTTCGGGCATGGAATACCGGATTTGCAGAAAGGTATGTAGCACCGAATTTATCACACCAAAGAATAGGAGACTACGGTTGGGATATACCCAATTTCCGAAGCAAAGACTGTACCAGATAATCTCTGCAGTAGTATTAGCCACAGCCTTATACTCAGCTTCAGTACTTCTACATGATACGGTAGCCTGTTTCCGAGCACTCCAGGTGATCAAATTAGAGCCAAAGAATACAGCATAGCCCCCGTGGATCGCCTACCATCCAGACTGCCAGCTCAGTCCGCATCAGAATACGCCGAGAGTACTCCAGAGGGGTTCGGTCGAATATGAAGCCCATGAGACACAGTGAGTCGTATATAGCGCTGTATGCGCTTGACGGCAGACCAATGAGTGTCGCGAGGCGTCCGTAGATACTGACAAACTTTGTTGACAGTATAGGAAATATCTGGTCTCGTGATAGGACATATTTGGCCACGTCGACGTGGGAGCCGCCAGCTCGAAGGCCAGAGGCGAGATGGCGATGGCCGAGGCGACGTGCGAGGGGGCGCCTGACGTGTGGACCGTCAACGCATACCAGCGACGAGGAGGCCGAGGGTTGGTCGGAGAAGAAAACGCCGGCGCTCCGCGTCCAGATCTGTGGTGTCCGCATGGCAGCAGAATCAACCGGGCGGGAGAGAAGAGCCGCGAGGGAGGCCGGGAGGTAGCCAGCGTTGGAGGACCCGGAGGCGGCCGCGCACGACATGACGGCGGCGCCGAGCGATCGACGGTGGCGGCGCGGCGGCTTGTAGAGTTTAGGCGGAAGCGATGCTCGTGACCTAGTCTGATACCATGTGAGACAAGGGTTTTGGGGTGGAAACCGGCTCAACCCTCTAGGGGTGGCCTATCACATATATATAATAAGGTGTGGTACAATGTTACAATGCACGTACAAATGAACGAAAACTATACAGTCTAACAGTGACAATATATATGCTCTCCTGGTGATGTGTGTTTCTACGCCCATGTATGTACGTATGCCGAGGAATATTACTAGTGGTCTTGTTTTAACTTTTTTCGTGTAATCTATGCAAAGGCTCGGAGAAAGATGTGATATACAATATTCCAGAGATGACGACTGAGAGCACTGGAGGCGACTCGGAGGGGGACCGTGGGATCCCCTTCGCCGGCGGTCGTTTCTGGTCGTTGCTCGCGGAGGATGAAGATGAAGATGGCGGCGATCCGCTCCGGCGTCGTCGGCATCGGAGTTTT
Organism: Alopecurus myosuroides; assembly: GCA_028641055.1. Lineage (NCBI taxonomy): Eukaryota > Viridiplantae > Streptophyta > Magnoliopsida > Poales > Poaceae > Alopecurus > Alopecurus myosuroides. Next base: position 34,304,788 of record CM054058.1, on the reverse strand, counting down.
CAAGATCGGCGGACTACAAGACGCCTTCTCCCTCGTCGTCGCGGGATTTGGCCGACAGTAGGCAAGGTAAGAGGTTCGAAAGGAGGAAACAACAGCGCTTGGCGGCGCTCGCACTGGCAGTCACGCCACCGTCTGAGGAGCTAACCGTGGCTCCTCTCCCGGTGACGCCGGCGATGGGGCGCAAGGGCGGAACTCGCGAGTATCGGCTTAAGATCCCGCCTATGCCCCCTACCCATTTCTCGCAGAGTGACGAGGATGATCGTCCGTGGTTTGTCGTAGGAAAGAAAGGGCGTTCGTCGGTCTTCAATGGTGAACCGTCGCCGGAGAAGACGTCCATCGCCGCCGGCGGTGGATCCGTGATTTCGAATTCCAGAGCAGTCAACGTGGTGGGCCATACGGGCCCACTGCGCAGACTTTGTTTGGGCCCACGAACGAATTCCGATCGGGGTCGAATCCGCACGGGATTAGACCGTATTGTCTGGCCGTTCCGCCCGCGATTACGTTCGCTAGGGTTTGGGAACAGGGGTGCTGCGCCTATTGTGTCGACGATGGCTAACCAAGGTGGAGGGCGGGGCTTCTACGGCGACGGCCGGGGAGATCGCAACGGCCCTCCTCCGTTCCGCGGCGGCCCGCCGGCGAGGGGTGGCTACGGCCAGAACTACCGCGGCGGCTTCAATGGGCGCGGTAATCAAGGCCAAGGAGATTATGGCGCAGGGAACAATGCCCCGTTCGGTGGCTTCAACGTGGGCGCGGGTTTCAATGGAGCCCAGTACGGCAATGGCGGCGGTGGCGGAAATCGGTATCCGTATCGTAACGGAGCCGGCGGAGGTGTGCAGCGAGGCAATTTCCGCAGAAGAGGTCGTGGCCGTGGACCTGTGGCGCCTCGGATGGCACCGGCGGCGAACCCTATCAACGAAGGCTTCACCGAAGCGTCGGTGGAGGCCGTCGTGAGGCGGGTCACGGAGGCCCTCTGCGCGCAAGGGGTCACGGCGGTGAGCCGACCACCGACCGCTGTGGCCGAGACGGCGGCCTCGGTCTCTGTCGCGGTTGCACCTAGGGTGGTGGCCGCGCCTGCCGCGGCGCCGATTCCTCCTGCCGTGGTGCGCACGGCAGCGCCCAACTCTGCCGCGGCTGCCGGCACTTCTACTGCTGCCGCAGTGCGCGTCCCTCTGCCGGTGACGGGCAGAGACCACGCGGCCAGAGCTGCCGTGGCGTCTACATCCGGTGGGGCTACGGTGCAGCCCAAGCCCGTGGTGTTTGCTGGCCCCTCGACGGAAGAGGTTGACGATCCGAATGCGAAGAAGGCAAAAAAGAACGAGAAAGCAAAATGTTTCCTGTGTGGAGTGCAAGGCCATGTTAGTGCGGCGTGTACTGAGGTGGTTTGCGAATATTGTGAGGGTATGGGTCATGCTCCTGATGATTGTCATCTGCTGTCTGCTGCTAAACAACAGGTGATCACACATGGTTTTCTTAATGAGGGGCCGATGTTCTATGAGGAAGTTCCTACGGCTTCGTATAAGCCCAAGATTGATTCCGTCAGGCTGGGGAAGCTGACTATCACAGGAGGATCGCTTTCTGTTGATGAGGTCATCTCTCAGCTCCAGAGATTAGTGCCTTCCGAGCAGTTCAGATGGGAGGTAGTTCCTGTAAGTGACAATGTCTATAAGGTTTCTTTTCCTACTAGAGCTGAGTTGGATCGTATGATTGTTTTCGGAGCGTGTCATATTCCTAACACCAGCTGTGTGATCACTGTGGAGGCCTGGGTTACGGAGATGAAGCCTTTGTGGCTACTGCCTGAGATTTGGATTCGAGTTTCTGATATTCCACCTAAGCATCGAGGTGATTTCTTACTTCTGTGGAGTCTTGGTTCTTTATTTGGTAAGACTCTGAGGGTGGATATGAAGTTTACACGTAAACATGGTGTTCTGAGAGTTCTTGTGGGGTGCATGGATTATACACTGATTCCTGATGGTTGGCCGGTGTTTCTGCGTGATGGTTTTTATGAGCTGAAATTTCAGGTGGAAAAACAAGATTCTGATAATGAGGATGAGATGGTGGTGGATTCTAAAGATGATTCACGTGATGAGGACAAGGATGATGGTCCGAATTCCAAACAAAAGGGACCGGCTGTTGGTTCTATGGACATTGATAGGTCCAAACCGTCCACTAGTGGTACCAGTGGATCTTCGGAACCGGTCGCGAAGGAGACGGACGCTAAAGGGGTGAAGAAAGCGTTCTCCCCCGGGGTAGTTCTATCACCTTCGGTGGCTAGTTCTGTCAGAGAGGATAGACTCCTTCTTACTTCGATGAGTAACACGCGGATAGAGACTTCACAGCCTTCTGAGATTGAGGTTGCCGACACGGTCCCATGTTCTTTGGGACCCCATGTTGGCGCGGCGGAGGAGATGGTTCACATCGAGGTCTCGGATGGGGGTGCTTACCCCGATGAGGTGATGAGGGAGACAGGTGATGGGCGGGTGGCCGTGGCATCAAACGGATACCAAGTGCCAGTCGTCAATTTGTCTTCTGCTCACGTGCGCGATAGCGGAGTTCTGGAGCCACGGTGCCTTGATGGTGCGTTTCACGGTGTATGCTCATCCCTCCAACCAGGCGGGTTGGACGGAGTGGGCGTCTTATCTCCTTCGGCCACCACTGTGGCGCCGACGATGCCCTACATCCGACCAGGCGGGTTGGAGGTGGGGGCGTCAACGGTGGCCGTGGCATCTTCTTCGACGGTGGAGACCCCGGTCGGTCATAGCTCACCCCAACCAGGCGGGTTGGGGTTGGCAGCTGTGTTGACTTCGACACCGCGACCTTCGATGGCGGCGGTGTTGGCTTATGGGGGTCTGGCGGCGGCTGATTCGGAGGTTCGCTCTAGTGCACGTCTACGGGCGAAACCAGATGCGGATCTCCCCCAGGAGCTGAGGGCAATGGCCCTGGCGCATCGCAAGGACATCGTCTTCCCTCGAGGTACTCCACCCATCCCTGTTGGTTTATCACTACTTTCGTTTTCAAATTCGGAGATTAAAGCGCGTGCGGATAAATTAGGTGTGTCATTAGGTAGAAACAAACAGCAAATTGATGCGTCTGTTCATGGTTTGTTAGAACTGGAAAAAGATAGGTCCCTTATTTTTCTTCGAAATAATTTAAAAGAGATGCTAGATGGTGATCTGATTGATTCTAACCCATCTTTGACCCTCACGAAAGCATCGAACTTGAGTGAGGACCTTGGTGATGAGATTGAGCCCGAGGATGATCACACGGATCATCCTTTGCTCTCAAAGACGGTTAAACGTAACCGCAAGAAGAACATCGGTTCTGTACCCAAACCTAGGAGAAGCACTAGGATTAAACAATTTAAGAAGTGAGATGAGAGGTTTGATATGGAATAGTAATGGGTTTGGGGATCACGCTAAGCACTTGGCGGTTCATGAATTTATTAAAGAACATAAGGTCGATTTCATTGCTCTAATTGAAACTGGAAGATCTTCGTTTACTACGCATTTTCTGGATTTTCTTGCTGGGGGTAAGGATTTTACGTGGTTCTGTTTACCTCCTCATGGTCGATCTGGAGGGATGCTTGTAGGTTTTAATGGTGGTTCTCTTTCGGCACAAACCGTTGTGTCCGGAGATTTCTGCCTTAAGTTTCATGTAAAGACTAAAGCGGATGGTTTTGATTGGGCTTTTGTCGTAGTTTACGGGGCTGCACAAGACTCAAAGAAACCAGATTTTCTTGCTGAACTTGTACGTATTTGTGACAATGAAACTCTTCCGATTCTAGTGGGGGGAGACTTTAATATCATTCGGAGGCAGGAAGAAAAGAGCAATGATAACTTTAATGCGAGATGGCCTTTTATTTTTAATGCTATTATCGACAGCTTGGACTTGAAAGAAATTTCTCTTTCCGGGAGACAATTTACTTGGGCTAGTTGGGGAGATAATCCGACGTATGAAAAGCTTGATCGTTTTCTTAATAGTGTTGAGTGGGAACAGAAATATCCTATGGTTACGGTGCATGCCCTGACTCGAACGGGGTCAGATCACACACCGTTGCTATTAGACTCTGGGACTCAAGCACATGTGGGTAATAAGAGTCAGTTTTCATTTGAACTCTCTTGGATACGCCAAGAGGGTTTTTATGAGCTGGTTTGTAAGGAATGGAGGTCGGTTAATTCTGGGCAAAACCCATTAGACAGGTGGCAAAATAAGATTAGACACCTAAGACAATTCTTACGAGGATGGGCGAAAAATCAGAGTGGGGAATATAGAAAACTAAAGGATAAATTAACGACACTCATAGATTTGCTAGATATTAAGGCGGAATCGACTCCTTTGACAGTGGCCGAACGGGCCGCAAAAAAGGTGGCCGATGACTACCTACGAAAATTGAAACGAGATGAGGAATCCAAATGGGCACAACGGGCAAAAGTTAAGCATATACAAGAAGGAGGAAATAATACGAAATATTTCCACCTCATTGCAAACGGGAAATTTAGGAAGAAAAGAATTTTTCAATTGGAGCAGGATGAGGGAACGATTTTAGGGGAGGTTAATCTTAGAACGTTTATTTCTGAATACTACAAGAAATTATTCGGGGCACCGGCGCCGAGTGATGTTTCTTTGGTAGAGGAGAGGACGGAGGATTTACCTCAAATATCACAAGAGGAAAATTGTATTCTTACATCTCCTTTTACGGATAAGGAGGTATTCGAAGCAATTTCTCAGATGGAACACAATAAAGCCCCGGGTCCAGATGGATTCCCAGCGGAGTTTTATCAGAGATTTTGGGAGGTGATTAAGGTTGATTTAATGTCGATGTTTGCTCAACTTCACAGTGGAGACTTACCATTATTTAAATTAAACTTTGGGGTTATTACGTTACTACCAAAGAAGGAGGATGCGAGTCGTATTGAGCAATATAGACCTATTTGTTTGCTCAATGTTAGTTTCAAAATCTTTACCAAGGTAGGTACCAACAGGGTAACTTCTATTGCGAGTAAAGTTATCCGACCAACTCAATCAGCGTTTCTACCCGGTAGAAATATTCTTGAAGGAGTTGTGGTATTACATGAAACGATCCACGAGTTGAGAAGGAAAAGATTGGATGGGGTTTTATTTAAGATTGACTTTGAAAAAGCTTATGATAAGGTGAATTGGTCTTTTCTACAGCAAGTTTTGAGGATGAAAGGTTTTTCACCTAAGTGGTGTGAGTGGATTGCTCGTTTTGTACAAGGGGGTAGTGTCGGGATTAAGGTTAATGATGATATCGGTCATTATTTCCAAACGCTAAAAGGTTTGAGACAGGGTGATCCGTTATCACCTATTCTCTTTAATCTGGTAGCAGATATGTTGGCTATCCTCATAGAACGAGCTAAAGAGGATGGTCAAGTGGGAGGATTGATCCCTCATCTTGTCGAAGGAGGGGTGTCCATTCTCCAATTTGCCGACGATACGATTATTTTTATGGAACATGACTTAGAAAAGGCGCTGAACATGAAGCTCATACTTGCGATGTTTGAGCTTCTGTCCGGTCTTAAAATTAATTTCCATAAGAGTGAGATTTTTTGTTTCGGTAAAGCGAAAGAGAACCAAGATGATTACCGAATTATCTTTGGTTGTGAGATCGGGACGTTACCGTTCAAATATCTCGGTATACCAATTCACCATAGAAAACTTCTCAATAAAGAGTGGAAACCTATTGAGGATAGATTTGATTCCAAACTTAGTTCTTGGGCTGGGAAATTGTTGTCTTACGGGGATCGCCTCGTCCTGATAAACGCGGTTCTATCCAGCTTGCCGATGTTTCTGCTCTCCTTTTTCGAAATTCCAGTGGGAGTGAGAAAACGTTTGGACTTCTATCGCTCAAGATTCTTTTGGCAAAGCGATGTAAAAAGAAGAAAATACCGCCTTACAAAATGGAATATTGTTTGCCGTCCTAAAGATCAAGGGGGATTAGGAATAGAGGTCTTACAAGTTAAGAACATGTGTTTGTTGAGTAAGTGGTTTTACAAAATTTTGACTGAAGAGGGGGTTTGGCAAGAGTTATTGACTAATAAATACCTAGGAGATAAAACGTTGTCTCAGGTAGAGAGCAAGCCAAATGATTCACCCTTCTGGAAAGGTCTCTTGAAAGTTAAAGATGAATTCTTTTCACGGGGCAAATTCTCTTTAGGTAACGGTCAGCAGGTGCGTTTCTGGGAAGATACATGGTTAGGAGATAAACCGTTATCACAATCCTATCCATCGTTATATAACATCGCTTCGAGTAAACACGTTACAGTAGCGGCGGTGTTAGCACATAATCCTCTAGATGTTCGGTTTCGGAGAAATCTGGTTGGATATACAAGGGACCGTTGGTTGCATTTGGTTGAAAGGTTGATGGACGTGTCATTAACTAATCAGTCAGATGAGTTCCGTTGGAAACTCACAATGGATGGGGTTTTCACGGTCAAATCTTATTATGCTGACTTGATGCATGGATCCACATCATTTTTACGAAAATATTTGTGGAAACTAAAGGTACCATTAAAGATTAAGATCTTTCTTTGGTTTCTTAATAGAAAAGTTATTCTGACTAAAGATAATCTGATAAAGAGGAATTGGCATGGTTGTAAAAAGTGTGTTTTTTGCGATACAGATGAGTCTGTGGAACACCTATTTATAACATGTCCGTTTGCCCGTGATATTTGGCGTCTTATTCACTTTACTTATAGCATCTATCCACCTACTAGCATTGCGAATATGTTTGGTAATTGGTTAAATGGTATTGATAGGAAAACAAAAGCACGAATACGAATTGGTGTGGCTGCTTTCCTGTGGGCAATTTGGAATTGCCGCAATGATTTGGTTTTTAACAAGCAAACGAACATTCACTTTTTGCAGGTTGTCAACAAGGCGGTTTATTCTATCCAGATGTGGGCATTCCTTCTCCCCCTGGATCAGCGAGGACTTATGGATTCCGGCTGTGCTCGATTGATGGCGGTCGTTCGGGCTATTTACAGCCAGGCTGGGTGGCTTAATTATAGGCGAATTAATGCGTAGTTCGTCTATGTTTCGATGGCTTGTCTTCGTGGCCACGCTGTCCGACCCATGACTGTAATAAATTATATACTCTGGATGTTTCTTTTCATTTAATAAAAGACCGGCTGTGTGCATCACTTTGATGCAGAGGCCGGGGCCCAGGCTCCCATTTCTAAAAAAAAAAAATCTAGCATGTCGTCAAGGAATTCTACTTCGTGTTGGCTGGTTACCAGAGCGAGACCTGGTGCCGTCGAAAGCTGCGCTTTAGTTAGCTTGGCACCAATTAAAGTGAGGCATGCACGAGTCAAATCCCGGAATGTTGTGCATCACGATTCACGTCGCCATACCTTGCCACGCTTAATTTGGGCCTGCTCGATCGGGGCTTTCTAATCCGACGCGGATACCGACGAAATCACTAGAAAAATAAAAATAGAAACCTTCCGAAAATCATCCCGTGTACGCTTCCCTTGCAAAAGTGTCACCGATGTGCTTGCATGCGTGACAGATGCCAGCACGAGAGAGTTTTGGTGCGATTTTTTTCTTCCCACCAACGGACGGATAGACGGGTGGGCACACACATTTATTTTGAGTTTCGTTTTTTCAAAATAAAATATTTGGCAAATCGTATTTCGGAATTACGAACAGTTTTCATATTTGAGATCCTCGCGTCGAGATTTATAAAACTAGATCTCATATTGATAGGTTTCGAGAAACTTTGTTTTTTACACCTAGAATCAACCCGGATGTAGACCAAGTTACACACAGATGTACGCACAGATGCAGTGACCGAATTACGTCCCAAGTGCAGTGCTGATGTACACCCACGTGCACCACGGATGTACGTCCAGGTGGTTGTATACCCAAGTGCATGGCTGAAGTACACCCAGGCGGATGTACACCCACGTTAGTACTAAAAATACACGTTGTACAAGCACGCTGATAATGGATGTAAACGATGTATATGGTGTACACCCACGCGACTGCTATTTGATGTATACCCACGTTGCTAGTAGAAGTATAAAGGGAGCACCTATGTCTCACTTACCCGAGAAACTCTTATGTCTCGATCGACGAGCTCCTGATCGCTCAATCCAATTAAACCTCGTATTATCTTATTTTATTTCCTCAAGACACCACTAGTGGAAAAAGGTTTTTTTTGCTCACTAGTGAGCACCCCTTTCGCTCCGGCTCGGCCACCACCCGGTGCAAAAGGATGCAGAGGTGGGGCCGGGGCGAGCAGGCGCGGGGGGGAGGGAGGGGGTCTTTTGCCCCCGTTTGAGCCACAAACCGGGGCTAAAGGCCCTCAACGAGCAGGGCGCATCGTGTGGGGGGGGATCTTTTGCCCCATTAAACCCTGCCAGCCCTCTCCTCTCCTCATGCCACTCACTTTGGAGGACATATTCTAGTTGTGTGGTGTGTGCTCGATGTGTTCGATGAAATACCTCTTATGCACAAGATGTGTTCGATGAAATACCTGAGAGCATAACGCCATCTCAGCTTGCAGAAAACAAACATGATTTAATTTGTCCGAGCCAGACTTAATTAAATAAGCAACCATGGCATTAGAATGCACCTCGGCAATCTCTTCATCAACGACATGGGCAATAACTTGGACAACACCGCAGCCGGTGCCGCTGCCGCTGCACCGTACGTATCTCTCCTCTTTCTCTATGAGATCCTACTGCAATTTTATGTCTAATTTTTGTCGTAGATTGGATCTGTTAGTCTACTGCTTTACAGGTTTGCATGCTTAGTTCAATTGCTACTGTCATGATATACTTGGTGCTAATTCGAATTAAATCTTATGCTAAAAATTGCTAATATATTCAACAATCCAAAAACCTTATCATAGGCAATTTACTGCACCTACAACCGCTTTTATTGCAGCGACAAGCCCAAACCCTTTCCGCCGAGTATCCCTGCTCAAAACGTGACTCCCGACGCCACTGGCCCCACCGTAGGTGCCAACTGTCGAGTGTTCTTAGTTAGCTTCATAGCAAATGGTGCCATAAACCTGCTGATAGAGCCGTGGGTGGAAAAGTGGGAGAGCCGGAGAAGAAGACACATTTTACCTAGGTTCGGACCTCGCAACTAAGGCAGCGTTCTTACTCCTACAATCTCACTAAATCAGGGGTGAAGACTGAAGTATACAAAGACAATGTGAGTAGGGTTTCGCTATCTCGGCGAGGATGTAATCTCAGCGATCTAGCTTCTAGCTTGTTGGGGTCTCTCTTTGAGACTGCTCCCGTCCGGCTTTATAGCCGGACTAGGGTTTACAGGAAGGAAAGCCGGAAGACTACGGAAAATATTTCTATTCTTGGAAAGTAAGACATCCGGCTTCTTCTCCAAGCCGGACAACGTATTGGGCCGTGATCCGGATTTTTCTAGAATCCGGCTTCTTGTGGGTCACCTCACTGGGCCGCCCAATGGACTTTGTTCCATTACCTGTGGGCCATCTTGGTAATCTAGCCTTTAGCCGGTGCCGGGTATACCCTCATTTGACATATATCCGACAAAAGCAAAACGTACCTAGATTGATTTTATGATTGTGTTTCTTTTCTATTTAATCGCCACATTTTCATGCAATGAACATATTTGGATTCACATCCAAAACCCTATTTGGGTTCGATTCGGACGATTTGATTGTACTTTTCTTGATTATGGTCCTTCATTTTTTAGGACCTAAACAAACAATGATCATCACGACCCCAAAATAATTTTTGGTTTCTTGAAATTATAAAGCTTCGATTCAAATATTCCTATATGAAGCCCTATAAACTAGGGCTATGTCGGAGAGGTATATATACAATAAGGTCGCCTAAAAGTCCTAGATTCTTTTAATTTGGATCTACAGATCACATTCGACCATCGGATTGAGATGATCTAGATATCAAGCTGCATCACCATTATTATGTATATACTGTTCGATTGCAACACTGGGTATTCCGGCTACCCATGTAAAAGAAACTATCTGTGTATGGCATTTTTGACGTCAAACCCGTTGCCAATTTTGAGTAGCCCATTGTCGCACCCGGACTTCTATAGGATACTCACCGTACGAACTGAACAGTATTCTGATGGGATTACGGGGCTTTCCGGCACCCGCGTCCTCTTACGAGTAGTCCAACACTTATGTGTGACAACCCATCGCTACTGTTCACCGTCGATGTAAACTATCCTGTAGAAATCAGGACACTACCATTGACGTACTTCATACCATACACACATGGTACGTCAACGGCTTTGAACAAAAGGATAACACAACATGCCTCTACGACACAAAAGATTGAAATAAGTTGCAAATGGCCCTCACTAGGGCAGAGATAGCAAATACAATCATCCAGAGGACACATGTCCCAACATAGCATCATTACATCTCAGCGGAAGCATTCAACGGGGTCTGAGTACAGACAAAATCCAAATAGGCTTAAGAAGCCGGAAACTGAAATAAAGACGGAGCCCATCCACGGTGTCTCGGATCCTGCCCGGGTCCGCTAACTACTCGTCAGCAGCCTCGTCAAACTCCACGTAGTAGCCGTCACCTAGATCCTCGTAATCGTAGTCTGCGGAAACCACAGCCCCAAAGGGGTCAGTACATAGACGTACTGCCAAGCAAGACTCACAGTTCACCAAAGTATAGCCCGTCAACACAAGCACAGATGACTTGGGTTCGACGGAGGGAAAAGGGTATATAAAAGATGCTGCCACTGGCTGCACTAACCAACTACAGAGATTCTATCACTTCCAACTATCAGAAAGGGGATAAGATCGAGTGTTGTAACCAACTGAAAGATAACTTCAAACAAACCCATCCTGGATCTCGCCCCTTATCCAAAGAAGCAATCCGAGGATAACTCACACAGTTGGATTAAGATGAAACAAGTTGTTGTGACAATAATCCTATTACTAGTCAAATTGTAATCATGGGGTGTGGGATTGTGAATCATTAGGTTTAAGTTGTCCTGAGTACTTGTTAGCCAGTGCTTTCACCAAGTTAACCATAACCGCGGAAAACACGGCTTCTCGAGAAGATTATCCCTACAGGGTTGCACCAATTTGGCCGTACACGTATGAATAACCCGCCAGATGGGATGCCTCCCACCAAGCGGGGCACTCAACACAACTCAACTCTTCTCCGCATCAAGCCCAAAGCACCTTGGGCGCACGGCTAATCGAGCCCAGAAGAAAATGGACCCTCATAGCACTCTAAGAACGTGTCCCCCTATATGCCGACTACAAAAGTTCCACCCTGCGCTGGGCTCGCAAAAACATGAATGCGGCAAATAGAAAGCACGAACTAAATGAGATGATTTGGACGAGATGCGAATCGAATCAAATTGAGGGGGGCGCCCATACTCGCTTCCCACATGCGGGTAGTGCGCTCATCATGGATCAGCAGACAAGACCCTTTTCCTATTAGGGTCGACACTAGCAGGCCTCGAAACCACACAGGGCCTCCTGCGGGTGCCTTATCATCAAATTATTATTAAGTAACAACATTAGCATGATTGATTGATTGATTAAACATCGAGCCCCCAGAGCCTAATGAAATATAGTAACTGAAAGTAACGGGTAACAGACTCGAGCAAAACAACCTAAGCATACTAGTAAGACACTGGCTCAATCAATAGGGTTGTAGGAGGGGTGGTGAGGCAATATCAGGGTTAAAGGATTTATATGATAGGTTCGTAACAGAAACAACTAACACTAAGGCTAGCAAGATATAGACAACGGAAAGTATCGGTAACCAGGGTTGAAAGAAACACAGTGGTTCATGTGAGTGATAACTTGCCTGCGAACTCAGCAGCCGGGTACTGAGCTAGATCCTCAGAAGGGGTGCTGTAAGGATCGTCTGTCTCAACGTCGTCGTCTATTCGAGAAGAAGCAAACAAACAAAACAGGAATGTAAACAATCATTGCCATGGCATTGTGCACAATCAAGATGATGCATGTCAAGTTAATGGTGGCATTAAAATAAACTAGCTAACATGATAACACATTTTAAATGGACCCCTATGCTAAATTGTGTTGCATATGGAAAAGGTCCATAATTAAGTGGAACAAATGATTTACAATTAATTATTAGGTGAAAGTTGTTAGCATGATGCATGCATGATGGTAACCACAAAATAACAACAAAGTAGCAATAATAGATGCAAAGGAAAAGGAATAAAACAAGTTTGGAAATTATTTATTAAGTTTGGAAAATTTGGTTACTTAAACATGTCACACCAACAATTATTGTTTTCATCAATTTAAAGTGTGCAAAACAATTAACAAAATTTATATTTGAAAAGAACATCAAATTTTAGTTGGATTACATGTTTCAAATATTGAAATTTGAATTAGGATGAATTTATTATGAATTAAGCAATATTAAACAAGTTTTAATTGAATTTAAAACAAGTTTGAATATTATTTGAATTTTATTTGTTCAAACCATAAAATTCAAATTCATATTTGAAAAGTTCACACTTTGATCGTTTGAAAACATATTTTGCATGTTCAAAAATATTTTATTTTGAGCAAGTTATGATTTTTATCAAATTTAATTGAATTAAACAAGTATTAAATTATTTAGGCAATTTAAATCATTCAAACCAGGAAACAAATTTTATATTTGAATAGGATATTCAAAATGGTTTGAAAAACATATTTTATTTGCCTTATTTGGAAGTAGTATGAATTATTTATGAATTATTGCAAATTACACTTGAATTATTCAAATTTGAATTTTAAATGTATTTGAAAAATTCAAAACAGTTCACAAATGGAATAATAGGAAAGATCATTTAATTTTGAACAGAAAACATATACAACTTTTATTTATTAGACTTATAGATTAAAAGTTATTAAAGGTTGAAGTTTAATGCTTAATTCTGTTATTTAAAAGAAATAGAAAAATAAAACAGATTCGGGTTTAAACTTTTTATACTCACGGAAAGACCCACCCAGACACTGCCAGGGGGGCCCCGTGGGCTCACTGTGCCCGCGTGGCACAAGAGTGACTGACAGCTGGGCCCTGGCTGTCAGCACTCCAACGAAAAAGTGGGAGTTTTAATCCCAGGGAGCCGGGACTCGAACCCGCGTTCTCCCGCTTGCGCGCGCTCGACTGAAACCAGTGCAGCTGGTGCGTGTTTGTTGTCAGGTAACAGCTACTCAGTGAGGATATGTTGTACAAAGCGCTAACTGAAACTCTGAAGAACAAACGCTTCCGCGACTGCACCCGACGGTGATCAACGACGGCGATCAACGTGCTGGCGCTGCTGCGGTGATGGATGGAGGCGTGCGAATGCGGTACTGGAAGCGCAACAGGGAGGAGATGACATGGTAGGGACGGTGGCTTGCTCACCACCGGAAGTAGTCGAGGCAGAGGGCCGGTGACGCAAGCTGACGGAGGCGACGCCGGCGGGGAAGAGGACGGCGGCGCGGCTGCAGTGCTCCTCCCAGCTAGCTCCAGTGTCCAACGCGTAGAGGAAGGAGAGGCGGCGTCGTTCCCGTAGATAGGTGGCTAGGTGGGGCAGTGAGGTGGCAGCGCCATGGCGAAGTTCAGAGGTGGATGCCGCCGGTGAGGAAAACGGAGAGGGGGAGTGGCGACAGAGAGCAGGAATGGCGGCGGAGATAGGGGGAATAGGAGACCTAGGGATTAGGGTTGCGCCCTAGGGTTCGGCCGCGCGCGCGTTAGCTTAGGTGGGTTGGGTAGTGCTTAGCTGCCGCGCGCGCTGCAGTTTTTTCTCCTTTTCTTTTTCTGGAAGCTAACAAATGCCAAAATTGATTTGCAAAAAGTTGACATTGATAATTGATAATTTGTAGGTTAATAAAAATTCCAGAAAAATTAGGTTAAGCCTTTTAAAACATTAGCAAACAAATGCCAAAATTGATTTGCAAAAAGTTGACATTTAAAATGGTGTTTGTATTTGAATCCAAATTTGAAAGAATTTAAATATTAAATAAACCTTATTGAAAACAACATTTTTAATAGGGTTACCCCTAAGAATTAATGTGATTAAGGAGTACATTGTTTGGTGAATTCCATGGATTCAAAAGGGTACTGATTTGAAATACATTTGGTTTGAATTTGAAAATGATTTAGAATTAATTGATTGGATTAATGGTTTGATTAAAACCAACAATTTAATGAGTGATCAACATGGAATAAAATGGTTGTTTTCATTTGTTATTTTTATTCCAAAAGTTGTAACAGAGCAAGTATGAAATAACCATTTAAGATTGTTTGAGTTTCAAAGGTGAAAACAATATAAAACAGATGCAAAACAAATAGTAACACATGCAAACAAATAATTAAACATGATGACATGATGCAATACTTGAATTAAAACAATAAATCAAACATTCTAAGGGATATTTCATACTTGGGATGTTACAAAACGCCCCCCCTTGAAGGAATCGCGCCCCGAGATTCCTTACTGAGAAGTGAAAAGGTCCGGATACTTCTTGCGAAGATCCTCTTCGGTCTCCCACGTTGCCTCTTTATCGGAATGATGCGACCATTGCACTTTCAAGAACTTGGTGCTCTTGTTGCGAGTCTTACGCTCGATCTCATCGAGAATACGAATAGGGTGCTCCTCATAAGGTAGATCATCCTGCAGTTCAATGGAATCATGATCAACTGCACGATCTGGATCTTTGAAACACTTCTTGAGCTGTGACACGTGGAACACATCGTGCACCTTGGATAATTTTTCTGGAAGCTCAAGACGATAAGCATTTTCTGCACGCCTTGAGAGAATGTTGAAAGGACCAATGTACCTTGGTGCAAGCTTTCCTTTCACACCAAAACGATGAGTGCCTCTGAGGGGAGTTACACGGAGATATGCCTTATCACCAGGTGCATAGATCATATCCCTGTGCTTGCTATCATAATAGCTCTTCTAACGAGACTGAGCAATCCTGAGATTGTCACGAATGATACGAACTTTCTCCTCGGCTTCCTTAACAATGTCAGGGCCTAAGAGTGAACGTTCACCAGCTCCAGACCAATTTATTGGACTCCTGCATCTGCGACCATACAGTGCCTCAAATGGTGCCATACCTAGGCTTGCCTGGTAGCTGTTGTTGTAGGAGAATTCAGCATATGGAAGGCAATCCTCCCATTTCATGCCAAAGGAGAGACCACATGCTCTGAGCATATCCTCGAGAATCTGATTGACTCTTTCGACTTGCCCCTGAGACTGAGGGTGATAAGCTGTGCTGAACAGAAGTTTGGTGCCCAATGCTTCTTGAAAGCTTTTCCAGAAATGAGAAGTGAATATGCTTCCACGGTCTGAGCTTATTTCCAATGGAACACCATGAAGGGGAACAACCTTTGCTGTGTAGAGCTCTGCTAACTGGCTAGCTGAGATAGTTTCCTTGACAGCAAAGAAGTGAGCTACCTTAGTGAGACGATCAATAACAACGAAGATTGCATCGTTGCCCTTTTTGGACTTTGGAAACCCAGTAACGAAGTCCATTTCAATCATGTCCCACTTCCACTCAGGAATTTTCAGAGGTTGGAGTAGACCTGCTGTTTTCTGATGGACTGCCTTAACACGTTGACAAACGTCGCATTCAGAAACGTATTGAGCAATTTCATGTTTCATGCCAGGCCACCAATACAGAGTATTGAGATCCTGGTACATCTTTGTACTTCCAGGGTGAATGGAGAGAGGAGTTTCATGAGCCTCCTTGAGAATGATATCCTTGAGACTTTGAATCTGGGGAACTGCAATGCGTCCTTCGAAGAACACAGTTCCCTTGTCATCAATTGAGAAGGACTTGAATTTATCGTTGCCTTCCTTGATGTGCTCTACAATCTTCTTGATTTCAGTATCACGAAGTTGTTCAGAACGAATCTTGTCCTCGAGAGTTGGACTGGCTATCAAGCTAGCAAGGTATCCTTCAGGGACAAGACCAAGGTTCAGCTTCTGGAATTCCTCATGAAGTGGAGGTTGGCTTTCCATGATCATGAGATTATTGCAATATGACTTGCGACTGAGAGCATTGGCCATAACATTAGCCTTGCCTGGAGTGTAAGAAATGGTGAGATCAAAGTCTTTAATCTTTTCAATCCATCTCCTTTGCCTGAGGTTCAGATCTGGCTGAGTGAAGATGTATTTCAGACTCTTATGATCGGAAAAGATTTCAGTTTTGTTACCCAACAAGTATTGTCTCCATTTCTTGAGGGCAAACACAACTGCTGCAAGTTCAAGATCATGTGTGGGATAGTTTTGCTCGTGTGGGTTCAACTGATGTGAAGCATAAGCCACAACTTGACGTTCTTGCATAAGAACTGCTCCTAGGCCTTGGAGAGATGCATCACAGAATATCTGGAAAGGTTTGGTAGTATCTGGGCCAACCAGAACTGGGGTGGAAGTGAGTTTAGTCTTCAAGAGGTTGAAACTCTCATCACATTGTGGAGTCCAAACGAACTTTTTGTCCTTCTTTGTGAGATCAGTGAGCGGTTTGGCAATCTTGGAAAAGTTTTGGACGAAACGACGGCAATAGCTAGCCAAGCCAAGAAAACTTCTGACTTGCTTCACCGTCTTAGGGGGTTTCCAATCAACAATTTCCTTAACCTTTTCAGGATCAATGGCAATGCCTTTGGCAGAGATGATATGACCAAGATATGCAACTTCTGGAATCCAGAACTCACATTTGGAAAACTTGGCATATAGACGATGCTCGCGAAGTTTCATGAGAGTGAGACGAAGGTGTTCTCCATGCTCTTCCTCGGATTTGGAGTAGACTAGAATATCATCGAGATATACCACAACGAACTTGTCGAGGTATTCATGGAAGACAGAATTCATGAGTCTTGAGAACGTTGCCGGTGCATTGGTGAGACCAAAGGACATGACGGTGTATTCATATAGACCGTAACGAGTGGTGAAAGCTTTCTTAGGAATATCTTCCTTTCTGATCTTTATCTGATGGTAACCCATCCTCAAATCCAACTTTGAGAATATTGAGGCTCCAGGAAGTTGATCAAAAAGATCATCGATACGAGGAATTGGATACTTGTTCTTGATGGTTTTCTCGTTGAGAGGACGATAGTCAACCACGAGTCTTTTTGTTTGATCCTTCTTGGCAACAAACAGAGTTGGGCAACCCCAAGCGGAGGAACTAGGCTGAATGTAACCTTTCTCCATGTACATATCGATTTGCTCCTTCAACAATTTCAGTTCAGGAGGAGCTATCTTATATGGATGCTTAGAGATTGGAGCAGTACCTGGCTCAAGCTCGATCACGAACTCAATTGCTCTGTCCGGAGGCATCCCTAGCAACTCTTCTGGAAAGACGTCAGGGAATTCACAAACCACCGGAACATTTTCAATTGCGGGAAGGGGTTTTGCATCGAGGTTGAACAGCTGAACAGAACTTGATCCATATGGAGAATAGACTATCTGGCCTGAAGTGTGGGAGAGAGTTATTGACTTTTGAGCACAGTCAATTTTGGCTTTGTGGGTCTTCAACCAATCCATACCCAGAATGACATCAATGTCAGAATTTCCCAGCAACATGAGTGAAGCAAGGAATATGCGACCTCCAATTAGGATCTCATTGTCCATGCTTATCTTGGAAGTCAACATTTGCGGTCTCGGAGAGTGAACAGTCATTTGATTGCTTAGCGGAACCAGAACTAGGTTGTATGCTTTTGCAAAAATCTTTGACACAAAAGAATGCGATGCTCCAGTATCAAACAACACTTTAGCTGGAATAGAGTTTACGGGTAATATACCGAGAACGACGTCAGCAGCTTCCTCAGCTTTGTCGGCCTTGATATGGTTCACCCTCGCGGTCCTCCCGACAGGCCTGTTGTTGGAGTTGAAGGCTTTAGCCGGGGGAGCACGAACCATTGCCTGGTTGGTGTTGGGGCGAGGAGGTGGTGGAGGTAGCTGCCTCTGAGTGCACTTATCAGCGTAGTGTCCAGTCTCCTTGCACTTGTAGCAAGTGACGACACGAGGAGCACCTGGCCTTGGCTGTCCCATTGGAACCCTCTGACCCTGCATCTGAGATGGGTTGGGTGGGCGGGGACCAAAGCCTGGAGAAGCTTGGGCATTTGGAGCCCTAGTGACAGCAGCATTTGGCACCCAGATGCGGCGCTTCTGCGGAGGGGTGGTCATGTTGGAGGAGGAACCACCCTCACGCGAGTGCTTACGGGACTCTTCGAACGCCTTGCGCCCATTCTCCTCATTGAGCGCGGTGTTCACGAGCTCCACGAAGTCCTTGCACTTGATGTTGGTGAGAGCGTACTTCAGTTCCGGGTTAAAACCTCGGCGGAACCTTGCCATCTTCTTGGCTTCAGTGGACACCTCGTCACCAGCGTATCGAGCGAGACGATTGAACTCATTCTGGTAGCCGAGGACGTCCAGCTTGCCCTGTTTGAGAGAGCAGAATTCCTCACGCATCCTTTCCATGAGACCATCTGGGATGTGGTGCTTCAGGAAGGCATCCTTGAAACATCACCAGGTGATAGGATAGCCAGCTCTCATGGTCTGGTAGTTCTCCCACCAGGTAGCTGCCTGACCCTTCAGTAGGTAGGTGGCATACTTGACCTTATCTTCCTCAGCAACGAGAGCAATCTCCAGAGCCCTGTTCATCTCCCTGATCCAGTCATCAGCATCCAGAGGCTCACGTGTTGCCACGAAAGCTCTCGGCCCCATGCTCAGAAACTCCTTGATGCTGACTCGCGGAGCATTCTGGTTGTTGTGCTGGTTAGCCTGGATCTAGGCCATCTGAGCCACGACCTGAGTCATCTGAGTCAACAGCTCCGTGAGTGGAGGTGGCTCAGGCGGGTTGCTCCTGGTTGGCGGCATCCTGAATAGACATTCATTTTAGCACAACAATAGAAAAGGATAGACTTGGTAACCGAAAGATAGATTATTCTGACGCATGAATAGATAACCAACAGGTACATCATCACATGTTCAAATACATCAGAATATCCAACAGACCAATACATGGTTGCTAGGAATGGATACATCGGTACTCCCATGCTCATCACGCAGGACGGCGGTGAGTAGTACGACGAGAGATACGGTGCGGAGGAATCCCCCGGAAGTAGGTATGACGACGATCCACGTAGAGCGGGACTGCCCTGAGAGCAACTCTCGGTGTGGTGAAGTAGAAAGCGTCGTCTCCCTGTGCTCCAAAGCGGGGAATCCCAGTGTAACCAGGACCAAGGTCGAGAAGTGGACCTCTGATCGGCTCGTAACCTCCAGCATCTGGCAGCAGAAACCCAGCTGGCTGAGTGAAACGCGCAAAGCGCTCGTCTCCAACGAAGTCTGTGGTGTACGTAGCCAGACGAGTCAACGCCAGATAGAGCTGCTCCCTGACTGAGGCTAACTCCTGAGAAAGTGTGGAAGCAACTGCGTCACTGTGCCTCACGAACTGAGCAGTGGTGTGCAGCCTGGAGCTATCAGACTCGTAGGTATCCAGGTTGCTGTGGAGAGTGAAGTGAACTCCCGCTGACGTGATGTAACCACGGGGGATGTGACGATAGATGGAATCATCAAACCCCCAGTAGTCAGCACGGAGGACGGTGAGACTCACGTAAGCTGCCTGCTGCACGGCCATATCCACTGTGGAACCTACTGCCTCGTAGCGGTGGACAACGCTCCTGCCATCATCCGACAGAATGTAGACGATAGCCTGGTAGTAGGTCTGGTCAAACTCTCGCTGCTGCTCGTAGACCTGGTACTCTGGTGCCCAATGGAACCCCAGATAGGTAACCATGTCTCTCAGCATCTCCGGATAACCGGCGGTGCTCTCACAGCGAGTCATCCGAACCACCTGCGGGAAGAACCTAAGATCCATCTGCAGATGATCGGGGAAGTTTTGATTAGACTCCGGTGGAAGAATTGAAGTGGGAAACAACAACAAGGTTCAACGGACGATAAGGATGTTGAAAAGAACAGGATATCGAAGCAACATCAGGAAAACGAGACCAAAAGTCCTGAGGTACTACGGAGAACCCAAAACACGTGAAATCCTAACTTGAAAGTTTAGGTGAGAACATAAAACAACGTTGCACTTCCTTACCAGAAAAGGGTGGGTGGGTGGGGAAAGAACAAAAATGGCAGAATTCCTACTCTCACGTTTCATTTTTCCTATATAGCTACAAAATAGTTTCTAGACTCAACTGCGACCAGTAAAAAGGGATCCTACAGGCAGACAGGCTCTGATACCATTTGTCGCACCCGGACTTCTATAGGATACTCACCGTATGAACTGAACAGTATTCTGATGGGATTACGGGGCTTTCCGGCACCCGCGTCCTCTTACGAGTAGGCCAACACTTATGTGTGACAACCCATCGCTACTGTTCACCGTCAATGTAAACTATCCTGTAGAAATTAGGACACTACCATTGACGTACTTCATACCATACACACATGGTACGTCAACGGCTTTGAACAAAAGGATAACACAACATGCCTCTACGACACAAAAGATTGAAATAAGTTGCAAATGGCCCTCACTAGGGCAGAGATAGCAAATACAATCATCCAGAGGACACATGTCCCAACATAGCATCATTACATCTCAGCGGAAGCATTCAACGGGGTCTGAGTACAGACAAAATCCAAATAGGCTTAAGAAGCCGGAAACTGAAATAAAGACGGAGCCCATCCACGGTGTATCGGATCCTGCCCGGGTCCGCTAACTACTCGTCAGCAGCCTCGTCAAACTCCACGTAGTAGCCGTCACCTGGATCCTCGTAATCGTAGTCTGCGGAAACCACAGCCCCAAAGGGGTCAGTACATAGACGTACTGGCAAGCAAGACTCACAGTTCACCAAAGTATAGCCCGTCAACACAAGCACAGATGACTTGGGTTCAACGGAGGGAAAAGGGTATATAAAAGATGCTGCCACTGGCTGCACTAACCAACTACAGAGATTCTATCACTTCCAACTATCAGAAAGGGGATAAGATCGAGTGTTGTAACCAACTGAAAGATAACTTCAAATAAACCCATCCTGGATCTCGCCCCTTATCCAAAGAAGCAATCCGAGGATAACTCACACAGTTGGATTAAGATGAAACAAGTTGTTGTGACAATAATCCTATTACTAGTCAAATTGTAATCATGGGGTGTGGGATTGTGAATCATTAGGTTTAAGTTGTCCTGAGTACTTGTTAGCCAGTACTTTCACCAAGTTAACCATAACCGCGGAAAACACGGCTTCTCGAGAAGATTATCCCTGCAGGGTTGCACCAATTTGGCCGTACACGTATGAATAACCCGCCAGATGGGATGCCTCCCACCAAGCGGGGCACTCAACACAACTCAACTCTTCTCCGCATTGTCGCACCCTGGTTTCTAGGGGATACTCATCGGGCCGAACTGGATAGCAGATGCTTGGATTATGGGGCATAACTGCTCCCACGTCCCAGCTTCCTGGTAGGCCTGCGCTTATGCGCGACAACACAAGCCCTGCTATTCCACCGTCGATGTAAACTATCCACTAGAGACCATAGGCACTACTGTCGACGTACTTCATACCAATCACACATGGTACGTCAACAGCGTTAAACGGAATGATACCACAACATATCTCTAAGACACAAAAGATTGAAATAAGATTGCAAATGGCCTTCACTAAGGCAGAGAATAGCAAATACAATCATCCAGAGGACACATGTCCCAACATGACATTCATTACATAGCAGCGGAAGCATTCAACAGGTCTGAGTACAGACAAATCCAAATAGGCCTAAGAGGACGGCAATGAAAGGAAAACGGAGCCCATCCACGAAGTCTCGGATCCTGCCCGGGTCCGCTATCTACTCGTCAACAGCGTCGTCGTACTCCACGTAGTAGCCTCCATGGAGATCCTCGGAATCGTAGTCTACGTAAACCACAGCCCCAAAGGGGTCAGTACAACAACGTACTGGCAAGCAAGACTCACAGTTCACCAAAGTGTAACCCGTCAACACCAAGCACAGAGGCCTTGGGTTCAACGGAAGAAAGGGGTTATAAAAGATGCTGCAACTGGCTGCGCTAAACAACTACAGAAACACTACCACTTCCAGCTAACAGAAAGGAGATAAGATAGCGTAACGTAACCAACTGTTGTTGACCATCAAACAAACCCATCCTGGATCTCGCCCCTTATCCAAAGAAGCAATCCGAGGATAACTCACACAGTTGGATTAATGAATAATGGATCAAGTTGTTGTGTCAATAAGTCTATTACTAGTCAAGTTATTATAG
Organism: Alopecurus myosuroides; assembly: GCA_028641055.1. Taxonomy (NCBI): domain Eukaryota; kingdom Viridiplantae; phylum Streptophyta; class Magnoliopsida; order Poales; family Poaceae; genus Alopecurus; species Alopecurus myosuroides. The sequence continues at coordinate 34,282,549 of CM054058.1, read as the reverse complement.
TTAGGTGTAAGTTGTCTGAGTACTTGTTAGCCAGTACTTTCACCAAGTCGTCACATAACCGCGGACAACACGGCTTCTCGAGAAGATTCATCCCTGCAGGGTGTGCTCCAGTACCCGTACACACTCAAGCCACCAACTAAAACTCAGGTGGACTCGACACGACTCGAACCATCTCTACAACCTGTCCTCGGAGCCACGGAGCTATAAGGTCCCGGCCAGTCCGACCTAACCTAAGCGCAGGGGTGAAAACCACACCCCCCCGGCACCACAGGCCTCGCCCTATATGCATCATCATCATCAACAGTAACCATGGGAGCGACCCATTCATGCTTATGCGCAAATGGAACTCCCGAACTAAGTGTGGCTCTTCGGACAAACTGCGGATCAGGTCAAAGTCGAGGGGGGTTCCATACTACCACCCGGATGCGGTGAGCACGCTCATCATGGATCAGTAGACAAGACCCTTTTCCTAATTAGGGTCGACACTAGCAGGCCTCAAAACCACAAAGGGCCTCCTGCCGGTGCCTTATCAGCATATTATTAATAACAGGTTGATTGATTAACATCGAGCCCCCAGAACATAGTAGTAGTAACAACAGAAAGTAACGGGTAACAGACTCGAGCAAAGCAACCTAAGCATGCTAGTAAGACAAAGGCTCAACCAAAGGGGTGATAGGAGTGGAGGTGAGGCAATATCAAGGTTAAGGGATTCATGTGATAGGTTCGTAACAGAAACAACTACTACTAAGGCTAGCAGAAAAGAACAACGAAAAGTATCGGTAACCAATGTTGAAAGGAACACAGTGGTTCATGTGAGTGATAACTTGCCTGCAAACCCAGTAGCCTGGTACTGAGCTAGATCCTCAGAAGGGGTGTCGTAAGGATCGTCGGTCTCAACGTCGTCGTCTAACCGAGAAGAAGCAAACAGACAATGCAGAAAGGGGTAGACAATCAATATCATGGCATAGTGCACAATCATGGGGATGATGCATGTAATGTTAATAGGGGCATCAAAATAAACTAGTTGACATGGTCACACAAATTAAATGGACACATATGCAATTTTGAGTTGCATATGAAAAGCCCATGAATTTTGGGTTAGATTATTTGTTTTCCAACTAATCAACAGATGAAGGTGAATTAGTATGATGCATGGATGAGGAAAACAACAAGATAACAACAATAGAACCAATTTAAAATAGGGTTTACCAATTTAGAAAGTTATTTATTAATTTAGGGGATTTTTGGTTCCTTAAAGGGATTACACAAAATAGTTGTTGTTTTCACCAATTTAAATTGTGCAAAACAAATAACAAAATTCATATTTGAAAAGTTTATACTTTTCTAGGTTGAAAACATATTTTGCATGTTCAAAAATAATTTAATTTGAGCAAGTTATGATTTTATCAAATTTAAATGAATTAAACAAGGATTAAATTATTTAAGCAATTTTAATTATTCAAATCATGAAACAAAATTTATATTTGAATTGGTGGTTCAAAATGGTGTGGAAAACATATTTTATTTGCATGATTTGGATTAATAATGAATTAGTTATGGATTTTAGCAAATTGCAAGTGAATTATTTGAATTCAAATTTGAATTGCATTTTGAAAACTCAAAACAGAAAACAAATGCTATAGATAGATAGAGAATTTAATTTGGTGCGGTGTACATATTTTATTTATTTTTGTTGGAGTTGGGATTTAAAAGTTATTTGGGTTTGAAGTTTAGGGACTAAACGGTAATAAAAACTGGACTTAAAAATAAAGGAAAACGTGCAGAAAAAGCAATCTGCACCGCGCAGTGGCCAGCCATAGGCAATGACGGTGGGGTCAGCGCCACTGTGGCGCTTAGGTGGCAGGCTGGGGGGTGACATGGCCTCCAGGGTCCATGACAAGCGGGCCCCACGGGGGTTGCGCGCAGGGAAAAAATTGGGGAGGCAATTGCCTCCCCTGGGATTCGATCCAGGGAGCTTTCCCTTGGGCGCACGGGTCGGAACCGGTTGGGCTATGAGCGCTGTCTTGACAGGTACGGGTAGCAGAGGAGGTTAAGGTGTTTCACGGAGTTTTTTTTTTTTAACTGAACATTGCCTGCATCTCGATGCAGTTGCGGGCAGACAGCGATCGGGGCTTCAGAGCGCCGGCGGGCGCTGCTCGCTGCCGCTGCGCAAGTGGCTGGCTGCTGCGGCGGAGCGGTGGCCGGCGTGTGGGCGGGCGGTGGTTGCGCGAGGCGGAGAGGGGAAAGGAGGCGAACGCTCACCTCGCGATCGACAGAGATGGAGGGATCGAAGATGGGGCGGTGCAGTGGAGGAGCGACGACGGCGAGTCGGGGATGGCGCCGGAGCTCCGGGCGCTCCCGGCGGGAGCCGAGGGGATGGCGAGGATGAGGGCGCCGCGCCGGTTCCGTTCCCGGCCCTAGTGCGGCCAGGCGGGCACCGTGGTGGCGGCGCCTCGCCGGAGAAGGAGGCGGTGAAGGTGCTCTCGGGAGGAGTTACAGAGAACAGAAAAACCAGAGGGAGGAAGAAGGAGAAGTGGCGGCGCGAGGGAGAAGGAGGGAGGCGGATGCGGCTAGGGTTAGGGTTTTCTCCACGGGTTGGGGGAGTAGATAAAGGAGGGAGGGGTGGGGTGGAGCAGCAGGTCGCTGTCATGGCTTTCGTGCATGTACGGACGGAGGTTGGGGACAACCGAGGGGGTACCAGGCCTGTGAAAGATGGGCTGGCCCAATTGGGCTGAGTGCCCTCTCCCCCTTCTAATTTTCTTTATTCTTTTCTGTTTATTAATTTTTTTTTGCAGATTTGGTAAAAGAGAGAAAAACAAATGGTTTTAGGGTTTAGCAAATGTTTAGGATAACTTTTTATGGTTTTGGTTTTTGTAACAGCACCTAAAGCAAACTTTTATTTTCCAGATAAATTTAATTGATGTTATTGTTTGGAAATAAAATGATTTGAGCAACTTTGGTATCAACAGAAATAAATGAACCTAAGCCAAAATTAAAGTCTTGATTCCAATTTTTAGTGGAACAATTTGTTTGTTTATTTTGTAGTTGTTATTTGAAACATGTAACATAACAAGTATGCATAAAGGTTTGAATTTTTGTTTGGAATTCATAAGAAAACAAATGGAAACAATTCAATTCAAATGCAACAAAAGGCAATTATGATGACATGATGCAAAGCAATAATAAAACAAGAAACAAAACATCTAGGGGGGAGATTTTCATACTTGGGATGTTACAAAACGCCCCCCCTTGAAGGAATCGCGCCCCGAGATTCCTTACTGAGAAGTGAAAAGGTCCGGATACTTCTTGCGAAGATCCTCTTCGGTCTCCCACGTTGCCTCTTTATCGGAATGATGCGACCATTGCACTTTCAAGAACTTGGTGCTCTTGTTGCGAGTCTTACGCTCGGTCTCATCGAGAATATGAACAGGGTGCTCCTCGTAAGATAGATCATCTTGCAGTTCAATGGAATCATGATCAACTGCACGATCTGGATCTTTGAAACACCTCTTGAGCTGTGACACGTGAAACACATCGTGCACCTTGGACAGTTTTTCGGGAAGTTCAAGACGATAGGCATTTTCCGCACGCCTTGAGAGAATGTTGAACGGACCAATGTATCTTGGTGCAAGCTTTCCTTTCACACCAAAACGATGAGTGCCTCTAAGGGGAGTTACACGGAGATATGCTTTGTCACCAGGTGCATAGATCATATCCCTGTGCTTGCTGTCATAGTAGCTTTTCTGACGAGACTGAGCAATCTTGAGATTGTCACGAATGATTCGAACTTTCTCTTCGGCTTCCTTAACAATGTCAGGGCCTAAGAGTGAACGTTCACCAGCTCAAGACCAATTGATTGGACTCCTGCATCTGCGGCCATAGAGTGCTTCAAACGGTGCCATGCCTAGGCTTGCCTGGAAGCTGTTGTTGTAGGAGAATTCAGCATATGGAAGGCAATCCTCCCATTTCATGCCAAAGGAGAGACCACATGCTCTGAGCATATCCTCTAGAATCTGATTGACTCTTTCGACTTGCCCTTGAGACTGAGGATGATAAGCCGTGCTGAACAGAAGTTTGGTGCCCAATGCTTCTTGAAAACTCTTCCAGAAATGAGAAGTGAATATACTTCCACGGTCTGAGCTTATTTCCAATGGAACACCATGAAGAGGAACAATCTTTGTTGTGTAGAGTTCTGCTAACTGGCTAGCTGATATTGTTTCTTTGACAGCAAAGAAGTGAGCTACCTTAGTGAGACGATCAATAACAACGAAGATTGCATCGTTGCCCTTCTTGGACTTTGGAAAACCAGTGACGAAGTCCATTTCAATCATGTCCCACTTCCACTCAGGAATTTTCAGAGGTTGGAGAAGACCAGCTGTTTTCTGATGAACTGCCTTAACACGTTGACAAACGTCGCATTCAGAAACGTATTTAGCAATTTCACGTTTCATGCCAGACCACCAATACAGTGTTTTGAGATCCTGGTACATCTTTGTACTTCCAGGGTGTATGGAAAGAGGAGTTTCATGAGCCTCCTTGAGAATAACATCTTTGAGACTTTGAATTTGAGGAACTACAATGCGTCCTTCGAAGAACACCGTTCCCTTGTCATCAATTGAGAAGCACTCATACTTCACATTGCCTGCTTTGATGTTATTTGCGATCTTCTTGATCTCAGCATCACGAAGTTGTTCAGAACGAATCTTGTCCTCGAGAGTTGGACTAGCTGTCAAGTTTGCAAGATAACCTTGAGGAACAAGACCAAGGTTCAGCTTCTGGAATTCTTCATGAAGTGGAGGTTGGCTTTCCATGATCATGAGATTATTGCAATACGACTTGCGACTGAGAGCATCGGCCATAACATTAGCCTTGCCTGGAGTGTAAGAAATGGTAAGATTGAAGTCTTTGATCTTTTCAATCCATCTCCTTTGCCTGAGGTTTAGATCTGGCTGAGTGAAGATGTATTTCAGACTCTTATGATCGGAAAAGATTTCAGTGCGATTACCCAACAAGTATTGCCTCCATTTCTTGAGGGCAAACACCACTGCTGCAAGTTCTAGGTCATGAGTTGGATAGTTTTGCTCATGTGCGTTCAACTGGCGTGAAGCATAAGCCACAACTTGACGTTCCTGCATAAGAACTGCACCTAGACCTTGTTGAGAAGCATCACAGAATATCTGGAAAGGTTTGGTAGTATCTGGGCCAACCAGAACTGGTGTAGAAGTTAGTTTAGTCTTCAGGAGATTGAAACTTTCATCACATTGTGGAGACCAAACGAACTTCTTGTCCTTCTTTGTGAGATCAGTGAGAGGTTTGGCAATCTTGGAGAAGTTTTGGACGAAACGACGGCAATAGCTAGCCAAGCCGAGAAAACTTCTGACTTGCTTCACCGTCTTAGGGGGTTTCCAATCAATAATTGCCTTAACCTTTTCTGGGTCAATGGCTATGCCCTTGGCAGAGATGACATGACCAAGATAAGCAACTTCTGGAATCCAGAATTCACATTTGGAGAATTTGGCATATAAACGATGCTCGCGAAGTTTCATGAGAGTGAGACGAAGATGTTCTCCATGCTCTTCCTCAGATTTTGAGTAGACAAGAATATCATCAAGATATACCACAACGAACTTGTCGAGGTATTCATGGAAGACAGAATTCATGAGTCTAGAGAATGTCGCGGGTGCATTGGTGAGACCAAAGGACATGACGGTGTATTCATATAGACCGTAGCGAGTGGTGAAAGATGTCTTAGGAATATCTTCCTTTCTGATCTTTATCTGATGGTAACCCATCCTCAAATCCAACTTTGAGAATATTGAGGCTCCAGCAAGTTGATCAAAAAGATCATCGATACGAGGAATTGGATATTTGTTTTTGATTGTTTTCTCGTTGAGAGGACGATAGTCAACCACGAGTATCTTTGTTTGATCCTTCTTGGCAACAAACAGAGTTGGGCAACCCCAAGCGGAGGAACTAGGCTGAATGTAACCTTTCTCCATGTACATATCGATTTGCTCCTTCAACAACTTTAGTTCAGGAGGAGCTATCTTGTATGGGTGTTTGGAGATTGGAGCAGTGCGTGGTTCAAGTTCGATCACGAACTCAACTGCTCTGTCAGGAGGCATTCCTGGCAATTCTTCTGGAAAGACATCGGGGAAGTCACAAACCACCGGAATAGTTTCAATAGATGGTAGAGGATTTGCATTGAGGGTGTAGAGTTGAGCAACTGGATTTTCAGCATGGAAGTAGACTATCTGGCCAGAAGGGTGTGTGATTTTGACAGACTTAGCAGGACAATCAATGACTGCTTTGTTGGCTACCAAACAATCCATCCCCAGAATGACATCAATATCTGAAGAGTGGAGAGCTATCAAGGATGCCTGGAATGGAAGGTTTCCAATTGTGATCTCGATGTTCTGGCTAACTTTACTGCTTTGCCAGCTAGATCCCGGTGATTTCACTAGGAGAGGGATAGACAACTGTTCGAAGTTGATTCCACTGTTGTTTGCAAAGCATTGAGAGATGAAAGAGTGTGAAGCACCAGAATCGAACAAGACTTTAGCACGAAACGAGTTCACAAGAAGTGTGCCCATTACAACCTCTGGAGATTCTTCTGCTCCCTGGGCCTTGACATGGTTCAACTTAACGGTTCTCACACCAAGGTCGTTGCTGTTGTAGCAACCGACCAGAGGACCACGTATTCTTGTCGGGGTCGACCTGTGGCGAGGTGGAGGTGGAAAGAGGTGCCTTTGCGGACACTTATCGGAATAGTGGCCCGACTGTCCACACTTGTAGCATGTAACAACAGAACGAGGAGTTGTTGGACCTGGCTGAGATGGAGCACCTCCTGAAGATACCACTGGGGTGGGAGGGCGGGGAAGAATTCCTGCCGGGCTTGGCAAGCAGATGGGCGGTGTTGTAGTGGTATATGGAACCCAAACTCTTCGTTTTTGTGGAGGCATGATAGCTTTCGAGAGATTAGCCTGTTCACGAGAGTGCTTACGAGATTCCTCAACCAACTTACGCCCATGCTCTTCATTTAGAGCGATGTTGACGAGGTCCTCAAAATTCTTGGCCTTGACGTTGGTGAGAGCATACTTGAGTTCCGGGTTGAGACCCCTGCGGAACTTTGCCATCTTTCTCGCTTCCGTGGAGATTTCATCTCCGGCGTAGCGAGCCAGACGATTGAACTCTCTTTGGTATTCCAGAACGTCCAGATTGCCTTGTGTGAAAGAATAGAATTCCTCACGCATTTTCTCCATGAGCCCATCGGGAATGTGATGGCGCACGAAGGATTGCTTGAAATCCTCACATGTGATTGCCACACTAGAACCTCTCATTTCTTGGAAATTCTCCCACCAAGACATGGATTGTCCACGGAGAAGGTAGGTCACGTAAGGAACACGGTCCTCGTCAGCCACATGAGCTACCATAAGAGTACGGTCCATTTCACGGAGCCAGTCATCAGCATCCAATGGCTCGGAGGAGGTATCAAACGTGCGCGGATTGAGCTCAAGGAACTCCCGAATAGACACCCGGGTGTTGCCATTACTCCCAAGGTCTTGGTTCTGCTGCATCTGCTTTATAACTTGCGTCATCTGAGACAGCACTTTCCCCATCTCAGGTGGCAGTGTGGGTTCTTCGTCACCACTTTCCATCCTGAAGAGGATACCAAGGTTAACACACTAACCGGATAACAAAATCCAATATAAGTGCTTAAAAGGATTACTTCAGACGGTAAGAAGGTAGCATGGATCAAACATATACTACCCTCAACTTTCACCATAAATGGTTTGAGTACGAAAGGATAACTAAACATAGCTAGGAATGGATACATCAATGGACGAAAGGTTCTTGAGAGAAACATGATATTGAAGCAACATCGGGAAACTCGCGACCAAAACTCCTAAGGTACTACAGAAGAACCCAGAACACGTGAAACCCTAACTTGAAATTTTAGGTGAGAAGAGAAAAACAACGTTGCACTTCCTTACTAGAAAAGGGAGGGTGGGTGGGGAAAGAAATAAAATGGCAGAATTTCTACTCTCACGTTTCATTTTTCTATATAGCTACAAAATAGTTTCTAGACTCAACTGCGACCAGTAAAAGGGATCCTACAGGCAGACAGGCTCTGATACCATTTGTCGCACCCTGGTTTCTAGGGGATACTCATCGGGCCGAACTGGATAGCAGATGCTTGGATTATGGGGCATAACTGCTCCCACGTCCCAGCTTCCTGGTAGGCCTGCGCTTATGCGCGACAACACAAGCCCTGCTATTCCACCGTCGATGTAAACTATCCACTAGAGACCATAGGCACTACTGTCGACGTACTTCATACCAATCACACATGGTACGTCAACAGCGTTAAACGGAATGATACCACAACATATCTCTAAGACACAAAAGATTGAAATAAGATTGCAAATGGCCTTCACTAAGGCAGAGAATAGCAAATACAATCATCCATAGGACACATGTCCCAACATGACATTCATTACATAGCAGCGGAAGCATTCAACAGGTCTGAGTACAGACAAATCCAAATAGGCCTAAGAGGCCGGCAATGAAAGGAAAACGGAGCCCATCCACGAAGTCTCGGATCCTGCCCGGGTCCGCTATCTACTCGTCAACAGCGTCGTCGTACTCCACGTAGTAGCCTCCATGGAGATCCTCGGAATCGTAGTCTGCGTAAACCACAGCCCCAAAGGGGTCAGTACAACAACGTACTGGCAAGCAAGACTCACAGTTCACCAAAGTGTAACCCGTCAACACCAAGCACAGAGGCCTTGGGTTCAACGGAAGAAAGGGGGTTATAAAAGATGCTGCAACTGGCTGCGCTAAACAACTACAGAAACACTACCACTTCCAGCTAACAGAAAGGAGATAAGATAGCGTAACGTAACCAACTGTTGTTGACCATCAAACAAACCCATCCTGGATCTCGCCCCATATCCAAAGAAGCAATCCGAGGATAACTCACACAGTTGGATTAATGAATAATGGATCAAGTTGTTGTGTCAATAAGTCTATTACAAGTCAAGTTATTATAGTTAGGTGTAAGTTGTCTGAGTACTTGTTAGCCAGTACTTTCACCAAGTCGTCACATAACCGCGGACAACACGGCTTCTCGAGAAGATTCATCCCTGCAGGGTGTGCTCCAGTACCCGTACACACTCAAGCCACCAACTAAAACTCAGGTGGACTCGACACGACTCGAACCATCTCTACAACCTGTCCTCGGAGCCACGGAGCTATAAGGTCCCGGCCAGTCCGACCTAACCTAAGCGCAGGGGTGAAAACCACACCCCCCGGCACCACAGGCCTCGCCCTATATGCATCATCATCATCAACAGTAACCATGGGAGCGACCCATTCATGCTTATGCGCAAATGGAACTCCCGAACTAAGTGTGGCTCTTCGGACAAACTGCGGATCAGGTCAAAGTCGAGGGGGGTTCCATACTACCACCCGGATGCGGTGAGCACGCTCATCATGGATCAGTAGACAAGACCCTTTTCCTAATTAGGGTCGACACTAGCAGGCCTCAAAACCACAAAGGGCCTCCTGCCGGTGCCTTATCAGCATATTATTAATAACAGGTTGATTGATTAACATCGAGCCCCCAGAACATAGTAGTAGTAACAACAGAAAGTAACGGGTAACAGACTCGAGCAAAGCAACCTAAGCATGCTAGTAAGACAAAGGCTCAACCAAAGGGGTGATAGGAGTGGAGGTGAGGCAATATCAAGGTTAAGGGATTCATGTGATAGGTTCGTAAGAGAAACAACTACTACTAAGGCTAGCAGAAAAGAACAACGGAAAGTATCGGTAACCAATGTTGAAAGGAACACAGTGGTTCATGTGAGTGATAACTTGCCTGCAAACCCAGTAGCCTGGTACTGAGCTAGATCCTCAGAAGGGGTGTCGTAAGGATCGTCGGTCTCAACGTCGTCATCTAACCGAGAAGAAGCAAACAGACAATGCAGAAAGGGGTAGACAATCAATATCATGGCATAGTGCACAATCATGGGGATGATGCATGTCATGTTAATAGGGGCATCAAAATAAACTAGTTGACATGGTCACACAAATTAAATGGACACATATGCAATTTTGAGTTGCATATGAAAAGCCCATGAATTTTGGGTTAGATTATTTGTTTTCCAACAAATCAACGGATGAAGGTGAATTAGTATGATGCATGGATGAGGAAAACAACAAGATAACAACAATAGAACCAATTTAAAATAGGGTTTACCAATTTAGAAAGTTATTTATTAATTTAGGGGATTTTTGGTTCCTTAAAGGGATTACACAAAATAGTTGTTGTTTTCACCAATTTAAATTGTGCAAAACAAATAACAAAATTCATATTTGAAAATTTTATACTTTTCTAGGTTGAAAACATATTTTGCATGTTCAAAAATAATTTAATTTGAGCAAGTTATGATTTTATCAAATTTAAATGAATTAAACAAGGATTAAATTATTTAAGCAATTTGAATTATTCAAATCATGAAACAAAATTTATATTTGAATTGGTGGTTCAAAATGGTGTGGAAAACATATTTTATTTGCATGATTTGGATTAATAATGAATTAGTTATGGATTTTAGCAAATTGCAAGTGAATTATTTGAATTCAAATTTGAATTGCATTTTGAAAACTCAAAACAGAAAACAAATGCTATAGATAGATAGAGAATTTAATTTGGTGCGGTGTACATATTTTATTTATTTTTGTTGGAGTTGGGATTTAAAAGTTATTTGGGTTTGAAGTTTAGGGACTAAACGGTAATAAAAACTGGACTTAAAAATAAAGGAAAACGTGCAGAAAAAGCAATCTGCACCGCGCAGTGGCCAGCCACAGGCACTGACGGTGGGGTCAGCGCCACTGTGGCGCTTAGGTGGCAGGCTGGGGGGTGACATGGCCTCCAGGGTGCATGACAAGCGGGCCCCACGGGGGTTGCGCGCAGGGAAAAAATTGGGGAGGCAATTGCCTCCCCTGGGATTCGATCCAGGGAGCTTTCCCTTGGGCGCACGGGTCGGAACCGGTTGGGCTATGAGCGTTGTCTTGACAGGTACGGGTAGCAGAGGAGGTTAAGGTGTTTCACGGAGTTTTGTTTTTTTTTTTAACTGAACATTGCCTGCATCTCGATGCAGTTGCGGGCAGACAGCGATCGGGGCTTCAGAGCGCCGGCGGGCGCTGCTCGCTGCCGCTGCGCGAGTGGCTGGCTGCTGCCGCTGCTGCGGCGGAGCGGTGGCCGGCGTGTGGGCGGGCGGTGGTTGCGCGAGGCGGAGAGGGGAAAGGAGGCGAACGCTCACCTCGCGATCGACAGAGATGGAGGGATCGGAGATGGGGCGGTGCAGTGGAGGAGCGACGACGGCGAGTCGGGGATGGCGCCGGAGCTCCGGGCGCTCCCGGCGGGAGCCGAGGGGATGGCGAGGATGAGGGCGCCGCGCCGGTTCCGTTCCCGGCCCTAGTGCGGCCGGGCGGGCACCGTGGTGGCGGCGCCTCGCCGGAGAAGGAGGCGGTGAAGGTGCTCTCGGGAGGAGTTACAGAGAACAGAAAAACCAGAGGGAGGAAGAAGGAGAAGTGGCGGCGCGAGGGAGAAGGAGGGAGGCGGATGCGGCTAGGGTTAGGGTTTTCTCCACTGGTTGGGGGAGTAGATAAAGGAGGGAGGGGTGGGGTGGAGCAGCAGGTCGCTGTCATGGCTTTCGTGCATGTACGGACGGAGGTTGGGGACAACCGAGGGGGTACCAGGCTTGTGAAAGATGGGCTGGCCCAATTGGGCTGAGTGCCCTCTCCCCCTTCTAAATTTCTTTATTCTTTTCTGTTTATTAATTTTTTTTTTGCAGATTTGGTAAAAGAGAGAAAAACAAATGGTTTTAGGGTTTAGCAAATGTTTAGGATAACTTTTTATGGTTTTGGTTTTTGTAACAGCACCTAAAGCAAACTTTTATTTTCCAGATAAATTTAATTGATGTTATTGTTTGGAAATAAAATGATTTGAGCAACTTTGGTATCAACAGAAATAAATGAACCTAAGCCAAAATTAAAGTCTTGATTCCAATTTTTAGTGGAACAATTTGTTTGTTTATTTTGTAGTTGTTATTTGAAACATGTAACATAACAAGTATGCATAAAGGTTTGAATTTTTGTTTGGAATTCATAAGAAAACAAATGGAAACAATTCAATTCAAATGCAACAAAAGGCAATTATGATGACATGATGCAAAGCAATAATAAAACAAGAAACAAAACATCTAGGGGGGAGATTTTCATACTTGGGATGTTACACGCATCAAGCCCAAAGCACCTTGGGCGCACGGCTAATCGAGCCCAGAAGAAAATGGACCCTCATAGCACTCTAAGAACGTGTCCCCCTATATGCCGACTACAAAAGTTCCACCCTGCGCTGGGCTCGCAAAAACACGCATGCGGCAAATAGAAAGCACGAACTAAATGAGATGATTTGGACGAGATGCGAATCGAATCAAATTGAGGGGGGCGCCCATACTCGCTTCCCACATGCGGGTAGTGCGCTCATCATGGATCAGTAGACTAGACCCTTTTCCTATTAGGGTCGACACTAGCAGGCCTCAAAACCACACAGGGCCTCCTGCCGGTGCCTTATCATCAAATTATTATTAAGTAACAACATTAGCATGATTGATTGATTGATTAAACATCGAGTCCCCAGAGCCTAATGAAATATAGTAACTGAAAGTAACGGGTAACAGACTCGAGCAAAACAACCTAAGCATACTAGTAAGACACTGGCTCAATCAATAGGGTTGTAGGAGGGGTGGTGAGGCAATATCAGGGTTAAAGGATTCATGTGATAGGTTCGTAACAGAAACAACTAACACTAAGGCTAGCAAGATATAGACAACGGAAAGTATCGGTAACCAGGGTTGAAAGGAACACAATGGTTCATGTGAGTGATAACTTGCCTGCGAACTCAGCAGCCGGGTACTGAGCTAGATCCTCAAAAGGGGTGCTGTAAGGATCGTCTGTCTCAACGTCGTCGTCTATTCGAGAAGAAGCAAACAAACAAAACAGGAATGTAAACAATCATTGGCATGGCATTGTGCACAATCAAGATGATGCATGTCAAGTTAATGGTGGCATTAAAATAAACTAGCTAACATGATAACACATTTTAAATGGACCCCTATGCTAAATTGTGTTGCATATGGAAAAGGTCCATAATTAAGTGGAACAAATGATTAACAATTAATTATTAGGTGAAAGTTGTTAGCATGATGCATGCATGATGGTAACCACCAAATAACAACAAAGTAGCAATAATAGATGCAAAGGAAAAGGAATAAAACAAGTTTGGAAATTATTTATTAAGTTTGGAAAATTTGGTTACTTAAACATGTCACACCAACAATTATTGTTTTCATCAATTTAAAGTGTGCAAAACAATTAACAAAATTTATATTTGAAAAGAACATCAAATTTTAGTTGGATTACATGTTTCAAATATTGAAATTTGAATTAGGATGAATTTATTATGAATTAAGCAATATTAAACAAGTTTTAATTGAATTTAAAACAAGTTTGAATTTTATTTGTTCAAACCATAAAATTCAAATTCATATTTGAAAAGTTCACACTTTGATCGTTTGAAAACATATTTTGCATGTTCAAAAATATTTTATTTTGAGCAAGTTATGATTTTTATCAAATTTAATTGAATTAAACAAGTATTAAATTATTTAGGCAATTTAAATCATTCAAACCAGGAAACAAATTTTATATTTGAATAGGATATTCAAAATGGTTTGAAAAACATATTTTATTTGCCTTATTTGGAAGTAGTATGAATTATTTATGAATTATTGCAAATTACACTTGAATTATTCAAATTTGAATTTTAAATGTATTTGGAAAATTCAAAACAGTTCACAAATGGAATAATTGGAAAGATCATTTAATTTTGAACAGAAAACATATACAACTTTTATTTATTAGACTTATAGATTAAAAGTTATTAAAGGTTGAAGTTTAATGCTTAATTCTGTTATTTAAAAGAAATAGAAAAATAAAACAGATTCGGGTTTAAACTTTTTATACTCACGGAAAGACCCACCCAGACACTGCCAGGGGGCCCCGTGGGCTCACTGTGCCCGCGTGGCACAAGAGTGACTGACAGCTGGGCCCTGGCTGTCAGCACTCCAACGAAAAAGTGGGAGTTTTAATACCAGGGAGCCGGGACTCGAACCCGCGTTCTCCCGCTTGCGCGCGCTCGACTGAAACCAGTGCAGCTGGTGCGTGTTTGTTGTCAGGTAACAGCTACTCAGTGAGGATATGTTGTACAAAGCGCTAACTGAAACTCTGAAGAACAAACGCTTCCGCGACTGCACCCGACGGTGATCAACGACGGCGATCAACGTGCTGGCGCTGCTGCGGTGATGGATGGAGGCGTGCGAGTGCGGTACTGGAAGCGCAACAGGGAGGAGATGAGATGGGAGGGACGGTGGCTTGCTCACCACCGGAAGTAGTCGAGGCAAAGGGCCGGTGACGCAAGCTGACGGAGGCGACGCCGGCGGGGAAGAGGACGGCGGCGCGGCTGCAGTGCTCCTCCCAGCTAGCTCCAGTGTCCAACGCGTAGAGGAAGGAGAGGCGGCGTCGTTCCCGTAGATAGGTGGCTAGGTGGGGCAGTGAGATGGCGGCGCCATGGCGAAGTTCAGAGGTGGATGCCGCCGGTGAGGAAAACGGAGAGGGGGAGTGGCGACAGAGAGCAGGAATGGCGGCGGAGAGAGGGGGAATAGGAGACCTAGGGATTAGGGTTGCGCCCTAGGGTTCAGTGGGGTCTTATAGGCGCGGAAAACCACGGGGGGCCGTCGGCTGCCGCCGTACTCCGACGTGGAGTGCTCGGATGCTCTGCCGTACTCGAGACAGAAGAGCCGCACGATTATTGAAGCGGTAAGTGAGGCTTAGGCGGGCTGGGCCGCGCGCGCGTTAGCTTAGGTGGGTTGGGTAGTGCTTAGCTGCCGCGCGCGCTGCAGTTTTTTCTCCTTTTCTTTTTCTGTTTTTTTTTTTTGCTGAAAACAGAATTGGAAGAAATTGATAATTTGTAGGTTAATAAAAATTCCAGAAAAATTAGGTTAAGCCTTTTAAAACATTAGCAAACAAATGCCAAAATTGATTTGCAAAAAGTTGACATTTAAAATGGTGTTTGTATTTGAATCCTAATTTGAAAGAATTTAAATATTAAATAAACCTTATTGAAAACAACATTTTTAATAGGGTTACCCCTAAGAATTAATGTGATTAAGGAGTACATTGTTTGGTGAATTCCATGGATTCAAAAGGGTACTGATTTGAAATACATTTGGTTTGAATTTGAAAATGATTTAGAATTAATTGATTGGATTAATGGTTTGATTAAAACCAACAATTTAATGAGTGATCAACATGGAATAAAATGGTTGTTTTCATTTGTTATTTTTATTCCAAAAGTTGTAACAGAGCAAGTATGAAATAACCATTTAAGATTGTTTGAGTTTCAAAGGTGAAAACAATATAAAACAGATGCAAAACAAATAGTAACACATGCAAACAAATAATTAAACATGATGACATGATGCAATACTTGAATTAAAACAATAAATCAAACATTCTAAGGGATATTTCATACTTGGGATGTTACACCCATACTATTTTTTATGGGTTTCCCTACTGCTCAGATGACTAAGAATTAAGCTAATTCTCAATCAGCTGACGTCAGTCAATTTATGGTCTCTATGGCCCATGCCATCGATCCCTCGATTCCAAGGTAAGTTGATGGTGCGGCCGGTCCACCATCTGTGCCGCCTATCAACGTCCCTGTTGACTGGGGTAAACCTGGTCGGCGCATCATCGAGTGTCTCCTCCCGCTCCGGTGCTTCGGGACACGGCGGGATTATGTAGTCTAATTGGCTCATCTCCCGGCTTGGCCGGATGGGAGGCGCACCTCGGGTGGTACGGGGATGTGATGACATGCGAAGTAGGCGGCCTCCGGCCTCGTGAGGCAACTCTTGAACCTGCCGCCGTTGTCGCTTCCTCTCGCCTCGTGATTGTGCGCCATTGCTCCGATGAGTGAGAAGCCCGATGAATGAAAGAGGGAAGAGGCGAAGGAGAAGTTGTCGGGAGAATGCCGATGCGACCTAATACTAAATCTACCAATTGGCACCAAATAAATATGGGCCACGGAGGAGTAGGTAATGATCTTCTTAAGATTGATCTCTATTGAAGTGATATAGGAAGTATATATTATAGCAATCATGCTTAGTTTATAAATGAAAGGTTGCTTTTGAGAACATGGGTTTTAAAATCTTAAAAACACGTCACTTCTGTTTCGTTTTTCTGCTTTTGTTTCCGTCTCTTTTTCGTTTTATGTTTTCCTTTCTCACTCTTTTTGGTATTAAGAAATACTCCCTCCGTCCGGAATTAAATGTCACAAAGTTTGACAAAAGTGGATGTATCTAACACTAAATTATGTCTAGATAGGTCCACTTTTGTCAAACTTTGTGACATTTAATTTCGGACGGAGGGAGTATATACCATTCAAATTGTTCGTTGAACCACCAAAAAATGTCTGTACGGACCAAAATAATAGTTCGCAAGATTCAGAATAAATGATTGTGTGAGAAAAATTGTTCATAAAGTTTAAAATATGATTTCACGATTTTTAAAGATATTGTTCATACGAGAAAAGAATTCATTGAGTTCAAAATAATTGTTCATGTGGCTTAAAATCAATGTTGGTATGAGCAAAATTGATCATACTTTTCAAATATTATTCACACGTTCCAAAGCAAATGTACATGAAAAATAGAAGAAAGTAAAAACTATGAGAAAATAATAGAACAAACAATCTAGAAAAAAACACTTAGGAAATAAATACGTGCTTTCAGTTTCTTTTCTTTTGAGGGAAAGTATTTCGTGCGACCTAATCGAACTTGGGATGTATCCCCTTGACACACGAAGTTGGAACTTGGGCCTGGCCCACGGTGTAGGGCTTGCAGCTGAGGCGGCGGAGATACATGTAGGGTGAGAGACTCGATGGTGAGATAGATCGATCCATCCTCTGGGTCCGGAGACGGCCATGGAGGACGCCGCCGAGTCGATAGCAGAGAAGAGGACGAAGATGCCGTACATACCTCACGAGCTCGTCACGCTGATCCTGGTCCGTATGCCAGTGGAGTCGCTGGTACGGTTCAGCTGCGTGTGCAAGGCGTGGCGCTCCACCGTCTCCGACGACGCTTCCTTCCGGCGCGCGCACCTCCGGCTGCAGCAGCCATCGCTGCTTCTTTCTCCGAGCTGGTTACGGGGCGTGCGCATGGACAATATCGTGCTGTATAGGTTGGAGGAGAACCAGCAGCAGGGCACCACCCCGCCCATCGTGCACGCCATGGACCTATCATCCTACCAACGGATGCACGACTTCGCCCACTGCAATGGGCTGGTCCTGCTGCCTGGTGAGGCTGCCGTGCGCGTTGTCAACCCGTCCACGCACCGCGCCTTGACGCTTCCGTCCAGCCACGCCGCCGAGCCACCAAACATAAAGGCATTGTCTTTCGACCACCAGGTGTTTGGTCTCGGGCACGACCCAAACTCCGACGCCTACAAGGTGGCGCGCTTCTTCTACTATTCGATAGGAGAGTACCGCCGCGCCGGCAGGATGGAAGTGTTCACCATTGGAGCCGACCAGCATTGGCGCGAGGCAGCAGAGCAACCGACATACCCTATCTCGATATGGAGGAGGAAACCATCAACATATTTCAAGGGGTCCCTTATCTGGACCATAGACCAGGATAACGCCCCAG
The DNA here is from genome assembly GCA_028641055.1 of Alopecurus myosuroides. Classification (NCBI taxonomy): domain Eukaryota; kingdom Viridiplantae; phylum Streptophyta; class Magnoliopsida; order Poales; family Poaceae; genus Alopecurus; species Alopecurus myosuroides. The sequence goes on along the minus strand of CM054058.1, from coordinate 34,264,721 downwards.
GTTTACTACGTTTCCGATTGGAAGACGAGGTGTTTACGGTAATTCCGCCACCGCCTTGCTACCCGAGGGGGATATCGTACCCAACTTTCGATTTATCCGAGCTACGTGGAGAGCTCTGTTTGGCGCGTAAAGGGTCTGACATGAATACGATCGAGATGTGGATGTGCGATAATATCGAAAACCCGCAATGGGATCAACGTTACACAATCAAAGCTTCAAAGTACAGGCCCCCAGATTTCAACCCAATCGCCATAACGGTTGACGAGATTGTTTTTATAGAAACCTATAGTAGTGTCAGACGCTACGATCTCAAAACTAAAACATACAAGGATGTGTTCCATATGGAGGAATTCAGGTTTAACAACGCAAGGCCAGTGACAAAAAGGTTTGAATTCTCCGTCTTTCATGTGATCCCCTACATTCCAAGTCTCGTTCCCGTCTAGCAGATTGTCGTTGGTGTTTGTAAAAGATTGTGTCGCTTCTTGCAATGAACTACTCTACAGTCTACACTACTACTTTTACTTGTAATGACTTCTATGTTTAGTATTTTTTTCATACCGTGTATTCAGAAGAATTGAGTACCATGTATCCTGCTTGTAGTCCACAATCTCAAAGCTCGAGTCACTGGTAGAAAATAGGCCTACAGTCCCGGTTCGCCAGGACCATTAATCCCGTCCGGGCAACCAGGACTAGCTATGCGCGACTAAATGCCCCCCCCCCCCCTATAGTCCCGCCACTTACGGACCGGGACTAAAAGCCCGTCCACGTGGGCGCTAGGGGTCCGTTGCGGCGGAGGACCTTTAGTCCCGGTTCTTGTGGTTAACCGGGACTGAAAACCTGCGCAGGTTTAGGGTTTTAGGCCCCCTAAACCTGTTTCCTTTTTAATTTGTTTTGTTTTAATTTCAGTACACATATACATGCATATATATATATATATGAAATATCAAACAAGGAGAATTCAATAGGAATATATAATATATATTCAATATCGGGTGACCATATATACAACCTCGAACAAGTTTCCATATTACACAATTAAGATGGACGAGCATACACAAATTCGCACAAGTTTCAAAGTACTCAGGGCTTATACATGCGGATAAAAGTCATCGTCGGTGGACGCATGGAACTCTCCTTTCTTCTGGATGACATGCCTAAGGAAAAATCCTGCTATTTCCTCTTGAATTGGTCGGAAGCGAGCTTCTGGAGTAAGCGCCCTCCGCAAGTTATTGAGACCCTTCCGCGTTTCCTCATCCTTCTTCCTCTCAGATATTTCTTTCCGTATGTTCTCACAGACATAGTATCCACATAGACCGGTCCCCGGTGGCTGCTTATCCACACCTTTGACCACATTTTTAAATTGTAGCGCATCTTTGAATTCACCGACATGTTGAAGTGAGAGCCGTCTCCAAATTCTACAATGCAAATAAAATTAAATGAACAAGGGAGTTATTAGCTTAGAAAATGAACAAAAGAGACCGATCGATATAGAGCGCAAATGATTGAAAAATAATTACTTTTGCATCATTTTTCTCATGTTGACCCAAAGATCTGTATTTGAATTCATAGAGTCAATGATCAAAACTAAGGACTTGTGAAGATCAATTTTTAGCAGAATCCAGTGGTACCTGCGGACACATTAGATGCAGAGTCATGCATAATTTATCGATTGGACATACCATGCATGGAGTAAACAAAAGAGAATGGGAACATGAGAGAAACACTCACCCAAAATGGTAAGGAAATAGAATATATCTTTTGGATTCATGCTTTTTAAAAAAATTGTACAAGTCTTTCTCCACATCTTTGGGATGATTTTCTAACATAGTTCCATTAATGATTTGTGGGTCAATGAACCCAACATCATGGATGAGTCTTACTTTGCATTCCCAAATCTTCAATCTGCATAATAGCGTACGGAACAATATAGTTAGGACAATATATATATATATATATATAGTGTAGGCAATGAAGAACGAGATGAGGTAGAAATAAATCACTTACAGAACGTAGCAACTCAGGATAGATTTGTCGAGCTCACGCATATTGAACAGCTGGAACAATTCACTCAACTCAACTGTTACAGAGTACTTTTTGGTGTGATGCTCCTCTGTATAATCCACATACACATATTCTTTGTCGGTAAATGCTATGAAATCTTTGTACCAACGTAGCAGACTTTGCATTAGTGGTGGTAGATTCTTTTCCTTCGCAGGCTCGACGAGAGGCCCTTTCTTCACATATTTTAATGCTACATCAGCCATTGGCATATCGTCCATGTCTAAAAAGGCACGAAGAGACATACCGGCCTCGGACGCATTTTGCATGGCAGTAGCTACAGTCAATCCCATTGCTGTCACAGCATTTATGACCTCGGGGTCCTGTTCCGGAGCGGCTTTCACTATGAGGGGGGGGGGGGGTCGATTGTTTACTCTGCATCCCGAGCTGGGCAACTTGTTTCCCGCTTTTTATCATTTTTGCTTTTTCTTTCTCCTCCTCCAATATTCCTGCTTGCTTACGAAGTTCAATATCATAGTCTTTAGGCAAATTCTTCACGGATTGGGACACTGTCGATAAAAAATCCGTAGCCCAATAGTCTACAATCGGAGGGAATACTTCCTTGGGCTCAGGCTCCTTTAGCGCCTTCAGTTTGCCCTTCCATTTGTCAACGTCAGCCTTCACGACCAATTTGGTTTCAGCATCACTAAGTTCCCAAGGCCTTGGGGGGAGAGGCTTCAGTGATGGCTCCGGTACCCGTGTGGTCTTAGGTACATAAGGGTCCGGGTTAATAGACCAAGAGCGGGTTCCCTTGCTGGCCGCCTGCTTCTGTTTCTTCGCTGGAGGAGGAATGGGGGGCGACGTCAGCTTATCCTCCGGAGGAGGAGTGGGGGGCGACGTCCGCTTATCCTCCGGAGGAGGAATGGGGGGTGACGTCCGCTTATCCTCCGGAGGAGGAATGGGGGGCGACGACGTCTGCTTTTCCTCCGGAGGAGGAATAGTGGGAGACGTCTGCTTTTCCTCCGGGGGAGGAATGGGGGGCGACGTCTGCTTAACCGCCGGAGGAGGAATCGTGGGCGACGGCTGCTTAACCGCCGGAGGAGGAAGATCGGGGGACGGCGTCGAATGGCGTGAAGGAGGCGTAGGTGAACCAGCACCAGCACCAGCACCACCACCACCACCAGCACCTGCACCATCGTAGGGGGGTGGACTTGTTAGCCTTGGCGTCTCGCCTGGAAACACTATGTACTTCTTTTTCCATAGAATGAACTGGCGCTTGACATCTCCAAGTCCTCTCTCCCCTTCGGGTGTAGCTATGTCAATCTCCAGGTCCTCAAACGCTTGGACTATGTCTTCCACCGTGACACGAGCATAGCCATATGGAATGGGGTTGTTGTGATGGAGTGCTCCAGGTGTATAGGGTAAAGCACTGCCGGTAGCCACCTTCATGGAAATGTTCCCCACGGGATAATGTAGATCACATTCTTTCATCTCCTTTACGTCATCCACGGGGTAGTGAGGCTCCGGTGCACGACTCTCGATCATCGGTGCATTAGCACCTGCAGTCGGGGCCTCCGTGGAAGCCACGCTGCTTCTCCGCTGCTGGCTTCCGAGATCCGTTGCATGCTCTTGATGCGGCCCTGCAGCCGACGCTTTTTCTTTCTCAAGTATTCCCGCCACGACCTTCTTCAGTTCAGAAACTTCCATTGCAAGATTCGACAGTTCATCTGCAGCCCGGTCCGTACCTCTCCTACGGCTTCTGTAACAGTACGGGTCACCCTCCTGGGAAAACCCTACTTTCCACGGCAATCTGCCTTTGCCTCGTATATGTCCTCCGTGTTCAGGATTTCCGAGGGAAACTGTCAGTTGGTCTCTCTCTCTGTTGAACGTGATCTTGCCCTGTTGAGATTTGGTCATTGCGTCAACAAGGTCTTTTGTGGGAGCAAACTTTTTCTGCCGGTGAACACACTCCCCTGTCTCCGGGTCTAGCGATCCCCCATGCCCGTACCACCACATTTTGGCTCTTTCGTCCCATCCCTCTGTACCTAGACGGATTCCTCTTGCCCTTAGGCCGTCCTCCATTGCCTGCCACTTAGGCGCCGAAACGCGATATCCTCCTGGCCCCATAACATGATGGTACTGTTTCTTTTCCGCATTAGCCTTATTTTTTGCCGACATTTCCTTGAAATGCTCCGATTTATGTTGCGTCACAAATTCTGTCCAATCATCTCTCAGTTTCTCATATTGTCCAGTGAAAATCGGAGTCTTGCCCTTGCTGACATATTCACGGAACAATTTTTTCTTGAAGTTCCGGAATGCTTCGGCCATCTTTTGAAGAGCGAACTCTTTGACTATCCTCCTCCTCTCACGTCCACCCGGAACGTCCTGACCGAATTCATCTTTTTTGTTGTATTCCGGAGGTAGAATGAAATGTGCAATAAGCTTTCTAAACATAATCTTTTTCGTTCTCTTGTCGACATAACTGAAACCAATACGTGCTTTCTTTGGCTCCTTCCATTCCTGGACGGTGATCGGGACGATGTCTCTAACAATGACTCCGCATTGGTTGATAAACTTTGTGGTGTGCTGTAGGGGCTTGCCGATTTCACTGACTGATTCGATGGTATATATTTCGGAATCTTTCATCGCCTTGGATTTGCCACGCTTTGTCATACTAGATCCGACCGAGGGCTAAAATAAGAAAGAGAGCCGCGCGCGTTAGTCTTTGCAATTGGACCGAGGGCTAAAATAAGACCGAGGGCTAAAATATATACCTCGCCGGAGGTGGTTGTTCTTTGCAATTGGAGATCGTCGTTTGTCGACGGTTGACCTCCGTCATCAATGTCCATTCCTTCACCTCCTTGATCATCGACAATGTCTGTTCCTTCTTCACCTCCTTGATCATCGACAATGTCTGTTCCTCCTTCACCTTCTTGATCCTCAAGGTTCAGATAAGAAGAGATTACATCATCGACAATGTCTGTTCCTCCTTCGGCTATGATATCTAATATATAACCTTCAGCCACCTGTTCCGCCGTCAGGTCTCTATTGTCTGCCATATGTCACTCCTGCAGACATGCATGTAGTAAAAATTAATTAAGTATATAGGAGACTTAGCAAATATTGTCGTAGAAGGAGGGAAAACAGATTGCTAGGGTTTTGGGTGGAAGAACGATAACCACCGGAGGGGGAAAACCATACTTTAGAGATGTGTCCAAGATTAGTTTCTCAAATGACTTGGAGAACCCCATAGCTAGGTTGCATTTGCTTTCCTGGTCATTTTGGTATATTACACTTAATATTCTGAATTTATTGAATTAAAACTTATTTTCATCATTATTTTAATGAATTTAATACAAATTCAAATATGGTCTCATTTTGAACTTTGTCAAACATGATTGAAAATGATATAAACAGATAGCTTACATTTTTCTGAACATTTTGCATATTTTTCCAAAAAAATTAAATTATAAATTAAAAGTTATTTAATTTAGAAGGTTATTTATATTCTGTAATTTAGAACAGTGAGCAGGTGACGTCATCATGACGTCACCCCTGGCGTGGCCGGCGGTTGCAGATTAGGATCTCGGATCGACGATTCCGGCCACGGGGGATGCAACGGAGATGGGGACGAGGCCACTGTGCTGCTCGCCACGGGGGAGGGGACGGAGATGGGGACGAGGCCACGGCCACTGTGGTCTCGCCGGCGGCGAATCTGGCCGCGGGAGCGAGCGCGAGGGACGGCGACGGCGACGGCGCGGCGACGGCGTTGGTTCGGCGTTGGTTCTAGGGCGACGCCGTTGGTTCTAGTTCGATGGCGTTGGTTCTAGGGCGACGGCGACGGCCCGCGGGGAACCTACCGGCCGGAGAGACGGCGACGGGGCGGGGGCGGAGCAGGGTGGAGGCGGTGGAGAGAAGGGCGCGACAAGGGCGACGGCGCGGCGACGGCGACGGCGATGGCGACGGCGACGGAGATCTGCGCGGGGGACGGCGACGGGGCAGAAGACGACTGGGCGCCGGCGCGAATGAAGACGAGGGTTTGGGGACTTAGAAAATTTTGGGGCAGGAAGGCATCGCACATATATAGGTCAAGCCTTTAGTCCCGGGTGGTGTCACGAACCGGGACTAAAGGTCCCCTGGGTACCCTCCGCGGGCCTTTAGTCCCGGGTGGTGTCACGAACCGGGACTAAAGGTGAAAATTTTCGCGGCGTTTTCGTTCCCGCGCAGAACGAGCCTTTAGTCACGGTTCGTGACACCAACCGCGACTAAACGTGGTTATTCGAATACTATTCTTTTTTCCAATCTTAAAAATACAAATAATATATCAGAAAATTCAGAAAAATAAAACTAATTGTTTTTCCAATCTTAAAAATACAAATAATATATCAGAAAATTCAGAAAAATAAAACTAATTCTTTTTCCAATCTTAAAAATTCCCATAGATAAAAAAGGCAGTACATAATGGCAAGAGTGGATCTAAACCTAAACGGAGAGCATAGATGCATGATCTGATATCTGCTGCTAGTCATACTCCTGCCTAGGCCTAGATGCGAGAAAATTCAGAGCCCAGGACTGGGCCTGAGGGTAGCGCAGGCGGGGGATATCGCCGGCCCTGATGTAGTCCATGACGCTCTGTAGAGTCCGGCCGGACCACCATAGCCGACGACCGGCCTCGTGAAAGTTCCCAGGAGGCAGGCCGTCCTCCTCATACCTGGCGAGCGCCCTCTCACGCCGATTGATGAAGAAGGCATCCCAAGTATGTTGGTTATCGGGATGCCAACTGGGATCTCTCCGCTGCTCCGGCGTGAGCTCGTGGTAGTAATGGTTCGTGATGGCCGCCCGACGTGCCACACCTTGAGGAAGAGGAGGGACCGGCACTCCTCCGGCGCTCAGCATCCAACCGGCGGGAACACTGTAGCCGGGCGGGCAGGGGTAGTTCGAGGCGGAAAGTACCTCCGCCTGGATGAATGTTAGAGTGGGTACGGTAGAAGCCATGAGAGAGTGGTGAGTTTGTATGTGTTTATGCCAATGGTGTGGCAATGCACATATATATAGCGAGAAGAAAACATCCCTTTAGTCCCGGTTGGGGACACCAACCGGGACTAAATGGGTTAGGGTTTCGTTTGGACCAATCAGATAGAATCACACGGATCGTGTGTTTCTTTAAAGCGCTTCTGAGTCGTTGGATCCGGGGTGTGTTTCTTTTGAGCTGTTGTGAGCCGTTCGATCAGGGCTACGGTGTGTTTCTTTCGAGCTGTTGTGAGCCGTTGGATGAGGTGGTTTCTTAACCGTTGGATCAAAACCCTAGCACAACACTTTGTGAGCCAGAGGACCCTATATATAGCCCACCTTCATACACCGGTCAGTTCATCGAGCAAATACAAAACATCCGGATTCGCCATCATACGTCCTACCGTGCATTTGGTATGCATATTGCACTGAGTAGCCACGGTAGGGCTGTATGATGGTGATACCGATTGTTTTGTTCTACACCCCCCCTTTAACACATCCATCCACGCTTGGTTCAGTGTTCACTTTGAGCTCGGGTAGTAATGTGCAACTATTTGCTTGGTTGTGTTAATTAGGGTGGCGCGTGGCGCGGGAATTGTGACGCGTGGCGCGGGAGTTGCGACGCGTGGCGCGGGAGTTGTGACGCGTGGCCAGGAGGGCGTGGTATAAACTGTCGCGCCTCGAGCGCGTCTTCTCCTCTCCACGCATGCCAGGAGGGCACCGTCGCGCTTCCACTATGCCTCCGAGGAGGAACAGCACCACCGGCTTCCGCGGCGTCCGAGCACGGCAGAACGGAATGTTCAGCGCAGATATCCGCTGGGGGGACGACCGCATCCCCCTCGGCACCTTTGCGACGGCGGCGGAGGCAGCCCGCGGTCGCTAATGAACTTCAACGACTGCCACACCGTCTGGGAAGCGGAGGCCAGGGCGCCGAAGCCGCAGATCATCACTGCCGCCGACCACCTCCACCACCTCCACCGCGCGTTTCAGGGCCTAGTCGACGCCAGGGAAGACCGCGTCGTCCGCGAGTATTACCGGAACAACCCGGGGGAGGAGAGCGCCGACGAGGAGCTCTGGCAGACCCGCGCGGCTCAGCGGGCGGAGCGCCGCCTCGAACGCCACCTCGCGTCAGATGCCGCTCGGGAGGCGAGGACGAGGGCGCTGCAGGAGCTTCGTCGGGCCGACCGCGCCGGCGAAGTCTGGGCCTCCGACGATCCGAGGTGGGGGCCTATCTCGGACATACCATCATGCACCTCCGACGACGACGAGGAGGTCACGGACGAGTTCGGCGACGATGATGACCCGGAGGAGGTCACCGACGAGTTCCCCGACGACGACGGCGAGGAGTAGTGTTCGTCTGTTTTCTCTTTTTAATAAAAGAATTTGCATTCCGGCGACACTGCGGCGCGCTAGCGCGTCTGTTTTATGTTTTTAGTAAAAGTTTGGTACAATAAATTAATTAGAGATAATATAATTCAAAATGATCCATTAAACATGATCCATTCAACAAAGTTTGGTACAATAAATTATTACACATCAATTCTTCCCTTGTGTCCCCGCTTTCTTACGATTTGGACGTATCCATGGAGCATCCTCATCATTTAACTTAATGCTTGGGTCAGAGTTCACTTTGAAGGGCGGAATTTCACCAAACATATTATAATCTTCTGACATGTCTGTCTTGTCCTCCACTCCCACGATGTTTCTTTTCCCTGAAAGAACAATGTGACGCGTTGGATCATCGCATGATGCACTGATCGTTTTCTTATCTTTCCGTTTCCTCGGTTTGCTACTCATGTCCTTCAAATAGAAAACCTGAGCGACATCTTTGGCTAGGACGAATGGTTCGTCAAGGTAACCAAGATTGTCGAAATCCACCATCGTCATTCCGTATTGCTCGTCCACCTTTACCCCACCTCCTGTTAGCTTGAACCATTTGCACCGGAACAAAGGGACCTTAAAATAGGGTCCATAGTCAAGTTCCCATATCTCCTCTATGTAACCATAATATGTGACCTTTTGCCCAATCTCGGTTGCTGCATCAAAGCGGACACCACTGTTTTGGTTGGTGCTCTTTTTATCTTGGGAGATCGTGTAAAATGTATTCCCATTAATCTCGTACCCTTGGAAAGTCGTGATAGTCGAAGATGGTGTCTTGGCCAACATGTACAGCTGATCTCCAACATCATTGTCATTCATTAAATGTTTTCGCAACCAACTGCCGAAAGTCTCCATGTGGGCCTTTCTAATCCATGATTCAGTCTTCCCCGGGTTGTTCGAGCGTAAAATATTCTTGTGTTGCTCGAAATACGGAGCCACCAAGCTCGAATTTTGCAGAACTGTGTAGTGTGCTTCAGTCATAGAATGACCGTCCATACATATCGTTGATTTCCTTCCGATCGTGCCTCTTCCACTTAGTCTCCCCTCGTGCCGCGATTGAGGAATACCAATCGGCTTAAGGTCAGGAACATAGTCAATACAGAACTCAATTACCTCCTCATTTCCATAGCCCTTTACGATGCTTCCTTCTGGCCTAGCACGGTTACGAACATATTTCTTTAATACTCCCATAAACCTCTCGAAGGGGAACATATTGTGTAGAAATACAGGACCGAGAATGGAAATCTCTTCGACTAGGTGGACCAGGAGGTGCGTCATAATATTGAAGAAGCATGGTGGAAACAGCAACTCAAAACTGACAAGACATTGGACCACATCATTCTGTAACCGTGGTAGATCTTCTGGACTGATTACCTTCTGAGAGATTGCATTGAGGAATGCACATAGCTTCACAATGGCTACTCGAACATTTTCCTGTAGGAGGCCCCTCAAAGCAATCGGAAGCAATTGCGTCATAATCACGTGGCAGTCGTGAGACTTCAGGTTTTGGAACTTTTTGTCCGCAATGTTTATTATTCCCTTTATATTCGACGAGAAGCCAGACGGGACCTTTATACTGCTCAGGCATTCAAAAAAAATGACCTTCTCTTCTTTCGTAAGAGCGTAGCTGGCACAACCTTGAAACCATTCCGGATGCCGGTCATCTGGGTCTTTCAAAAGTTGCTGATCCTGTCGTGCTTCCTTTGTATCATTTGTCTTCCCATACACGCCCAAGAAGCTTAGCGGGTTCACGCAAACATTCTTCGTAACATGCATCACGTCGATTGCAGAGCGGACATCTAGGACTTTCCAATACTGTAGCTCCCAAAATATCGATTTCTTTTTCCACATGGGTACGTGCCCGTCAACTCCCTGCGGAACTGATTGTCCGCCAAGACCCTTTCCAAAGATGACTTTCAAATCCTTGACCATATCAAATATCTCAGCTCCAGTACGTTCCGCAGGCTTCGGCCGGTGATCTGCCTTGCCGTTGAAATGCTTGCCTTTCTTTCTTACGTTATGATTTCGGGGAAGAAATCGACGATGACCCAGGTACACGTTCTTCCTACAGTTATCAAAAAATACACTTTCAGTCTCATGTAAGCAGTGCGTGCATGCTTTGTATCCCTTATTTGACTGTCCAGAAAGGTTACTGAGAGCAGGCCAATCGTTGATGGTTACAAAAAGCAACGCTCGTAGGTTAAATTCCTCTTCTTTGTGCTCATCCCACACAGGTACACCAGGTTTGCCCCACAATTGTAAAAGTTCATCAACTAATGGCCTTAGGTACACATCGATGTCGTTGCCGGGTTGCTTCGGACCTTGGATGAGCACTGGCATCATAATGAACTTCCGCTTCATGCACAACCAAGGAGGAAGGTTGTAGATGCATAGAGTCACGGGCCAGGTGCTATGGCTGGAGCTCTGCTCTCCAAAAGGATTCATGCCATCAGTACTTAGACCAAATCTTATGTTCCTTGCGTCAGCTGCAAAATCTTTGAACTCTCTGTCGATCTTTCTCCATTGCGTTCCATCAGCGGGGTGTCTCAACTCCCCGTCGGACTTACGGTCCTCTTTGTGCCATCGCAACAACTTGGCATGATCTTTGTTCCTGAACAGGCGTTTCAACCGAGGTATTATAGGAGCATACCACATCACCTTGGCGGGAACCCTCTTCCTGGGTTTCTCGCCCTCAACATCGTCACCAGGGTCATCGCCTCTGATCTTATAACGCAATGCAGTGCATACAGGGCATTCATTCAAATCCTCGTATGCACCGCGGTAGAGGACGCAGTCGTTAATGCATGCATGTATCTTCAGAATCTCTAAACCTAGAGGGCACACAACCTTCTTTGCTTCGTACGTACTGGTGGGCAACTCGTTATTCTTCGGAAACATATTCTTCAACATTTTCAGCAAATTTTCAAATGATGAGTCAGCTACACCTTCCCGTGCCTTCCATTTCAGCAAATCCAGTGTGCAGCCCAGCTTTTTCAGACTATTGTCGCATCCTGGGTACAGTGACTTCGTGTGATCCTCTAACATGCGATCCAAATTCTCCCTCTCCTTGTCAGTTTCGCAGTGTCTCCGTGCATTAGCAATGGTCCGACCAAGATCATCAGCGGGCTCATCATGTGCCTCTTCTTCACCTTCACCAAACCCTTCCCCACCTTCAGCATCATCCTCCATGAAAGTATCACCGAAAAGGTCATGATAGTTGAAATCGATATCATCCTCTTCTTCATCTTCTTCCATTCTAACCCCTCTTTCTCCATGCTTGGTCCAACAATTATAGCTTGGCATGAAACCGTGCCGAAGCAGGTGCATGTGAACGACTCTTGAGGAGGAGCGACCCTTCTCATTCTTACATTCAGCACATGGACACATAATAAAACCTCGCTGCTTGTTTGCATTTGCCACTACGAGGAAATCTTTCAAACCCGTAGTGAACTCACCGGAGAGTCGGTTACCGTACATCCATTGCCGATTCATCTGCATTATTATTATATAAAGTATATAATTAACCATCATGCATCTGTTAAACTAACTAGCTAGCTGGAAATAATACAAATCATGAAAGGTTCAAGTTGCTAACCGCGATCACGGAGGTAAAATAAATGAAAACGCTCAAGTGTGTTTCATGCTATGGGGCATTTCATCGAACACCTTGTGTGCATAGTAGGAACCAAAAGCATACCCACCACCCCCTTGTGAATATTGTGAGCAAATGTGGCCAAGTGCAGCGAGCTGAGTCCTATATATAGGGATGGGCCTTTAGTCCCGGTTCACCTGGACAACCGCGGCTAAAGGCCGTGGGGCCGGCCCGAGGACCTATTAGTCCCCGTTGGTCTGGCCAACCGGGACTAAAGCCCCTCCCCTCCGCCAGCTGTGGGCCGAGCGCGCTGGGCCCAGATTATTGGTCGCGGGTCTCGTCCCGAACCGTGACTAAAGACCCCTATGGTCGCGGGTCCATTATTTTGGGGACTAATGGGGGCGTACCGAAGGCCTATTTTCTACCAGTGAGTCAAGTCATACCCAAAGTAATGTTTTGACTTAAGCGAACATCCATGGATCCAACACGGCCATCCATGTACATGTCTTGGTCATCAGACTTATTGTTTAATTTGTATACTCCAAACAACCGAATCAACGCAAGAAAACACATCCATCCGTGGATTCGCCGCACCGAGCGACCCCGCGTTTACTTCAGTCACCAGGCGTTCGGTCTCGGGCACGACCTCTGCTTCGATGCTAACATGGCGGCGCGCTTCTCCTACTGTGTCATGTACGAGCCCACGACGAGAGATAATGGCAGGATCAGCGGGATGGAAGTGTTCTCCATTGGAACCGATCGAGATAGGCGCGAGACAGCGGATCGCCCGCCATACCCATGGAGAAGAATATCGGCAACCTATTTCAAGGGGTCTCTTATCTGGACCGTCGATGAGGGTATCCTCGGGCACCCGTGCAAGTTTTCCTAAGTTTCTGCTTGGAAGACGAGGCGTTTATAGTAATGCAGCCACCTTGCAACCCGAGGGGGCTAAAATTCGCTGGTTTTGTTTTATCCGAGCTACACGGGGAGCTTTGCTTGGCGCGTGAAGGGAAAGACATCGGTACGATCGAGATGTGGACAGGCCCACTGATTTCAACCCAATTGCCATATTTGATGGCGAGATTGTTTTCAAAGAACGCTATAGTAGTACTAGAAGCTACAATCTCAAAACAAAAACTTACAAGGATGTGGTCCATATGGAAGAACTGAGACATCACAATCCCGTGACAGCCACGCTTGGCTTCTCCTACGTTGATGTGATACCCTACCCAGTCTTATTTGCAATGAAACATTCTACTTACATTTACATGTAATGACTTACTTTTAGAAAATTTTATTATATTGTTTTACCATGTATTCGGTAGAGTTTAGTATCACTCGCGATGACATCCACTTCTGCAATTTCTTTATTGTCGAGGTGTTGAACTCAACAATCCCCATGGTTAGGGACCCGGGGTATAGTAAAGGAAGAGCACGCTAGTGGACTAGTCCATTTGACAGGTTACTGTCCGCCGTGTTTATTCTGATGAGGTGAAAAGTATCGATTATAGGGGTGCTCTTCGTAGATCGAATCTCGGTTAGCTCTGAATCTAGGGTTGTCCGTCCCGTTCATGACCCCCTCCCTGTTTTATATGGGTAGAAGGGGTCTCGGGGATGGTACATAAAACGGAGTTCGACTTCGAGTCGGTTGCTAAACCTTCCTATTCTTTCTGGTAAAGTCTATCCTTTTGTCACGATCCGATTCTTCGTGGGCCTTCGTGTATATGCTTGAGGAATCCTGCAGTAGCCCTTGATGTGACGCACCGGGTACCCTCCTATGGGAGGGTCTCTCAGGTACCCTCACATCAGTAGCACCCCGAGTGCCTGATGGAGTCAAAGAATCGATCTAGGGACACAAACTTCTCAGGCAGATTACTTTGGATACTTTTCTGCAAACGGTCTTCCTTAGAGGAAATTGATTATAACGGGAGGTTTCGAGGTCAATAAATCTCACTCGGGAGAATACGTCGTTTAATCTACTCAGGGCTCGAGTCCTCTTGCTCGATCATGGAAAAATTCTGGGGTAATCCGACTCGAGTTGCTCCGAGTCGAGTTCCAGTTATCAGTTTAGTTTACCCGATGCGTCTATCAGGATTTTCAACACACCTGCTAGTATGGGAAAATAATAGGTAGCGCAGCGATGGTGCAACTCCCAGGCCGTTGGAGATGATCCACGGGTCTTATCTTCATACTTATGAGCATGTCATCCAGAGTTTTGGCGCAGCTATGCACTCTGGGATAATAGAGTACTTTTAAGCGCGATTCATTCAAGTCGATTCTTCAAGTGACGAAGGAGGAACCCTCAACTTACGCACTTTCTCGAGTGAATATTATTCTCGTGAAAGACTATTCATGACTCGAGTGAACTTTCTGGCCACTCGAGCGCTTTCTTTTTGGAGCAGTTGTTGTCAGCAGTGACGTAGTACTCCGTTTTCCTGTCACGGGAATAGACATTTTAGTGATGTGAGCTTATCTTGTCAGACGACAGCTTGCACGAGTGGAGTTTGACCACTTTTTGATCGTTCAGTGCGCGATAATCTAGGGACTGTCAGTAAATGTCTAGATTTTCGTGCGTAGTGGGCAGTATTGAGGCGGAGCGGTTAGCCTCCTCGTGCGACGTGTAGGGCTGATTTACCCTGAGAACAAAACCAACATTGAGGATGGATTCACCCGGCTATAAATACCGCGAGGGAGGAGGGGTAAATTTTCCCCTTATTCTTCCTCGCGTCCGCATCTGCATTCTCATACATCCAAAACGTATCTATAATTTTTGATAGTTCTGTACTTTTGATAATTGTTTTTAGATTAAGTTTATGATTTACTTGGACTAACCTACTAATAGTTGCAAAAGTGCACAATGTTCTTGTTTTACACTTTGATGTGTAGAAATTATAAAAAATACAAGAGGAAACCTTGTTGTAGTGGAATTGAGACTTTCCTGAAATCTGTTTGAATATTGTATGAACACTCATTGTAAATATTCCATATATTAATAGAAAATTTTGACACAGTGGGAGTTTTTTCACCACAGTAATGTGACAAAAAAAACTGTGTGACAACTCTTTTTGAAGATTGAGACGTACCAAACAGAAGACGACATCAAATGAAAAAAGGCTGGTCGCGCAAGTTGTAGCCAATTTTGCGAGAAACGTTCTAGACTTAAACTTTGCCCAATTCCGAGTCCAGGCGGCCGAAATGTGCCCGATTTACTGCAGGCCTAGATGGGATGACGGCAATCCGTGAGTCTATATAAAGGGAGGAAACATAGGTTGTTGAATACCCCCTCATACCACGAATTTCAGCCGCCAAAGCCACGATTTTTCCTCCCCCATGGATCCTCTCTCCATGGGGTACAACTCCCAAGAATCCATGAAGGAAGAGCTCTAAGGGGCGGCGCTCCCCCCATGATTCCGGCGGCAAAGTGAAGAAGTCCCTGCGCCACCGCCTGCGCTGGCGTCGCCCTGCGCCCCGCGTTGTCGTCTTGACCGTCTTCACCACCATCTCCATCGCCAATTCCACCTTGGATATAGTCTTTCATCCTCCCACACACCATGTCATGTTTGTGTAGTTTCTTTCTTTTTAGATTGAATAGTTAAATGTGTTTGGTTCATTAGAATTATATGTTAATATGTTGCAGTCCTTTGGTGTCCATTATATTTTTGTGCGCATGGATCAATGATGCATGTGTAACACACGTTCGTTGGGAGACCCCAAGAGGAAGGTATGAAGAGCACAATAGAAAGTTTCCTTCAGAAAGAAACTAAGGTTGAATCGACCAGTAGGAGAAAGAAGCAACTTCTGAAGGTTGATGCAGCTGAGATGGCAGGGCGCACTACCGATTCAGCAGGAATGTGGAACCTACATAACACAATCAAATCACTTTACCCCCAATGAAGTAGTGAGGTTGTTAATCTCACCTGTTTTGATGAATACAAAGAGGTTAAACATATGATGTGGGAAACAGTATGAGAACAATATGAAAATAGTAGAAGCAATGTGAAAACAGTGGACACAATATGTGTATTATCGGTATGAGAAAATGGACCAGGGTGCACAGTTCACTAGTGGTGTCTCTCCATAGAAGATAAATAACATGTGTGGTGACCAAATTACAGCTGGGCAATTAACATAAATGAAGGCTGCACCGTAGTGCATATGCAAGACATAAAGATTACTATGTGATTCATGCGGGCATTACAACAATTATATTCTTTAAATGCAACAACAAATGGAACAATTGTTAAATATAACTGCAACAAGTATATTCTTTCGATGCAACAACAAATGGAACAAAATGAGTAATTTTCCTACCCTATACAAAATTTGCAAGTTCTCCTATGAATCAAAGACGAGAAATTGCTCTTCCAATATATATGAATCTAAAGAAAATAACTTTCCAATAGGATTCAAATGGCCACATGTTGCTACCCTATGCAATTTTTCGATCCTATATGAATCAAAAGAAGATCTCTTTCCAATAGGATTTCAATGTCCACATGTTACTATCCTACGTAATTTTCCTATCCTACAAGAAGTTCGTGTTACCTTGCCCATTGCAAGACAATGACATGGTTCTTGTGAACAAGTTGTATGATGTTAACATCTCGTTGATCAGCCGTGTACTCGAGATCAAGGACAAGTAACTTGTGTTCATCCTCGTAAAGCCATCTCTACAGTCGGCAAGAAGACCCGTGACCCTGGCGCTCTCGTTCGTGTAGGCGACATCGAGGGTCTTGCCATGTGCGGACACGTCCAAAAACCGAATACCGTATTGATTCATGGTGGAGGATGGCGAAGAAGAGAGGAGAGAAAGAGGAAGAAGAAGAGAGTGCCACGGTTACTATAGAAATTAGCGAGGGGGCCTCTGTTTTTTATCCCTCACGATCGGAACAACTTCCAAAGCGTGCGGGAGGAGAACGGCTCGGGCCTTTAGTCCCGGGTCGTATTACGACCCGAGACTAAAAGGTCTCACTCTTGGCGAATGGTTGCCAGAACCCTTTTAGTTCCGGACCTTATTACGACCGGAGACTAAAAGGGTTCGCAGTCAGGCAAACGGTTGACGCTGCCACCTCTAGTCCCAGGCCAATAGCTAATGGGGACTAAAGCCTATGACTAGAGGCCGTTTTTCTACTAGTGCTTGCTGAAGATCTTCTTGGGCCGTGGAGGCAACGTCCATGGACGTCGTGTTCTTCATGTGTTGTAGCGGCTTCTCTTGGCCTTGTATGCTTCGTATGAAAATCCAACATCTTTTCACCGGTCAGGGGAGGCTCTCTTGCACCATTCTCTTTATGAAGACGCCGTCTTAGATTTCACGGCATGTGGCTCTCCATAGGTTGTGTGGAATTTGCGGTGCTTTAGTGTTGTTTCTGCGTCGAGCTTTGTTTTGCAAGTTTTATATCTTGTTCTGCACCTCGATGTGGCTTTGTTTGCTGAGCTGATCAGCGGCAGTTCATGAGAAGAGGAGGTGTCGATCCTGGTGGTGTGGTCTGTGATGGTGCAGATGGTCTCAAGGATGTGCAAAAATTTCTTAAATGTGTGACTAATTTTCGAAAACATGTTTTATGAAACACGAGAGTGATTTCGTTGAGCTACATGAACAACTTTAGTTAGAACTTTATTATGCATATTTTGCGATATAGAAAACTCTGTTTCTGGATTTGTGCGAATGGAGAAAATAAATTTTTAGAGTTGAGGAAAGATGTCCCTACAACACAAAAAAAATGTTCATACTGATTAAAATACATTTTCACAATTTTAAGAAGTATTGTTCATATGAGAAAAATTGTCCATGCAGTTCAAAATAATTGTCCTTGTGGTTTAAATTAAATGTTTAGTTTGAGAAATATTGTTCATATTTTTCAAAATAATTGTTCCCGAGTCTCAAATAAAAGTCGTATGTGATAAAAGAGAACAAAGTAGAAAAACTAAGGGAAAGAAAGTAAAACGATGAGAAGAAATAAAAAAATCTTGAAAAGAAAACTTTTATTTAGCGAATGAAAATAAGCAATCGGGAAAGGAATACATGCTACTTTTTTTAAGGGCATCTCCGGCCATGTCGCCCCCCAGGGCCCTAAACGCCGCTGTTTTGGGGCCACCGCGGCGCCAAAGGGCGCTAATCTGAAACCTGGGGGGGCAGGGTTTCCAGTCGCCCCCAGCCCAATACTCGGCCCAAATTAATTCAAAAAAGTAGATTCAACACAAATTTATTAATTCGACGCAAATTCATAGAGTTCGACAGAAGTTTAACTAAAAAATAGTAAAAAACAGAAAAGCTATACGGCTACTGCAAGCCAAGGCTCGCCGCGATCGCCTGGCTGTAGTCGCAGTCGCACATGTCGTCATCGTCCAAGCCGTCGGCGTCCCACCTGCTCGTGCCTGCGCCGGGATCGCGGCAGTGCGGGTTGCTCGGCCCTGCGCCGGCGTCACCCCACCTGCTCGCCGCTAGGGCACGCTGGAACTCGGCTTCGTCGTCGCTGTCGGGGTCGAGGACGACGTAGGGCACCTCCTTCGGCTGCGGAGGGGTAGGGACGCGACGGCGGGCCGCATTGGCAGCAGGTTCCTGCTCGCGCTGCGCCTTCCGCTGCTCGGCCTCGGCGAGGAGGTCCGCGTCCTGGCTGTCGGCGGCGAGGTCCGCGTCGTGGCGGCGTTGCAGCTCCTGCCACCAGAACGCATCCTGGCCGTGCAGCCTCCAGTGAAGCCGCGCGGCCTCGTCTGGCGGCAGCCATCGACGGACCTCTTCGATGTCCTGCCGGAACTCTGCGTCGGTGGAGGGGATTGGGGGCACGGGGATCCCGCAGACGCTAAGGTGCCACCGTGGTTGCCCGTCGGCGGCGCTTGGGAGGCGTATATGGGGCGGGCACGGAAAGTCCGCCCGATACAGCGCCGAGGCTTCGTGCTTGCGAAGGTGGCGGCGGCGCGAGCCGTTGGCGATGGCGGCATCGACGTAGTTCGCCATCTACGCTACGGCGAGGAGGAAAGAACGGGGAGGAGGAAGAACGGGGAGAGCGGCGAGGAGGAAGAATGGGGAGAGCAGCGAGCGGCGAGGGGCCTTTTATAGCCTGGCGGGCATTTACTGCGCCGCGTGCCCTCGCTGCCGCCCGCCATGCCATTACTCCGGCGGCCTTTGAACGGGCGCATGCACTGGCCGGCCGCCACGCCATAAACGCCAGCAGCCTTTGACCGACGCGGGAGCCGAGAAGAAGATCACGGGCGGGGGTTTCTGTTCCCGTGGTTTTCCCAAACGTCGCTGACAGTGCTGACCCGCGTGGGCTGCAGCGCCTTTTCGGCCCCCCAAGCCCAACCCAGCGGGTTGGGTTTCGCCTGGGTGCCGCTGCGCGAATTAGCGCCGTTTCGGCGCTATTTGGGGTTCTGGGAGGGCCGGCTGGTGCGAAAACGGCGTTAGCTCTAAAAAGGCCGCCGGGGGGCTGGGGGGGGGGGGGGTGGTGTGACTCGAGATGACCTAATTTTGAGACCATGAATACATGCTGCCTAATGGAACTTGCGATATATATACCTCTGACACAAGTGAAAACTTGGGCCTGGCCCAGGTGTAGAGCGTTCAGCTGAGGTGGGATACATCTCGGAAGACCTTACCCTAAAACTAAAATAAAATTTTGTACAAAAAAAAAAATTAAAACAAATTGAGGGCACAGTTTGTGGTTGCCACGCTTTGGGGCCTGCTCGATCTAGACTTCCTAGTCAGATGCGGATGCCGGAACGATCCCGCAATATTCCAGGGAACGCTGAGAGACTCGAGATAGCTAGATCGATCCATCCTACCCTAAAAAAAAAAGAAAAAAACGATCCATCCGGCCATGGACGCCGCCGCCGAGACGGCAGCTGAGGAGACGAAGATGCCGTACATACCTCATGAGCTCGTCACGCTTATCCTGACCCGCCTGCCAGTGGCGTCGCTGGGACGGTTCGCGTGCGTGTGCAAGGCGTGGCACTCCACCATCTCCATCGACTGCCAACTCCTCCTCCTCAATAAGATATCCCTACTTCTTCGTTGCCCATATAATAATAGAAGAAGATATCGTGATACGCAGGACCATTCGACATCTGCTTCTTCTGAAACCCAAAACCCCACACATCCAGGACGTGATGCGGCCACGCCTATATCGGACGCTATTCCAAAGGACATGTCAGACGGTTGTCCACATGAGACGCGGAAGTACGTGATACCCGCCAGGCGTCGGGGTGCAAACCACTATTGATATCTCGATGCTAGCGAATATGCTAGTGACAACCCAAGTTTCGGCGACTGCTGGTAGTGGTTTTCATAGTTAGTCGCTTTTATTTGCAAAGTTCTAGACATGTGTGTATCGAATAGTAGCTGAGGTATTAGTCGGACATGCAAATCGAGTCTAGAAGTCATGTTAGTCCAAGTCCTGGCACTTGCTGTTGCACACGCACTCTAAATAAAGAGGCCGCGCCTCATGTTACATGGAAAAGTTTTTTCGCGAGTAAGTAAACCATAAAAATCCACTTCTATGTTTATGATTTGATGAGTATCGACCTGAGATTTGGCACAAGTTCTTGGACAAAGATTTGATTGAGATTATTGCTATCCAATTATTTTGTACGATGAAAGATCGGGTAACAAGACCACGTTGTCGACTTCGGAAGTTCTTGGACAAAGATTGGACTGAGATTATTGTTATCCAATTATTTTGTAGGATGAAAGATCGGGTAACAACACCGTGTTGTCGACTTCACAAGTTCGTGTGATTATACTAAACAAAGTGGAGTAGTTGATTGTATGCATGTGAACCAATTGATGTAACTTTCTCACGATAAAGAAACTGGCTGCATTGACGGAGTAGGGATATAGTTGACCTCTCAAAAATATATTATAGACTGGTATCGGCAAACTAAAACTGAAAACCAGGCGGAAAGAAACTGACTAATGACTTGCATATAATATTACTGAGTTGTTCCTAGACCAGCTGATGATGTGGCTTAAAAATATGACGTGGGGGGCATAGCGCTGACCTTAGTCCCATTTAGTTATTATATACTAGATAAAACCCCGCGCGTTGCGGCGGGAAATCAATATATTCTTAAGCGGCAAATCAATCTATTCTTAAGCTATATAAGAGTGTATCCGATTTGCAGAAGTATTTTTCTCATAATAAATCAAGATAAAATCTTGTGACTTTGTATAAGTGCACCAGATCAAAAGATAATTAAATTACATGCAAGTTTGTGAACCTTGTGGCGTAAGTATGCACAAAAAGTAATTTTCTTAGCTTGTTGTTTACACCTTGATCCATTTGTGCAGAAGAATAACCAAAGGAAAACAAAAGTTGAGTAGGACAACATATATATATTTTACCACATCTTGTTAAATAGACGGTGTGCCATCATTGAACAATTAAACCGGAGGACAAACATAGCAGGGCATACGTGACCCTCTCAACCAAGAAAGTTTGTGTTCCTAGGATTGGCATTAACACCAGAGCTAAAAAGAAATAAATTAGAACCTTACATTTGTCCAGTGAAGCTGTAGGTTTGAAGGGATAATATTCAAATATCTCAACAATCAGCATCAGATAAGGTTGTTTGATTGTAACTACACACATATGCCGGAAAACTCAACATCCAAGAGTAGTAAGCACCATTCCCCATATTTGACATCACACATGTACATCCCAAGGAGGAGCACACAGGAGAACCGTATTCTCCACTCCGATAGGCTGAACATTCAGTTGACAAAAAATAACGGCATGAGACGGCCGTAAATTGTATTATAGTACCAACGAATTAAGGAGTAAGAAAAAAATAGACATTTAAATAACAGGAAGCGATCACATACCTGATGGGTATGCATGTTCGATATTCGGCAATGAGCTCTTTTCCAGTGATTGGGACGGAACTACCGGTTCCGTCGAGTATGTTTTGTTTGGACCGTCGATTATAACTTGATTTTTTCTAACCATCGATTAGAAAATCATGAGCAGTCCACGAGTTAGATTTTTTCCCCAGAATGAAGTGACAGGCATCCTGGGCTCCTGGCTCTTCAATCCCGACTCATATTGAAAAAAAAAATCAATCACCTAATGGATCGCCGCCGCCTCAGACCATGCGACCAGGAAGCTGCCGCCGGCGCTGCAGCTCCTCCCTAAGCTCATAAAGTCCGCGGCGAGGGGGCAACAACACGCTCACCTCCTTCCATCCCTAAGCTTAACGGGTTGCAGCAGCCCACGACGTGTTAGGGATTGAGGCGATTTGAGGCGTGGGGATCGAGCGCCCGGCGTCTCTGCTAGCAGCGGCTGCAGGTAGTGATTTGAGACGTGGGTATCGAGCGTCCGGCATCTCTGCTTGCGGCGGTTGCGGGCAGTGATTTGAGGCGTAGGGATCGAGTGCCCGACGGCTCTACTAGCGGCGATTGCGGGCAGTTCTAGGTCGGCATCAATCCCTCGCCATTCACGCCCTGAGCCAACTGGTGCGGCCGCCGCCGGTGACTAGGGAAGCATCTGTCATCGCCGATCTCAGCAGGATCATCAACAGGGTCGTCGAATTCTGCAAGTCACTCGCCTGGAGAGTGTTGAAGTTCAGTTTGCCCTGGAGAGACCAGGTAATTCGGTCAGGGATAGGGAATTGGAAGAAGAAGAAAATCACATGATTGGTTTCAGCGCCTTGTCGTTCAACACTGAGTCAGGATGCAGGTGATAAAGCCACATATCTGCATACACTTTTCAGCCCCTGAAGACAACAACATTGCAAAATGAGGCTTGGCTGTCTACGGGTATTTCCTCTAGCATGCTTGTGTAAGTCTCTTCTGCAGATTTACACTACACACACAAGATGCACAATCAAGATCAGAGACAAGTAGCAGGCTCAGCTTAGCTGCTTAAGCAAGTGCTCTCATATCAGAGTTTCTTGCAACACAACCATGCAGCTACGGAATCATGAAATAAGCAAGTACCATCCAGAACCAGCTTATATTGTCGGACCCGATGCAAGATATGGATTTTATTGAAACACATTTTCTGAAGTACAATAGTATTGTTATTCTGTATACTGTCACTCAAGTAGTGTTGATTGCTATGCTAAGCCATTCTGTGTCATGTCACTCAATAGTGTTGTCATTCTGAAGCCAAACATATTCTTTCGCTCAAATAGATTTTGCTGATTTTCACCATTTTATTTTCTGTTAGTGCAAGCAATCAACCCAAAGCATGTATCTGTTATAAGATAGCAAGAAGAAAAGGCTTGAGCTAAATACACAAGCACACACCCCAGTGTTCAGTAACAAGAATTTTCGGACCTAAAGATCAATTCAAGGTTGGTTGGTTAAAGTATAGTTATGGTACACTAGGCTCCTGAATGTTTCTGTCTGAACTAAGGCACAGTTAGGCAGCAATTTGGTGTCAACTGGACCAGCAGGTAGTTCAATATCTCTGCACATGTGGCTGCTTGTTTGGTCGTATGATGATCAATTTCTACTCTAGTTACATGAGACATCATGCTTACTTTACGCTGAGGCGTGTCCGATCATCCGGCTGACGCGCATATCATATGTCGAGAATGACATGACCAAGGAGACCTGCAGTGCTCCATGCCCGGGGTGAGAAGAACTCCACTAGGGATCACAATATGACCAGTTTTGGTGTCTTGGTGATGCACACGATTGCATGATCGATACTTGCCATGTCAGTCACGTGCATGCATGGAGCTAGACAAACAGATTGATGTACTCGTGTATACATTTCCGAGCTAGCTTTGCTAATTGATCACACAGTAAGCTAGCTTCTTATATGACTACTACGTGGCTCTCGATCACGATAAAAGAACCGGCCGGAAGCGCAAGAACAATCAGGTCGAAGAGAGAAATCCAGTTAGCGTGGCTTCTGTAGCCTAATCCTCCAACAAACTCCCATCTCTGAACTCTCACTCCACGAAACTGTCCCCACGTAAGTTTGGTACGTGCACTAGTGCAACGTCAACGATTTGTTGGTGCACTGTAACGTGCAACAATTGTATACCGTGCAACCCAATTTTTGGTATCGTCCCCACGCTATTGGTACCGTCCCCACAAAATTTTTGGTACCGTCCCCACGCTGTTGGTACCGTCCCCACAAATATATTGGTTCCGTCCCCATGCTTTTGTTACCGTCAGGTTCCGTCAGTCTGGTTCCGTCTATTTTACGACCATTAGATTGGGTAGGATGGACGGTTCGTAAAAATGCCAACCACCCTAAAACTTGTATTCGGCAATATATATTTAGCCAACATTATGGTGCACTCTGTTTGAATCCAGTACTTTTAGCAATCTTGTATTATAGGGCTAACCGTATAGTCTAAAATTTTAGGTAGAATTTAAGTATTTGATTTCACTCATGTAAGTGGAGCGATTGTGTGTGAAAGTAGTATAGAACACGGCAGCAACGATATACCAGAAAATGAAAGGATATATGTCATGTGCTCTGTTACTACAAAACAAAGGGAAGCAATATAAGATAGCAATACAATTCGTACAGGGAGAGAGAGATCTGCACGTACGCGGATACTATGGTAGAGCCGTAGAGGAGATGTTAGTTTGTAGGAAGGGGTGACCGTATGAGGCTGCACTCGATCGCTGCAATCTCCATTGCCGATTGATGCAACCGCAAAGTTGAAGATGTCGACAGGCGATGGCCCTGTGCTAGCAAACATCAGAAGTTGCCGCCGGCCACTGGTATCTCCATATATAAATGCTGGGCGACGATATGCATGTGTGAAGTTGAGAACTTGTGGACTTCAAGAGGGATTTATTGATTGGGAAGTGTTTGGGAGATGAACGGAACATTAAAGATTGGACTGCATTTTATCCATTGTACAATAAGACGAAGAGGCAGGACATCCGCAGATTTTTTTTAAAATCCGCAACTTGAGTGACTCTGGGAAAATACATGGGACGGGTAATAATGGAGGAGACGAAGAGCGTTCTGTGGAAAATTAGCGTGGAAGGATACCAGTGGTGTCACGTCCAGGAAAATTAATTATAGAAAAATACATTTATTTCCTAAAAGTAGGAGGAACAGGATGACATGGACCAATTAGAATCTCGCTGATGTGGATAGGCTGCATGTTTAGAGAAATAGGTTAGTGGGGCTCATCTACTTAGTTATAGAGGATTATAGATTATAAATAGGGAGCGACTATGTCTCAGTCGACTGATTTTTTCTTAAATCTCAGCCAATTTAGAAAAGTGCAACTATCTCTACTACTTAAAAGAAGGATTTCGTTCCGTCTTCTCCACGCTCGCGATACGTCGCCCCATCGTCCAACACCCCTACGCCATCCCTCGCTGCCTTTTCTTTTACCTGGATATGGGCCAAACGCCCAAGCCCAGCATTCTGTACGTCTTCGTCCTCTCCACGATGTGAAGGGCGCTTGGCAATCTTGGGAGGATCTGGGTAGACCTAACAGCGATGCGGCGGCGCAGGTACTCCTCTTCGGCGCCCTCCTGCTCTTCGTCGTCTTCGTGCCCTTCTCCTCCTTGTTCGGCGAGGGGACGGTGCCCCGATGCTCTACACCCCCGAGCCCTCCCCAGGATCTCTCACCACTGTCTTCTCTCTGCAGGCACAAGCCCTCTACGGAGCAGATGACATGAGCTTCGACCACCCAAGCCTCCGACGACCGGCTCAGATACAGCAATGTCGCCAGTATCCCTCCCCTATCCATATCATATCTCTGTGCTTAGTGTCTCCTATCTCGATCTCACTTCTCTCTACAGGTACACGCGGGCGAGGAGCCGCTCTGCCGCTCGGAGCTCTCTCTCCGCCGCCCCGACCAGGATTTCAAGCGCCAACCCTCTCTCCAAAGTGCCCCTAAGGCTCCCTCACTCACGAGCTGAGGGCCACCCTGCTCACCATCTCTTCCTCTGGTGCGTGGACTTGGACTCAACCACACTTCCCAATAACTGTTCCTGGAGTGAGAAGAGTCGTGGCAGATCCGGCTCTTTCCTATTATTTATCTTTCTTCAATGGATCATGAGATTCTGTCTGAATATTGTTTGTACATGTGTACTCTGACTGAAGAATTATGGTCTGCTGTAGTAAATCTGATGTCATTTACAATCTTCTCCACCGGTCAAGCGAGCTCATTTTAATCTTGAACACTTTTGTTGTGGGATGTGTAGGCACTCACCCATGCAGAAAATGGTTGAGGCATTGTCAATGGCATGCTGATCTTCTGCGGTTCTGCTGGCAAAGAAATAAGCCTACTGCTGTCTGCATGCACTGACCTTGGTGGTCTCAATTAATCCTTACCAATCAGCTTGGAGATGGCTTATTCTAGAGGCATGGTGCTGCCTCGAGATGATCGCAGCATGGGAGTGGCTTGAAGGGGAAGGCTAACTCAGTTGAGTTCCTCGAAAGGGGGTGGTAGGGATGCGAATTCTGGTGCTAAAGCTATTAACATAATTGCAACCACGATGAGTGGCCGAAATGGTTTTCCTGAAGACCTTGACAGGTAACGACAACACTACATTCGTATTTACAATCTATTGTGTTAGCTGTGAAGCAAAATTTGTTGATATGGTTACTGAAATAGTAGGTTACTAACATCACTGAACACGTTGTCGGAATTGGTTATTTTCGGGTTGTATATGAGGTAACAGTGGATAGACATGGCGAATTGGCGCCACGCTAGCTCATGGAATGTGGTGCATGTGGACAGGAACGTTGTGTGCACTGATGCTGGGTGATGCGCGTGATGCAGCCAATAATTGTGATGATGATACGCCTTGTGACAACCAGTACCTTTATACCCTCCATTCAACTCGTTTTTCCGGTAATGTAGTCAATGACACAAAACAGAAAAAGAACATGTCCTCTTAGCCTTTTGTTTCACCTTAGGAATTTTATTTTTCTTATTGACATTCATTCATTCCTAAATACAACCTCAAAATTCACACCGTGACCAAGGCGATCAAGATGTTTCTGAACCCCAGATCCATCAAGTTAATTTTTTGATTTTAGGATCATGTTGCTCTTCGGCTCATAATTAACTGTCTGCCAATTTAATTTTGCAGCCTGTATCATATAATGATTTGTGCATTGCACGGTGACTCATTTTATAGGTACTAAGGCCAGCACGGGCTCTACTAAACCTGCTAAAATAAATGCATGGGAAAATATCACATGCTCTTACTGCTTTTGTTCCTGTAAATTACGTTCTCTGAAGGTCATTTTTCTCTGGGCGTCTCTTAATAAGAGGGACATCCATCTCAGAATTACCTATTCTCGATACCCAAAGTTCTGTTGCGCGTAATTTTGATACTTTCTGTATGGTTTTAAATCTTATTCAGGCACCGCGACTTCATGATTTGGCATCCAATCATCCACGATTAAAACAAAAACTGAGGGTAAATATTAATATTTGGATTCGTTTTTGGATGTACAATGGGAAATATATTTAGGCACACTAATGTGTATAGTCTTCCCCGTTATGTGGTTATAACTGTTCTGGTTGGCTTGAATATCTTAGGTACATACCGAGGCACAACTAGATCACGTATTTGTGATACCTTTACCAAGTTTGGCTTATGAAAATGATCTAGCGGCATATCCATTTCTGACAGAGCTGCCAGTGTAATTCAGACCGGGAAACAATTAAGTTGTGGGCTCATAGAACACATAAGGAATAGTTAGGGGCCTCCCCTCCTGTTCCCTTTCTTATACATGACATAAACAGAACATGAAAAAAATATCAGAAAATACTATACTGAATGAAAAATGTCAACCCGCTTGGGAGTTCCTCGACATTTCACACACATATTCCTGGGTAATTTCTAGCAGAAGGGTCGAGGAACAGGTTTGTGAACCGCCGGAGTTCTTGCATGAGCCGAGGATTGAACTGTGCGGTGTTGACAGTCGAGGAAGAGGTTTGTGAACTGTGGAGTTTGTACTTCATTGTGGGATGATTTCATGTTGATATAATGAACTTCTGCCATGGAAGGACAAACATGTTGGAAAATTGGGAGGTGGGGCACCTTCTACTAAGAATCTACTTTTGAAGGCATCTGCATTCAAACTTGAGGGTGGTTAATTTTTTGAGGCCCGGTATACCTGAATTCATGTGTTCATATGTGAGTCGTGGGTTTCAGGGAAAAACAACGTCTGTATATTGTTTCTGCATTTGGTGGCCCCAAAGTTGAAGTAGGCAATTTACTTATTTGTTCATTGGGTCAATTATTCTATTTTCTCTAAAATTGTTTGACCTACCCCATCATCTTAGTTGGGATCAAGTACAATTATGTTGATTTAGGCAGAACTGATTGATTTTAAATTGTTAGGAAAGTTATGAAATAAAAATGCATAGTGCATATTTTGGTTTCGTGATTTTGGATGTAAGGTGGCATAAGTAGTCTCCGGTTAGCTTTCCAGGTGTAGTGAAAAAACTATCAAGAATGGATCATACAGTTTTGTACTTTTGTAGTTAACTTGGAAGGTTTCCTTTTAATTGTTAGGATACTTACGGGATGTCATAATGTTGTTTACTGCTGGGGATATACTTTCGTTGAAAATGGAACTCTATTTTAGGCTTAATAGTGTTGTCTTGAGGAGCGAGGTTCTATGTTTTAAATTTCCAGTTATGATATATGTTTTTACTTACTCTGTTGGTTCAATAGTTTGTTTACAAGCCTCATTTTAGATCACTGGTAGCAGGTTTGTTCCTGTAGTACGATATAAGCAGGATGCATGATATAGCATCAATTTCTAATTAAAGCTTAGGGAGAGCCGAGTCCTATACCCCGTTGAATAGAAATGTAGTCCACTATAATGGAAACACAATATACCCCTTAAATTATCCTTTTATCATTTGGCCCATGTTGTACTTAATTTTACACTACTTTACAATTGTAATATCTCAAGACAAGTGATGAGGAAGTGTTTCCAACTTTAGTGTTGTCTATGTCTTGTGATGCATTTTTTAGATGCCACCTGGATACATGCAGAGAGTACAAAGCTGTTGAAATTGAAGATGGGAAGAGGAAGTTGGATCAAGGTAACCGACTAAGCTGTTGTAGCAGCAAGTACCTCTTCAATGTAATTACACTAACCTTTTTTCCCTTTCACCAGGCACACCGTAGAATTTTAAAAGCTTGGACTGACACAATGCATGTCTTCGAAGACATATTTGGAATGAACTTATTATGTTTTTATATTAGTTAGACGTCAAGGTATTTGATGCCGTGTTATTCTCGGTTGATTCTATGTCATGTTTCCTACAGGCCTGACAATGAACATGACAATACTAAGTCAGGCCTAGATAAGAAAAGGCCTTGTGATGCATTTTTTAGATGCCACCTGGATACATGCAGAGAGTACAAAGCTGTTGAAATTGAAGATGGGAAGAGGAAGTTGGATCAAGGTAACCGACTAAGCTGTTGTAGCAGCAAGTACCTCTTCAATGTAATTACACTAACCTTTTTTCCCTTTCACCAGGTACACCGTAGCATTTTAAAAGCTTGGACTGACACAATGCATGTCTTCGAAGACATATTTGGAATGAACTTATTATGTTTTTCTATTAGGTAGACGTCAATGTATTTGATGTCGTGTTATTCTCGGTTGATTGTATGTCATGTTTCCTACAGGCCTGACAATGAACATGACAATACCAAGTCAGGCCTAGATAAGTAAAGGAGTAGGTGAAATATGTGTTTAGCCGTTCATTCCCAACAAGCAAGAATTTGAAGTTTTGGGAATGCTCTAAGGTACTCTGTCTCATTGTTTTATGCTGATGTTTTAACAATAATTCTACATTGACCATTGAAAATGGATCTGATGCAATTGTAACATGATCTTGTAATTAAGATAACATGAGTGCCAATTATTTGGTGCCATTGTTTGTCCCGAGTTTAAATGCGAGGGGCCTGATCCTACAAAAGCATTCCAGTTCTATTGTTCGGTGCAAGTGCAACTTGCTCATGTATCTGTTGTTTCCAGGATATATTGTATTTTAAGGAAGGCTGGTACAAAATTAATGTGTACTTCCTATGTCCAAAATTATAAAATATTTTGGTAGGCCAAAACATCTTTTGTTCTGGGACAAATGTAGTATTTCGTATTGATGCCTGCGACGA
Organism: Alopecurus myosuroides; assembly: GCA_028641055.1. Lineage (NCBI taxonomy): Eukaryota > Viridiplantae > Streptophyta > Magnoliopsida > Poales > Poaceae > Alopecurus > Alopecurus myosuroides. Next base: position 34,234,662 of record CM054058.1, on the reverse strand, counting down.
GGAAATTCAATCAGTTTACCCTATAATCCTATCTTACTTTACTTTTTCCGCCTCCTTCACTGAAATTCTCCACAATCCAACAAAAATCAACCCGTAGCAACGCACGGGCATTTTGCTAGTAGTTTAAAGAAAAGTGCAATTGCATTTTTCTGAGCGGAAAAGTGCAACTGAACTCGTTGCACTTTTCTGGACAGAAACGTGCAATTGCACTTTTTTTTTAACTGCGGTTGCACTTTTCTCAAAATTGACTGAGACTTAAGAAAATCTCAGTCAACTGAGATTTAGCAAAACCGTTATAAATATGAGTTTTCATATCTCTTTGTTTTTCTTCCTTTTTTTAGCCGTGTTGTTTGCTCTATATGGGAAGTTTTGTGTACGGCTTTTCGCCGACTTGAAATAATTTCAAAATGGTTAAAGCTGTCTGCCCGCCCGCCTTAGATTCGTCAAAAAAATATTCTTTCTGTTCGTGGATGGTGATTCTATTCTTGTGTCCGTGAGCGAGACAAAGGAGACAAATGTTACCCAAACTGATATCAACACAAATTGAAAATTCTAACCGAAACTTATCGTACTGTTTTCGTGTCATCTATGCAAGGCTCGGAGAAAGTCAAGTGCAGAGTGGAATTCTGAATCTGAACTAATTGTATTGCATGCAGGTCGGGAGAGTTGCATAAGTAGCAGTACATGGGCACACCGCGTGATCCTAAATACAAGGCACTAACACTTGACTAGGTAGGGCGGTTAGATAATACGTGACAACAAGTGTGTTCAACATGCAGAATACAGCATTGAGTACAGAGTGCTGAACTTGAGTTACTCGGAATGTAGAAATTACAGGACAAGAATTCCTCCGTGAGCTGAACAAGTACAACTATAGGTAGGGTGACTTAGACACTGTCTAAGAACATGTGTATCACCGTTGTGAGCTATCTGATTTATATCTCTCTTGATGTGAAAATTTTGAGTCGAGGAAGTGGAGGTAGCTTGCATGAATTTAGCAAGTGTTTCCCTCGTGTCCCAATGGGAAAATAATTATATGAGACCTGGTCTACAAATTTAGTCTCGTGGACCAACTCCACTAATTGACACGTGAGCAGAAGAGACAAAACAACCGAAATTTGCATGTCTATTTTTAGATCTAAACTACCATGCAAGCCACGTGTCAATTGGTGGAGTTGGTCCACGGGGCTAAATTTGTAGACCAGGTCTCATATAATTATTTTCCGTCCCAATGTAGTAAATTGTGATCCAATTTCCTGGTGGCAGCCACCTTTGCTATGTTTTGGTTATCTACGAGAAAAGTTGGCCTCTGAATATTGAACACCTGTGCCACCATTGCTGCAAACAAAAGGCCTCTGCTTGGAATGCTGCGGATACTTGGTGTTTTGAGGCATGATACATTATATTGCACACCGTTCCCTCCAATTCCATCTTGATACATCCCTATTCCAGTAGCCTGCAGATGATTAGTTCCCATATCCGCCCTGCACTTCCAAGGCGCGTCAGAGAAAATAAGAGGTGCATGTATGACCGTGTGAGAGATGATAGTTTTCCGTTGACCAATTTTGCCCCGCATCTTATCATTCGGTTTTATCTCATGATTGCCTACCTTTGGAACCAGTGCGATTTCAATATCATTTGAAAGTGCTTGAGCATGCAAGCTTATTTGGTAGGGTTCAGTTTCCTTCCTACCAAACAAAAAAATCATTTCTAGATTTCCAAGTACACCACATGAAGTTGAATATGTTTGGCTATGTGCTATGTGGGTGATTCATCACTGGTAGAAAAAAGGCCTTCCGTACGCCCCCTTCAGTCCCCAAAATGTCCGAACCGTGACTAAAGGGGTCTTTAGTCGCGGTTCGGGAGGCGACCCGCGACTGAAGGTCTTGAGTGGCGGTTGGGGTAGCGCGCGGAAAGATTTAGTCCCGGTTGGCCTGGCCACCCGCGGCTAAGATCTAATCTAGGAGATGAAAGGTAACGGGCAAAGAGAGCGTTAAGGAGAACATACCCTCAAAGACACAAAGCGTTACGAGATCAAATCTTGTTGTTGGCATAGTCGTACTCACACCGATCCCGAGAGCGAGAAGATGTGAACCGCAATCCGGCAGTGCCTCCATGATCGGTCACACGTACGGTTGATAAAGACCTCCGTTCCCTCGATCCAGTGGGGCAGCGGAAGTAGAGGATCCACTCGGAACTCCTGCAGCACGACGGCGTGGTGGTGGTGAAGAATCCCACAGTCAGTGCTTCGCCAAGACGGAGACCATGGAATGGAGCAGCGCGTGGAGAGGAAGTGAGGTGGGCAAGTGTGTCGAGGAGGGAGAGCTCTTACCCTCCTTTTATAGGGGAGGGGTAGTCATCCCAAGGTGGGTGCGGCCAGCCCATGTTGGTGCCCCCACCGCTTCCCTCGTCATGTGAGTGGACTCTCCACTCACACCCACTCATTTTCCACTTAAACTCCACTAAAAAATCCCAAAGGTTTTTCTTTAATAAATAAATAAAACATTTTTATTTCATTATTTCAGCATTTGTTAATTCTATTAACAAACTTTTGCATATAGCACCTCGAATCATTTGTTAATTCTATTAACAACCATTCGATGGAAAATCCCTTGAACTATTTCAATTTTCCCCGAAACAATTTCGGTGATGTCCAAAACATTCTTCGATATTCTGTATCCTCTCAAATTGGTCATCGAACCTTAAGTGTGTCACCCTACGGTTCGCGAACAACATAGACATGATTGAGACTCCTCTCCGATCAATAATCAATAGCGGGATCTGGAGTCGGAACTTCTCGCCTCCCTGTCTTTAGTCCCGGTTGGCCTGGCCACCCGCGACTAAAGTTCCAAACTGGTTGCCTCCCGCGCGGTTTTATTTCGCGAGCGAGAGACAGAAGGTCATTGCTACAGTGCGCGCGCGGCTCTCTGTTCTTCTTCCTCTCTTCTCTTCTTCCTCTCTTCTTTCTCCACCCATGGATTCTCCCGTTTTCAAGGTTCTCCATGTGCCCACACCATGCGGCAAGAATCTCTACGTCGCCTATACCAACGGTACGGTTCAGCTGCGTGTGCAAGGCGTGGCGCTCCACCGTCTCCGACGACGCTTCCTTCCGGCGCGCGCACCTCCGGCTGCAGCAGCCATCGCTGCTTCTTTCTCCGAGCTGGTTACGGGGCGTGCGCATGGACAATATCGTGCTGTATAGGTTGGAGGAGAACCAGCAGCAGGGCACCACCCCGCCCATCGTGCACGCCATGGACCTATCATCCTACCAACGGATGCACGACTTCGCCCACTGCAATGGGCTGGTCCTGCTGCCTGGTGAGGCTGCCGTGCGCGTTGTCAACCCGTCCACGCACCGCGCCTTGACGCTTCCGTCCAGCCACGCCGCCGAGCCACCAAACATAAAGGCATTGTCTTTCGACCACCAGGTGTTTGGTCTCGGGCACGACCCAAACTCCGACGCCTACAAGGTGGCGCGCTTCTTCTACTATTCGATAGGAGAGTACCGCCGCGCCGGCAGGATGGAAGTGTTCACCATTGGAGCCGACCAGCATTGGCGCGAGGCAGCAGAGCAACCGACATACCCTATCTCGATATGGAGGAGGAAACCATCAACATATTTCAAGGGGTCCCTTATCTGGACCATAGACCAGGATAACGCCCCAGGTTTACTACGTTTCCGATTGGAAGACGAGGTGTTTACGGTAATTCCGCCACCGCCTTGCTACCCGAGGGGGATATCGTACCCAACTTTCGATTTATCCGAGCTACGTGGAGAGCTCTGTTTGGCGCGTAAAGGGTCTGACATGAATACGATCGAGATGTGGATGTGCGATAATATCGAAAACCCGCAATGGGATCAACGTTACACAATCAAAGCTTCAAAGTACAGGCCCCCAGATTTCAACCCAATCGCCATAACGGTTGACGAGATTGTTTTTATAGAAACCTATAGTAGTGTCAGACGCTACGATCTCAAAACTAAAACATACAAGGATGTGTTCCATATGGAGGAATTCAGGTTTAACAACGCAAGGCCAGTGACAAAAAGGTTTGAATTCTCCGTCTTTCATGTGATCCCCTACATTCCAAGTCTCGTTCCCGTCTAGCAGATTGTCGTTGGTGTTTGTAAAAGATTGTGTCGCTTCTTGCAATGAACTACTCTACAGTCTACACTACTACTTTTACTTGTAATGACTTCTATGTTTAGTATTTTTTTCATACCGTGTATTCAGAAGAATTGAGTACCATGTATCCTGCTTGTAGTCCACAATCTCAAAGCTCGAGTCACTGGTAGAAAATAGGCCTACAGTCCCGGTTCGCCAGGACCATTAATCCCGTCCGGGCAACCAGGACTAGCTATGCGCGACTAAATGCCCCCCCCCCCCCCCTATAGTCCCGCCACTTACGGACCGGGACTAAAAGCCCGTCCACGTGGGCGCTAGGGGTCCGTTGCGGCGGAGGACCTTTAGTCCCGGTTCTTGTGGTTAACCGGGACTGAAAACCTGCGCAGGTTTAGGGTTTTAGGCCCCCTAAACCTGTTTCCTTTTTAATTTGTTTTGTTTTAATTTCAGTACACATATACATGCATATATATATATATATGAAATATCAAACAAGGAGAATTCAATAGGAATATATAATATATATTCAATATCGGGTGACCATATATACAACCTCGAACAAGTTTCCATATTACACAATTAAGATGGACGAGCATACACAAATTCGCACAAGTTTCAAAGTACTCAGGGCTTATACATGCGGATAAAAGTCATCGTCGGTGGACGCATGGAACTCTCCTTTCTTCTGGATGACATGCCTAAGGAAAAATCCTGCTATTTCCTCTTGAATTGGTCGGAAGCGAGCTTCTGGAGTAAGCGCCCTCCGCAAGTTATTGAGACCCTTCCGCGTTTCCTCATCCTTCTTCCTCTCAGATATTTCTTTCCGTATGTTCTCACAGACATAGTATCCACATAGACCGGTCCCCGGTGGCTGCTTATCCACACCTTTGACCACATTTTTAAATTGTAGCGCATCTTTGAATTCACCGACATGTTGAAGTGAGAGCCGTCTCCAAATTCTACAATGCAAATAAAATTAAATGAACAAGGGAGTTATTAGCTTAGAAAATGAACAAAAGAGACCGATCGATATAGAGCGCAAATGATTGAAAAATAATTACTTTTGCATCATTTTTCTCATGTTGACCCAAAGATCTGTATTTGAATTCATAGAGTCAATGATCAAAACTAAGGACTTGTGAAGATCAATTTTTAGCAGAATCCAGTGGTACCTGCGGACACATTAGATGCAGAGTCATGCATAATTTATCGATTGGACATACCATGCATGGAGTAAACAAAAGAGAATGGGAACATGAGAGAAACACTCACCCAAAATGGTAAGGAAATAGAATATATCTTTTGGATTCATGCTTTTTAAAAAAATTGTACAAGTCTTTCTCCACATCTTTGGGATGATTTTCTAACATAGTTCCATTAATGATTTGTGGGTCAATGAACCCAACATCATGGATGAGTCTTACTTTGCATTCCCAAATCTTCAATCTGCATAATAGCGTACGGAACAATATAGTTAGGACAATATATATATATATATATATAGTGTAGGCAATGAAGAACGAGATGAGGTAGAAATAAATCACTTACAGAACGTAGCAACTCAGGATAGATTTGTCGAGCTCACGCATATTGAACAGCTGGAACAATTCACTCAACTCAACTGTTACAGAGTACTTTTTGGTGTGATGCTCCTCTGTATAATCCACATACACATATTCTTTGTCGGTAAATGCTATGAAATCTTTGTACCAACGTAGCAGACTTTGCATTAGTGGTGGTAGATTCTTTTCCTTCGCAGGCTCGACGAGAGGCCCTTTCTTCACATATTTTAATGCTACATCAGCCATTGGCATATCGTCCATGTCTAAAAAGGCACGAAGAGACATACCGGCCTCGGACGCATTTTGCATGGCAGTAGCTACAGTCAATCCCATTGCTGTCACAGCATTTATGACCTCGGGGTCCTGTTCCGGAGCGGCTTTCACTATGAGGGGGGGGGGGGGGTCGATTGTTTACTCTGCATCCCGAGCTGGGCAACTTGTTTCCCGCTTTTTATCATTTTTGCTTTTTCTTTCTCCTCCTCCAATATTCCTGCTTGCTTACGAAGTTCAATATCATAGTCTTTAGGCAAATTCTTCACGGATTGGGACACTGTCGATAAAAAATCCGTAGCCCAATAGTCTACAATCGGAGGGAATACTTCCTTGGGCTCAGGCTCCTTTAGCGCCTTCAGTTTGCCCTTCCATTTGTCAACGTCAGCCTTCACGACCAATTTGGTTTCAGCATCACTAAGTTCCCAAGGCCTTGGGGGGAGAGGCTTCAGTGATGGCTCCGGTACCCGTGTGGTCTTAGGTACATAAGGGTCCGGGTTAATAGACCAAGAGCGGGTTCCCTTGCTGGCCGCCTGCTTCTGTTTCTTCGCTGGAGGAGGAATGGGGGGCGACGTCAGCTTATCCTCCGGAGGAGGAGTGGGGGGCGACGTCCGCTTATCCTCCGGAGGAGGAATGGGGGGTGACGTCCGCTTATCCTCCGGAGGAGGAATGGGGGGCGACGACGTCTGCTTTTCCTCCGGAGGAGGAATAGTGGGAGACGTCTGCTTTTCCTCCGGGGGAGGAATGGGGGGCGACGTCTGCTTAACCGCCGGAGGAGGAATCGTGGGCGACGGCTGCTTAACCGCCGGAGGAGGAAGATCGGGGGACGGCGTCGAATGGCGTGAAGGAGGCGTAGGTGAACCAGCACCAGCACCAGCACCACCACCACCACCAGCACCTGCACCATCGTAGGGGGGTGGACTTGTTAGCCTTGGCGTCTCGCCTGGAAACACTATGTACTTCTTTTTCCATAGAATGAACTGGCGCTTGACATCTCCAAGTCCTCTCTCCCCTTCGGGTGTAGCTATGTCAATCTCCAGGTCCTCAAACGCTTGGACTATGTCTTCCACCGTGACACGAGCATAGCCATATGGAATGGGGTTGTTGTGATGGAGTGCTCCAGGTGTATAGGGTAAAGCACTGCCGGTAGCCACCTTCATGGAAATGTTCCCCACGGGATAATGTAGATCACATTCTTTCATCTCCTTTACGTCATCCACGGGGTAGTGAGGCTCCGGTGCACGACTCTCGATCATCGGTGCATTAGCACCTGCAGTCGGGGCCTCCGTGGAAGCCACGCTGCTTCTCCGCTGCTGGCTTCCGAGATCCGTTGCATGCTCTTGATGCGGCCCTGCAGCCGACGCTTTTTCTTTCTCAAGTATTCCCGCCACGACCTTCTTCAGTTCAGAAACTTCCATTGCAAGATTCGACAGTTCATCTGCAGCCCGGTCCGTACCTCTCCTACGGCTTCTGTAACAGTACGGGTCACCCTCCTGGGAAAACCCTACTTTCCACGGCAATCTGCCTTTGCCTCGTATATGTCCTCCGTGTTCAGGATTTCCGAGGGAAACTGTCAGTTGGTCTCTCTCTCTGTTGAACGTGATCTTGCCCTGTTGAGATTTGGTCATTGCGTCAACAAGGTCTTTTGTGGGAGCAAACTTTTTCTGCCGGTGAACACACTCCCCTGTCTCCGGGTCTAGCGATCCCCCATGCCCGTACCACCACATTTTGGCTCTTTCGTCCCATCCCTCTGTACCTAGACGGATTCCTCTTGCCCTTAGGCCGTCCTCCATTGCCTGCCACTTAGGCGCCGAAACGCGATATCCTCCTGGCCCCATAACATGATGGTACTGTTTCTTTTCCGCATTAGCCTTATTTTTTGCCGACATTTCCTTGAAATGCTCCGATTTATGTTGCGTCACAAATTCTGTCCAATCATCTCTCAGTTTCTCATATTGTCCAGTGAAAATCGGAGTCTTGCCCTTGCTGACATATTCACGGAACAATTTTTTCTTGAAGTTCCGGAATGCTTCGGCCATCTTTTGAAGAGCGAACTCTTTGACTATCCTCCTCCTCTCACGTCCACCCGGAACGTCCTGACCGAATTCATCTTTTTTGTTGTATTCCGGAGGTAGAATGAAATGTGCAATAAGCTTTCTAAACATAATCTTTTTCGTTCTCTTGTCGACATAACTGAAACCAATACGTGCTTTCTTTGGCTCCTTCCATTCCTGGACGGTGATCGGGACGATGTCTCTAACAATGACTCCGCATTGGTTGATAAACTTTGTGGTGTGCTGTAGGGGCTTGCCGATTTCACTGACTGATTCGATGGTATATATTTCGGAATCTTTCATCGCCTTGGATTTGCCACGCTTTGTCATACTAGATCCGACCGAGGGCTAAAATAAGAAAGAGAGCCGCGCGCGTTAGTCTTTGCAATTGGACCGAGGGCTAAAATAAGACCGAGGGCTAAAATATATACCTCGCCGGAGGTGGTTGTTCTTTGCAATTGGAGATCGTCGTTTGTCGACGGTTGACCTCCGTCATCAATGTCCATTCCTTCACCTCCTTGATCATCGACAATGTCTGTTCCTTCTTCACCTCCTTGATCATCGACAATGTCTGTTCCTCCTTCACCTTCTTGATCCTCAAGGTTCAGATAAGAAGAGATTACATCATCGACAATGTCTGTTCCTCCTTCGGCTATGATATCTAATATATAACCTTCAGCCACCTGTTCCGCCGTCAGGTCTCTATTGTCTGCCATATGTCACTCCTGCAGACATGCATGTAGTAAAAATTAATTAAGTATATAGGAGACTTAGCAAATATTGTCGTAGAAGGAGGGAAAACAGATTGCTAGGGTTTTGGGTGGAAGAACGATAACCACCGGAGGGGAAAACCATACTTTAGAGATGTGTCCAAGATTAGTTTCTCAAATGACTTGGAGAACCCCATAGCTAGGTTGCATTTGCTTTCCTGGTCATTTTGGTATATTACACTTAATATTCTGAATTTATTGAATTAAAACTTATTTTCATCATTATTTTAATGAATTTAATACAAATTCAAATATGGTCTCATTTTGAACTTTGTCAAACATGATTGAAAATGATATAAACAGATAGCTTACATTTTTCTGAACATTTTGCATATTTTTCCAAAAAAATTAAATTATAAATTAAAAGTTATTTAATTTAGAAGGTTATTTATATTCTGTAATTTAGAACAGTGAGCAGGTGACGTCATCATGACGTCACCCCTGGCGTGGCCGGCGGTTGCAGATTAGGATCTCGGATCGACGATTCCGGCCACGGGGGATGCAACGGAGATGGGGACGAGGCCACTGTGCTGCTCGCCACGGGGGAGGGGACGGAGATGGGGACGAGGCCACGGCCACTGTGGTCTCGCCGGCGGCGAATCTGGCCGCGGGAGCGAGCGCGAGGGACGGCGACGGCGACGGCGCGGCGACGGCGTTGGTTCGGCGTTGGTTCTAGGGCGACGCCGTTGGTTCTAGTTCGATGGCGTTGGTTCTAGGGCGACGGCGACGGCCCGCGGGGAACCTACCGGCCGGAGAGACGGCGACGGGGCGGGGGCGGAGCAGGGTGGAGGCGGTGGAGAGAAGGGCGCGACAAGGGCGACGGCGCGGCGACGGCGACGGCGATGGCGACGGCGACGGAGATCTGCGCGGGGGACGGCGACGGGGCAGAAGACGACTGGGCGCCGGCGCGAATGAAGACGAGGGTTTGGGGACTTAGAAAATTTTGGGGCAGGAAGGCATCGCACATATATAGGTCAAGCCTTTAGTCCCGGGTGGTGTCACGAACCGGGACTAAAGGTCCCCTGGGTACCCTCCGCGGGCCTTTAGTCCCGGGTGGTGTCACGAACCGGGACTAAAGGTGAAAATTTTCGCGGCGTTTTCGTTCCCGCGCAGAACGAGCCTTTAGTCACGGTTCGTGACACCAACCGCGACTAAACGTGGTTATTCGAATACTATTCTTTTTTCCAATCTTAAAAATACAAATAATATATCAGAAAATTCAGAAAAATAAAACTAATTGTTTTTCCAATCTTAAAAATACAAATAATATATCAGAAAATTCAGAAAAATAAAACTAATTCTTTTTCCAATCTTAAAAATTCCCATAGATAAAAAAGGCAGTACATAATGGCAAGAGTGGATCTAAACCTAAACGGAGAGCATAGATGCATGATCTGATATCTGCTGCTAGTCATACTCCTGCCTAGGCCTAGATGCGAGAAAATTCAGAGCCCAGGACTGGGCCTGAGGGTAGCGCAGACGGGGGATATCGCCGGCCCTGATGTAGTCCATGACGCTCTGTAGAGTCCGGCCGGACCACCATAGCCGACGACCGGCCTCGTGAAAGTTCCCAGGAGGCAGGCCGTCCTCCTCATACCTGGCGAGCGCCCTCTCACGCCGATTGATGAAGAAGGCATCCCAAGTATGTTGGTTATCGGGATGCCAACTGGGATCTCTCCGCTGCTCCGGCGTGAGCTCGTGGTAGTAATGGTTCGTGATGGCCGCCCGACGTGCCACACCTTGAGGAAGAGGAGGGACCGGCACTCCTCCGGCGCTCAGCATCCAACCGGCGGGAACACTGTAGCCGGGCGGGCAGGGGTAGTTCGAGGCGGAAAGTACCTCCGCCTGGATGAATGTTAGAGTGGGTACGGTAGAAGCCATGAGAGAGTGGTGAGTTTGTATGTGTTTATGCCAATGGTGTGGCAATGCACATATATATAGCGAGAAGAAAACATCCCTTTAGTCCCGGTTGGGGACACCAACCGGGACTAAATGGGTTAGGGTTTCGTTTGGACCAATCAGATAGAATCACACGGATCGTGTGTTTCTTTAAAGCGCTTCTGAGTCGTTGGATCCGGGGTGTGTTTCTTTTGAGCTGTTGTGAGCCGTTCGATCAGGGCTACGGTGTGTTTCTTTCGAGCTGTTGTGAGCCGTTGGATGAGGTGGTTTCTTAACCGTTGGATCAAAACCCTAGCACAACACTTTGTGAGCCAGAGGACCCTATATATAGCCCACCTTCATACACCGGTCAGTTCATCGAGCAAATACAAAACATCCGGATTCGCCATCATACGTCCTACCGTGCATTTGGTATGCATATTGCACTGAGTAGCCACGGTAGGGCTGTATGATGGTGATACCGATTGTTTTGTTCTACACCCCCCCTTTAACACATCCATCCACGCTTGGTTCAGTGTTCACTTTGAGCTCGGGTAGTAATGTGCAACTATTTGCTTGGTTGTGTTAATTAGGGTGGCGCGTGGCGCGGGAATTGTGACGCGTGGCGCGGGAGTTGCGACGCGTGGCGCGGGAGTTGTGACGCGTGGCCAGGAGGGCGTGGTATAAACTGTCGCGCCTCGAGCGCGTCTTCTCCTCTCCACGCATGCCAGGAGGGCACCGTCGCGCTTCCACTATGCCTCCGAGGAGGAACAGCACCACCGGCTTCCGCGGCGTCCGAGCACGGCAGAACGGAATGTTCAGCGCAGATATCCGCTGGGGGGACGACCGCATCCCCCTCGGCACCTTTGCGACGGCGGCGGAGGCAGCCCGCGGTCGCTAATGAACTTCAACGACTGCCACACCGTCTGGGAAGCGGAGGCCAGGGCGCCGAAGCCGCAGATCATCACTGCCGCCGACCACCTCCACCACCTCCACCGCGCGTTTCAGGGCCTAGTCGACGCCAGGGAAGACCGCGTCGTCCGCGAGTATTACCGGAACAACCCGGGGGAGGAGAGCGCCGACGAGGAGCTCTGGCAGACCCGCGCGGCTCAGCGGGCGGAGCGCCGCCTCGAACGCCACCTCGCGTCAGATGCCGCTCGGGAGGCGAGGACGAGGGCGCTGCAGGAGCTTCGTCGGGCCGACCGCGCCGGCGAAGTCTGGGCCTCCGACGATCCGAGGTGGGGGCCTATCTCGGACATACCATCATGCACCTCCGACGACGACGAGGAGGTCACGGACGAGTTCGGCGACGATGATGACCCGGAGGAGGTCACCGACGAGTTCCCCGACGACGACGGCGAGGAGTAGTGTTCGTCTGTTTTCTCTTTTTAATAAAAGAATTTGCATTCCGGCGACACTGCGGCGCGCTAGCGCGTCTGTTTTATGTTTTTAGTAAAAGTTTGGTACAATAAATTAATTAGAGATAATATAATTCAAAATGATCCATTAAACATGATCCATTCAACAAAGTTTGGTACAATAAATTATTACACATCAATTCTTCCCTTGTGTCCCCGCTTTCTTACGATTTGGACGTATCCATGGAGCATCCTCATCATTTAACTTAATGCTTGGGTCAGAGTTCACTTTGAAGGGCGGAATTTCACCAAACATATTATAATCTTCTGACATGTCTGTCTTGTCCTCCACTCCCACGATGTTTCTTTTCCCTGAAAGAACAATGTGACGCGTTGGATCATCGCATGATGCACTGATCGTTTTCTTATCTTTCCGTTTCCTCGGTTTGCTACTCATGTCCTTCAAATAGAAAACCTGAGCGACATCTTTGGCTAGGACGAATGGTTCGTCAAGGTAACCAAGATTGTCGAAATCCACCATCGTCATTCCGTATTGCTCGTCCACCTTTACCCCACCTCCTGTTAGCTTGAACCATTTGCACCGGAACAAAGGGACCTTAAAATAGGGTCCATAGTCAAGTTCCCATATCTCCTCTATGTAACCATAATATGTGACCTTTTGCCCAATCTCGGTTGCTGCATCAAAGCGGACACCACTGTTTTGGTTGGTGCTCTTTTTATCTTGGGAGATCGTGTAAAATGTATTCCCATTAATCTCGTACCCTTGGAAAGTCGTGATAGTCGAAGATGGTGTCTTGGCCAACATGTACAGCTGATCTCCAACATCATTGTCATTCATTAAATGTTTTCGCAACCAACTGCCGAAAGTCTCCATGTGGGCCTTTCTAATCCATGATTCAGTCTTCCCCGGGTTGTTCGAGCGTAAAATATTCTTGTGTTGCTCGAAATACGGAGCCACCAAGCTCGAATTTTGCAGAACTGTGTAGTGTGCTTCAGTCATAGAATGACCGTCCATACATATCGTTGATTTCCTTCCGATCGTGCCTCTTCCACTTAGTCTCCCCTCGTGCCGCGATTGAGGAATACCAATCGGCTTAAGGTCAGGAACATAGTCAATACAGAACTCAATTACCTCCTCATTTCCATAGCCCTTTACGATGCTTCCTTCTGGCCTAGCACGGTTACGAACATATTTCTTTAATACTCCCATAAACCTCTCGAAGGGGAACATATTGTGTAGAAATACAGGACCGAGAATGGAAATCTCTTCGACTAGGTGGACCAGGAGGTGCGTCATAATATTGAAGAAGCATGGTGGAAACAGCAACTCAAAACTGACAAGACATTGGACCACATCATTCTGTAACCGTGGTAGATCTTCTGGACTGATTACCTTCTGAGAGATTGCATTGAGGAATGCACATAGCTTCACAATGGCTACTCGAACATTTTCCTGTAGGAGGCCCCTCAAAGCAATCGGAAGCAATTGCGTCATAATCACGTGGCAGTCGTGAGACTTCAGGTTTTGGAACTTTTTGTCCGCAATGTTTATTATTCCCTTTATATTCGACGAGAAGCCAGACGGGACCTTTATACTGCTCAGGCATTCAAAAAAAATGACCTTCTCTTCTTTCGTAAGAGCGTAGCTGGCACAACCTTGAAACCATTCCGGATGCCGGTCATCTGGGTCTTTCAAAAGTTGCTGATCCTGTCGTGCTTCCTTTGTATCATTTGTCTTCCCATACACGCCCAAGAAGCTTAGCGGGTTCACGCAAACATTCTTCGTAACATGCATCACGTCGATTGCAGAGCGGACATCTAGGACTTTCCAATACTGTAGCTCCCAAAATATCGATTTCTTTTTCCACATGGGTACGTGCCCGTCAACTCCCTGCGGAACTGATTGTCCGCCAAGACCCTTTCCAAAGATGACTTTCAAATCCTTGACCATATCAAATATCTCAGCTCCAGTACGTTCCGCAGGCTTCGGCCGGTGATCTGCCTTGCCGTTGAAATGCTTGCCTTTCTTTCTTACGTTATGATTTCGGGGAAGAAATCGACGATGACCCAGGTACACGTTCTTCCTACAGTTATCAAAAAATACACTTTCAGTCTCATGTAAGCAGTGCGTGCATGCTTTGTATCCCTTATTTGACTGTCCAGAAAGGTTACTGAGAGCAGGCCAATCGTTGATGGTTACAAAAAGCAACGCTCGTAGGTTAAATTCCTCTTCTTTGTGCTCATCCCACACAGGTACACCAGGTTTGCCCCACAATTGTAAAAGTTCATCAACTAATGGCCTTAGGTACACATCGATGTCGTTGCCGGGTTGCTTCGGACCTTGGATGAGCACTGGCATCATAATGAACTTCCGCTTCATGCACAACCAAGGAGGAAGGTTGTAGATGCATAGAGTCACGGGCCAGGTGCTATGGCTGGAGCTCTGCTCTCCAAAAGGATTCATGCCATCAGTACTTAGACCAAATCTTATGTTCCTTGCGTCAGCTGCAAAATCTTTGAACTCTCTGTCGATCTTTCTCCATTGCGTTCCATCAGCGGGGTGTCTCAACTCCCCGTCGGACTTACGGTCCTCTTTGTGCCATCGCAACAACTTGGCATGATCTTTGTTCCTGAACAGGCGTTTCAACCGAGGTATTATAGGAGCATACCACATCACCTTGGCGGGAACCCTCTTCCTGGGTTTCTCGCCCTCAACATCGTCACCAGGGTCATCGCCTCTGATCTTATAACGCAATGCAGTGCATACAGGGCATTCATTCAAATCCTCGTATGCACCGCGGTAGAGGACGCAGTCGTTAATGCATGCATGTATCTTCAGAATCTCTAAACCTAGAGGGCACACAACCTTCTTTGCTTCGTACGTACTGGTGGGCAACTCGTTATTCTTCGGAAACATATTCTTCAACATTTTCAGCAAATTTTCAAATGATGAGTCAGCTACACCTTCCCGTGCCTTCCATTTCAGCAAATCCAGTGTGCAGCCCAGCTTTTTCAGACTATTGTCGCATCCTGGGTACAGTGACTTCGTGTGATCCTCTAACATGCGATCCAAATTCTCCCTCTCCTTGTCAGTTTCGCAGTGTCTCCGTGCATTAGCAATGGTCCGACCAAGATCATCAGCGGGCTCATCATGTGCCTCTTCTTCACCTTCACCAAACCCTTCCCCACCTTCAGCATCATCCTCCATGAAAGTATCACCGAAAAGGTCATGATAGTTGAAATCGATATCATCCTCTTCTTCATCTTCTTCCATTCTAACCCCTCTTTCTCCATGCTTGGTCCAACAATTATAGCTTGGCATGAAACCGTGCCGAAGCAGGTGCATGTGAACGACTCTTGAGGAGGAGCGACCCTTCTCATTCTTACATTCAGCACATGGACACATAATAAAACCTCGCTGCTTGTTTGCATTTGCCACTACGAGGAAATCTTTCAAACCCGTAGTGAACTCACCGGAGAGTCGGTTACCGTACATCCATTGCCGATTCATCTGCATTATTATTATATAAAGTATATAATTAACCATCATGCATCTGTTAAACTAACTAGCTAGCTGGAAATAATACAAATCATGAAAGGTTCAAGTTGCTAACCGCGATCACGGAGGTAAAATAAATGAAAACGCTCAAGTGTGTTTCATGCTATGGGGCATTTCATCGAACACCTTGTGTGCATAGTAGGAACCAAAAGCATACCCACCACCCCCTTGTGAATATTGTGAGCAAATGTGGCCAAGTGCAGCGAGCTGAGTCCTATATATAGGGATGGGCCTTTAGTCCCGGTTCACCTGGACAACCGCGGCTAAAGGCCGTGGGGCCGGCCCGAGGACCTATTAGTCCCCGTTGGTCTGGCCAACCGGGACTAAAGCCCCTCCCCTCCGCCAGCTGTGGGCCGAGCGCGCTGGGCCCAGATTATTGGTCGCGGGTCTCGTCCCGAACCGTGACTAAAGACCCCTATGGTCGCGGGTCCATTATTTTGGGGACTAATGGGGGCGTACCGAAGGCCTATTTTCTACCAGTGAG